>VYXB01007858.1:3265-84004 GCA_013397135.1 Pachyramphus minor | reverse complement strand
TAAATATATATAATATATATAAATTAGAGTTTTATATATAGGGGAATACATATATACACACATACCACTTCTGCATATATATTCCCTTATATATATATGTCTATATATACATTCACAAAAGACATAAACCATTTTCTCCAGAAAAAAAGATAAAGATTATACACTGCTCAAAGAAGGCTTGAAAGGAAATAGATCATTTCCTTTGGGGTTAGCAGATTTATTTGGATATTTATTTAAATATGTCCTATATTTTATAATCTACATTCAGAGTTTATGGTGGGATTTTTAAAATTTATTTATTTACACAGACTATTAAAATAATACACATTGTGCGTTAATTTAGGGACTGATTAGTTAGGAATATGCAGGCATAGCAAATTTGTCAGTTATAACAAATTCCACATTTGCTGATACTCCTGAGATTTGGTATGGAGAAAATAAGGCTCAAGCCTCCACTGAAGCCACATCACCTCCAACATCTGATAAAGGTAGGTATTTTTATGTCAGCTTCAGTGGACTTTGTACTAGGTCCTAGAAGGCAAGAATGGTTTGAAAAATATCTTTGAAAAAACAATCATCTCTGGTTTTAGAAAGAGCGCATGAAGAACAATCATTATTCCTGGCCCCAACCCAATATTTTGTGATCATCTCCCTCAACTGCCCCATGAAAGGAAAAACAAACTAAAATTTGATATTATTTCTAAATTGAAAAAAAAAAACAATTTTTTTTCAGGGATAAAAAATGTAAAGTGTTCTGTAAAACTTTTAAAAACTGGATGTATTAAATTTATTAATTTCACTAACTCAGAAATTATAAGAAAACAAACAAAAAAGAAAGGCAGGCCAACATCTCATAGAAAGGTCAGTAGTCTCTGGATATCTAAATCACACATTGAATTTTTATACCAGACCAGTGATGTAAAAACTTCCTAAGTATGGGTTAAGTCTTTAGATTGAATAAAGCTATGCCAATTGATACAAAGAATTTGGTCATAGATATACACTGTCTTAAAAATAGAACTGTAAGCAGCTTCAAATATTTGTGAGACTTTCTAATAGTCTGTACAGGTTTTACCATTATGCATTTTGTTAACTCTATTCTTCCAGGGTTGTGCAAGTCTCCAAACTTCAACTAAGAGGTAGATGATGAGAAAAATTTGAACTGTAAAACTGCAACATGCAAACTATGTTGAAATCACATAGCAATGCTTATGCAAATTGTGATCAAAAAGGTGATAGTACATGCAAGCACTTTCAATATATATATGCACAAATATCAGAAGTGCACCCCAAAAAAAAAAAATCCAGACTGTCCTGTTAAAAGTGATATGCCATCTCTGAAAATAATTACATTAAAATTTCCTTTATATTCCTCTCTGTGAGTAGAAAAATAGTCATCTATAGAGAAACTAACAAAAGTTGCCCAATTCAGTTTTTTATGGGCAAAATTGTGTCAGTTATAGCATGTTCCTCTGTCAAAGTGGTCACTGGCTTTGTTTAGTGAAATCCTGATAGCTGCCCCAAATCTGGCTTTATGTGGTATCTGTAGCTTATTCTGTATCTCAGTAATACCTCTCCACTAATACCCACAACCAGACCTGAAAGTAGCAAGTGAAAAACATTGCATTTGGTAGAGTGGCAAACGTGGCATTTCAGGAAAAACAATTACAAGAAAGCATTAAAGATGAGTCACTACATTGCCAGTTCAAATTCTTTCTGTTACATCAAAATGAAGAATGTGGTGGGGTGGTGGAGGTGGGAAACTTTCAAGAGGAACAAGAATCCTTGGAGAGGAAAAATCATGTACATATTGACAAACGTTTTTAAGCACACTAGATGCTGATATGCAAAGTGACCATTAACATTCGCATGAATTTTGAATCACAGTATCAGTGAAATTGCTGTCACTCACTTCAGCAGTAAGAAAAACTTCCTCTCATAAGGACAGCATCACTTAAAAAATCTGTTTGAAGATGAAGTTATATTTTCTGTAGCTCTGTCAAAACAGTTCACAAATCACACTCCTGAAATAAAAGCATTGTAGTCTGACTACTTATGCTACAGCATTTCATGTAAAAAGATGCTTTTTTGAACTTACAAATGGAAATATAGAACTGACAACAACTGCAAACACAATTCAATGCAAAAAGGTGGGAGGGGTGAAATTTTTATATGTTCCTGAAATAGTACGGAAAATTAATATTGAGAAGTCTTTCATTGGAGCTGGAAAGGGCAATACAGAAACCTTCAGCTAGTAGAGCATTCTAAAAAAACCCTAAAGAGAGAAAAGTAACTGGATATGTTCTCCAAAACACCTTAAAATGTAACCGTGATGTTAAATGGGAAAAAAATTATTATTGATGCTATCTACTTCCCTTCTAATTTTAAAATGTTGGCATTATTTTTTCTGGATTGATCAAATAAGAGCAAGAGGATAATTAGGCTTAGTCGTATTGTGGCAGAGAAAAGAATGAGCTATACATGAGTATAAATGAGAGTAAGACCAACTGAGTTGTTTGCACTGATTGACAGAGCCTACAGGTTTTTATAGTGCATAACAGATGCATATGGTATGTCTTGAAGTTTGAGTATATTTTTATCACTGGGCAGGGGAATCTCTTAGTCCTGACCCTGCAGTGGTTCAGACTGAGGGTGAGGTAATTAAAAGAAACCAGGGGAATTTGGAGAGATGGTGTATATACTCCGGTCTAATCATAAAAGTAGAAAATGTAATGATGAAATGATTTACAGTATAAAGTACAGGTCAGTGCAAGTAAGAGTGATATTCAGGGGTTTGAAGGCAAGTCATACTCATTTTGCTACTTTGTTGCTCAGTATATCATTGATTCAAGGCAATTTATTATTATCGTTACTTTTAGAAATACGACCTACCTCTACTAGGAGGCAATTGCCCCCTTAGGACCTGTCATTTGGAAGACACCGGTTTTTAATTGCAGGTAGTTTTTGCATAGATATGGTTCCAATTTTCTTCATTCATCTCTGGATTTTAACTTCTTTAATATTTAGTAATATCAAGAGTATGCTGATGGTTTTTATTCTGTTGCTAGTATTAAGAGGAAAAGTAATGAAAGAGGTGTAATGAAATGTTTCACTTGAGTCTTCCTACTTTATATTGCTCCAGTTGCCTGCTGCATCATTTAGCCTTATAGGATTAAAAATTGTACATCGGTGAGTGGTGGTAAAGAAGCACTTTCATTCCTATTATTTTTTAACATACTTTACCAGAGATGAAAGAGCAGCATCTCTGCAGAGGGTTTATAGAAATTTGTATTTCCTCTGAGATAGTAACACAATTTTTGTTACTGGTGGTCAGGTGTGTCTGTGGCTCAAGGAACCTTGTTTTTCCCTTATTTCCTATGCCATATTGTACTGTATTCTGAGATCCTGCATAGAACAGGCAAGTTGCCTGCATGTTTCCTGAGAGACTTTTTTTATCATCATTTTTACTCAGCAACAGCAACATTTAACAGCCTTTAGTCAAAAGCTGACACTTGTTGTCTTCTACCCTGTATTCTTAATCACCCTGTTTTTTGCAAACAGGTAATAAGCACCTACAATTTTGCCCCAGACATTTTTGTTCAGTCTCTGTATTAATCTCTTTTCAAATAATCTCTGCCTTTCTAACAGTTGCTGTTAAGAGCAGACTGAGGTTCCTGATGACTACTCTTTAGCTAAAATTTCAGTTCGTCTTTTGCAATCCAGTATTTATAACTGATATTCCTCACTGTACAAAAGCTTAGTGTCTAGGAGAGTCCTCATCACACTCTGGCTATGTGCACACAGGGTCTCCACAGGTCCTGGAATTCATTCAGTATGTTTGTATACCCAAAAAAGAGAGCAATGCTTTTATCTCATGGGGTGCTGGCAGGGCTAAGGTTCCGAGGGAGGTGCAATGTATTTATTTCCTCTCTGAAGCCGGGGGTTGGGAGAAGAACTATAATTTTACTGGGACTAAATCATTCTCCTTTACACAGAACACTGCTCAAATCTGAACATACAAAACAGATTTTCTCCCAAAACTCTGAAATGCATATATTTTGTTGCTGATGATTCTATAAAACTACAGGAGTTACTGGAGATGTCTCGTTTTCCTGAATATAATTAGGTAAAAAGTAGGTATTAAATTCCGTACCATGCTGAGAGTAGATTCCTGATGATTCTCCCCCAAAACAGTGCTGAGATAATGAAAAAGTTCAGCATTACTGTGGAACGTCATAGTATGTGAGATGATAACCCAGGAAAACTGAAATAAGCACAACTAAAATTTTTAGAAGAAAAATTAAAATAATCATACTGAACTTAATATTAATAATGTTAAGAAATAACTTCCTATAAGCACTCTGCTAGATTTTACTATTAATACGTTTCTTTCGTTATTGGCACTTCAAAGTGTGTTTATCACAGCTAGCTCTCTGTGCACTATATTTCCAATTTTTTGAGATTTAGAAGAGGGATAAAAGGAATGATATTCTTTTCCTGGAACTGAATGTAGTTTTATCCTGCATAAATAGTGCATAAATGTTTTATGAATCAGACCTTTAATTTTCACAATTTCTGAGTCATTTATATGCATCTTTCCAAAACAAATAGCACCTTTCCTCACCTAGAAATACAACAGAAATATTTTCATTTATTACCTTCAGAAGCTCGCACTTTTAGCTTTCAAATGCAATGCTAAATGATTTCTGTAAGGTAAAACCGTAGACTTATGTTTTCTTTTGTCTAAAGGAGGAGGACAATTGTGTACATTTTACTTTATATGCGTGTCTTTGTGAAATTGTAGACACAAGACTAAATATCCTGCACAAAACTGATACGTCAAGGCTTCCAGACAAAGCTTCCTGCACAAAGCTTCCAGACTGGCATTGTCAAAGTGCCTTGCAGCATTTTTGCTCAAAGCAGCATTACAAAAAAAAAAAAGAAGTAGCTTTTCAGTAAATTCATGCGAAAGGGAGGTGAGAACCTATCTGCAAAGACTTGATGTTAGACCTTAAATCTCCTCTCAGGAAACCATCAAACAACTAATGACTTTCCAATAAAGGCAAGCATTTACTTGGAAGTCATTGCCACAAAACTGATTTGGGCCACAAAAGCCAAGGGTTAGTATCCTTTGAACTTCAGCAGATTCTGAATCTAGTCCCTTTAGGAAAAAGGCTTCACAGTCTGATTCAGATCATTCAGCCACACAGGAATGCATAATCAAACATAGTAATTGCCACAATTGTTAGCAATGCAAATCTTGGGTTTCAATATTTTATGTACAGGCAGATTTTAGCTTGGTTTGAATTAGTGAGGTCTGAACGTACTTTGTGTTCAAACATGTATGTTGCAGTACAATGTAGTCAGCTATTACAGGAGGAAATTGCTTCTGGAATATATTATAAATCAGCTGTTTATTGTGTTTTAGAAATGGTGCCCACCAATCGTCTTCTACCCTTAACTTTTACATCCATATTATAATTGTTTATACAGATGTGTTTTTTATCTATTGGGAATACAAAATACAAAAAAAGTTTCTGTGTGCTTCAGTCAGGTATTCTGTCTCTTTTGAAACAAATCTTTGAACTTATATTCTCTTTAATATTAGTGGTAAGTAGAGTTTGGGCAGATTATTTCAACTGACTTTAACCATACCCTAACGATGAATGCAAGTATCTTCCCAAATAATTTGTATTAGATATACTTTTGAAACAAAAATGTTTGACATTGGAAGGCTTTATAGTCTGGTTTACTTGACTCTTCATTGTCCAGAGTCAAAGTCTGATGGATTCCTTTGTATGGAATCACTACCTCTGTAATCTTAATTTTGTATCACTGAAATAAATAAACTGTAGGTAGCAATTAAACTTAGAGTTTTGCCATAGGGCAAAAATCTGTTCCCACCCAATATTGTGACTGATCATTATTACCACAAAACTTGGCCTGTGTCTTGATTCCTAATGGAAGTAATAAATATTGCCTTCTGAGCTATAATTCAGATTAAATATTGGTTTCTCTTTCTGAGGGATCTTCAAGAGCTTTGTCAGCTCTGCTGGAAGCATCTTCATTCTCGTTGTTTGTTAATGGTTCCACTTCCTTTGAGTCAGCATTCTTCTGAGCTTTTTGCTTCTCATCTTCTATCTTCTTTTCTTTTGCCAAAAGCCTGTAGTTGATGGCATTGCCAATGAACAACCAGATACTGGCCACAGTCACAATCACTCCGCAGACAAAATACATGTACTGATATTCACCAGTAACATCTACTAACCAACCTGAAATACAAAGACAAGAAAGAGTATTTAGGCTAGGATGCCAAATACAATCCACATCCTTCTCTTGGAAAAATATCTATATATTCTTTGGTTTTGAAGTAGGAGGAGAAAAGGTTTTTCAACATGTTAAAATTTTCTAATACAATGGAACTATAAAAAACCCTGTATTAGTGAAGCTAATTAGTGAAGTGGAGTCATTGACAATTATAGAATATTGAAGAACAATGTAAGTAAAGCTTAATGAATAATTTTATTTTAATTCTTTTATTTTATTCATGTTCTAATTGTGTTTCCTATTGTTTTGGAATGACTGCCTAGTACTCTCTGAGGTTGTATACAGACAATAGGATAAAGAGGTATGGGCCTTCTTAGGCTGCTGTGTCTGTGCATCAGCTGCCTGCATGTCAAGTGTACTTTCCTTGACTGGTGAAAGAGATAGAAAGGTTTCTCCTTTCAGCCATCATGCTCAACTGATGAGTTTTAAACTATGAGACCTGTACCTAAAAATTACATTCACACCTCTGAGATTAATTTGGTCATGGCAAGGAAAATAAACTATAACTGTTCTTTCTATCTATGAGTCATTCCTTCTAAATTTTCACAATTCCCAAATCAATATTTGTACATATCCAAGTATGTAGCTCTGAACTCTGCTACACTGTAACTGAAATTCACAGGATAATCTGCACACTTCAATTTAGTATGTATTTAAATGCTTTTACTGGGTTGAAGCCATAATGTTAGCCTATTCACCTGATACACATTTACAATTATTCTAGACTTTTCTTTTTTTTTTTCTTTCCCACAAACCTAGTATTAGAAAAAACTCAAATAGCACTGCAAGGGTACAATTCACTTATTAGTGTAATTAGAGCAATTTGCTGATTTTTATTGATGAACAGTCTCATAAACTGATGTTTAAAAATTAAACTCTGAATTAGCATTACTTCAGCATAATATTTTCAAGGATATGAACTAGTCAAAACTGGAACTTAGCCTTTCCATGTGTTCATTCATTTTGTTGTCTCTATTTAACAAGTTAAATCAATTATTCAGACAACTATAGCACAATCAAATGTTTTTCAAAACTCCTGAAAAGCCAATATACTGAAAAATAAATATTTGTGTAAGCTATTGCTCCATAAAGATTAGCTTTAATATCTTTAGAGTTAACACTGATTTCAGGACCTGACTGAAAAGGCTGGACTCCAGAGGTCACAGGCTCAGACCCCCCACTAGGTGGCATAGGAAGAGTCTGTGTGAGAAAAATATATTTTGTTCTACTTTTACCAAAATGCATTTTTATGTTAAATATGATAAAAATATGGAATATCTTGAGAAGTATTAAAAATTTACTTGTACAAATATTATTTTACTGAAATGAGTGGAATTGTTTTGGCATATTTGAAATTGCACACAACAATGCTATTTTCATTGAAATACTGAAAGTAATATAAAACACTTCGATATGTAGTAATGGTTTTAGGCACACATAATCTTGCTGACTTCTGAGTCAGTGCTTATATGGGTATAGTATATGTTCACAAAGTTGGCAATCTCTCTATCTTTGTATTCTCATATTGCTGAGTTTACACTGCAACACACACACCAAGATACATACCAATGCTTCTCAACAAAATTTGAGTGTCTATTTTTTTAGTCTATTATATCATCAGGACCTTAAAATTATAAAGCTTACTAGCAGAATTACTAAATACTGACTAAGAAGCTAGCAAATAGAAAATATTTTACATAATATTTTCATCCTTTTTGCTGCAAGAAGCCAAGAAGTTATGAATGTAGTCTAAGCAGTACACCTAGGCTCTCTTTAAGCTCCCCTTACACTTGAGAGCAGTTGGCGACATTGCCATCTTTCAGTCAGTTCACACTCTGAATTGCCTTATACATTGGCTACAGAAACATGTGCAAGGACTGGCTGTGAGCAGAGTTGTGGTGTGCAATCATGCTAGGGCGCAATGCTCCACGGCACCATGGTGGAATCCCACCATGCATGCACCCTGCCTAGGTTATTCCTGATGCCCCTGTTCTTCTGACACCCCCCTGCAAGTTTCTTCTCTCTGGAAATGTCAATCCTCTCTGTGTAGACAAACTAAAATTGTTTAAGCGAGTGTAAGAGAGCGCTCCTTGAGCTGTCACTAGGTTGGAGAATTTATAAGCCACCCTGTGAGATCTTCACAAAAACAGACTCAATCAATTCAAGACAGTAAGAACTTCACTGTCAAAGAGCAAATTGGAGATGAATATATGCAACTCAAGGTTGCAAAACTAGCCCTATGTGCTATCAGGAAAACATACATTTACCACATGGATTTACAGGCCAGTAGAGATATGGTCTTAATCTATTTTTTGCAAATGCATGCAATAAATGCATTTAGATTCTCACGTGAACCTGCAGCTGCAAAGCCCAAAGATAATTGATGCAGTGTACTGCTGCTACAGTGCACTTCTAGTGATAGCAAAAACATTAAATAACATTAAGAACAATGTTTATATTTATTCAACATTAAATTGCAAGATTATGCTGTAATGTCTGAAAAAATGGAAAGAAATAGATTCTTACCTCCTAGAGGAGGGCCAATGAGCACAGGACAACATTCCACAATGGTGACAAGTCCAACTGCACTGGAAAATCTAGCAGCCCCAACGAGGTCCATCAATGTCTCAAAAAGAACGCTGCTAACCATTCCAAATGCAAACCCAAAAAATACAGCATATATCACCAAGCCAGTGTAATTTTTTGCCAGAGGGCACAAGATATGACAGACCCCATTGTACAAGACAGCAAAACTAAAAAAATACTGAATCTTTGGCCGGATAAACCTGGAGTTTGCCACGAGTCCCATTGAAGGCCTAGCAAACATGTCTACAAAGGCTAAGATAGATAGCAAAAAAGCAGCGGAATATTCATCAATTCCCTTGTGCTTGGCATAAGGAGCCAAGAATACTATTGGAGCAAAGAAACCAATAAACATAATGACATTTCCTGACAAATAGATCAGAAACCCTCTGTGTTTGAAGAGGGACAGATCTAGATACTTATTCATAGTTTGCCAACAAGACTTTTTGTTGTTTTTGTGCAAGGCAGAATCTCCTGTGCCTTTTTCAACATCTTTTTTTACAGTGAGAACTTTTTTCGGTCCAACAGGTCTCATAAGTGACCCAGCCACACAGCAGTTCAAAAGAAGTCCTCCCAGAATAAGAAAGCTTCCTTTCCAGCCAAAAGCATTAAAGAGGAATTGATTGAGAGGTGCCAATGTGCTCAGAAACACTGGACTTCCAGCCATGGCCAATCCATTAGCAATGGGACGCTTCTTATAGAAATACTTGCCAATCATGGTTAAGGCAGGCTGTAAGTTGAATGCTAAACCCAGACCTAAACAACACATAAAAGACAATATTATTACAGGTCATGCATTTAAAAACATATTGCACCTCTTTCAAGTTATTTTTAAAATGACCACTATCTAATCCAGTGGTTCTCAATAAACATAGAAACCAACTAGCATCAGAGAATGAAATATAGCTTCATTGCTGTGTATGTATGTTGATGCCAAGACTGTGTCAGGCGGCATTTGGTCCATTCCCCTCTGTAGCACTGCATTAAAAACCAAAATTCCTTGATGTGTTGCAGCAATGATAGAGTCAGTGCAACCACATGGAGAGGAATGATGGTATCAATGCCTGGACTCATCATTTTTATATTTGCTAAGCCATAATGCAATTCCCTCTTGGCTCATTTTACCAAAGTTATTCAATGTCACCTCAGCCACAATGAATGCAGGGTGCATTTAAATAAATAAATCTCCTATTTATTTCCAACCCTAATTAAGATCCAATTTTTCTATTAAACTGGAGCTTAAAATGGCAAATCATTTTAGAGCATATTCAGCTCCCCTTCCCCATGTCTCCACCAAACATGGAAGAGTTATAGAGGACACACATCAGACCAGACCACCCATCCACATCTGCTGAATGTATAAGCTGAACCCTAAGCTGAACCTCTAGGCCTTCTCTCTGTATAAAGACATCTGGGCAATAAAATATAAGTAGCTATACATCTACTTGATGTCACAGAAGAGTAGTTTTCTTCTTTGATAAGCCCATTCCTGGGCTCTGACTTTATTCTTTCAGTGGCCACGAGTTTAGGATGTCAAAAATAAGAGCTTTCAGAATTAATCACTGAACATAAGACTCCTTTAGTCCCAATATAAAGAAAGATGAGCTTGAATATACAAGTATTATCTCATTCATTTACTATCTGTCAATATTTCACCTTGCCTTCCTTAATCTGAGAAGGGAGTTTAAAAAAAACCCACAACCTCCTTTTGAAAAGGAGGTTATTTAATTTACTGGTATCGCAATCACTTTAGTTCATTGCTTTAGGCAATATCTAGGCCTCAGACAGATGATTATGAATAATTTCATTATTGACCCTGGGCTGATTTTAAACAGAAAACTATTGCAGTGAAAGTTTGTATTTTTCTGAGAGACTATATGTACATACAAACCTAAAGAAAACTGGTACCAGCATTCATAATTTTACGAGAATTCTGCTAGCCTCTCTCACCCTGCTTGCAGTGCAACATGATAGAAAGCTAGAAGAATGAATATGAAATTGTACACAAATGACTGTAATAAGTGCTGTCACAAGCCAATCAATTTTTATACCATTATTATATTGCAGTGTGGAACAGTCCATACATACATCATTGACTGAATAAATTCATGAGTTGTTTTCATATTATCCTAAGAAATAATTTAACAATCTACCAGCTAATTTAAAGGATTAGATAGTTCAGGTAGCTGAAATTAACTGATCTTGCTACCTTCTTGGATTGAATCTGTACCCAGAGGGTTCTTGATCAGTAAGGCTCATTGTTAGAACATTATTAGAAATAATTTGACATGGTAATATATGTAATTTAATATGATATAACATAACATAATATAACCTTTCAAGCAGGACTCTTACCTCCAACCACACCAATACATATATATAGTTCAAGGACACTGTTGCAGAAAGAGCTTGCAATCATTCCAAATGAACACAGGATACCACCTGCTATCATCACAGGCCGGCTACCATACTTATTCACCAAAATGCTGCTTATGGGACCTGTTGGTAGAAAGAAGATGCAATTACAGGTAATAGGTAACTCCATCATACATGTCTTTGTATTTAGAAAATGTTGGAATTCTTTCCTCTTTTATCTGTGAAAATGTTAAGCTGTTTCTATACCAGTCTGTCTTGCAAACATACTCCGTGAATTTGCAGATGCATGACCCCGGTTGTGGATATATTGCCTCCATGACAATATAAATATTGATTAATTATGGAGATGGATAAAAAGATTAAAGATATCAGACAAGCAAGAAGGATTGTTACAGTTCATGACTAATCAATACTGAGGTGGGTCAATGGAAGTTTTGAAAGTGCAAGGACGGAAGAATTTCAATTATGAGACAGGTACGAAAACAATTCACAGAGCAGGAAGAATCTCCTGGCAGAGCAAACTAAAACCTGACCTTAATACTGCAGCATGTCCTGCACCCCTACTTAGAACCATACATAAACTTAAAGCTTGTCAAATCAGAATGTAAATCTCTGGCCCCTGCAGCTCGTTTTCCCTTACCTCATCAAGAGGGGAGAGTTAACAGGCATTAAGATGACTATAAGTTGTTTGGGAAAGTCTAAAATGTGGTTTAGCACAAAGATCTATAAATTTTGAAAATATTGCTACAGGTCCATTTTTCAATTTTAATTGCAATTCAGTTTATGGTGCAATTGCATCCATACTAAACAAACAGTTAGTGTGTAATTTAGCATGACACGCATTATATGTTTTTTAAACGACCATGACTGGAATAGATGGTGTGCTACATATCAAGATTAAGAGGTTGTCAAAGCTCTTAAGGTAAACTTCCATAGCATCTGATTGCACTATATTTGGCCCAAACCACTACGAATAGTCTTGCTTTTCAAATATCTAAAATTCAAAAAAGAAAAACAAACAAACAAAAAAAACCAAACAACCAACCCAACATCATAAAACCAATGCATTTCAAACTTAAGATAAAGTAGGCACATGGCATAAAGTGGAATGCCATGCTTTGCAGCTGATTTCACTGCAAATCATTCACTGGCAACAGTACTGCTAACAGTACTGCTAACAGTAGTACTTTTTTTACAAATATCTAAAGGAATAAATGCCAGAAACTCCATGTTTTGAAAAAGTCAAATCCAACAAAATTTAAAAGCATGCTTTCATAGGCACCATGTTGTTATAGACTCCACTCTTTGAATCACCTTAAATGTATTAGAGTATTATCGTGGACAGACTGCAAATGTTAATCACTACTTGCATATCAACAACAGGATGTGCTAATGATCAATTTTTAGTTTACTTCCTTATGCAAAAAAGCTTCTACAATAGAGTTGCCCTGTGCCTGCCTGGGTTTTCTAGTAGCTTGTAAATACAGAATACTTGAAAATAACTTGACTGGAAAGCAAAGATTTGAGTGATGTTTAGATCTTAGTTTGTGCATTCACTAAATAGCTTGAGTGCCAAGGAGTCTAGCAAGCTCCTATAGGCTTCCTGTCCAAGCAGCACAGTCACTGGCCAGTACACTCTGCTTGTCACCAGTAAATGCAATCAATTTTCCTGCCCAGTTCAGGGTAGGTGGGGCATAGAGGATAAACAAGGTGTCTATTTTACTGAGAAAGTATTCTCAGACTTAAGGAATTAGGGCTCATCTCACAGACAGAAGCATAGGAGATGGTCTCAGCTGCTCACTGAACTGCAGCTGAAGCATAACCATATATTGAAATCAACAGACTTAAAATTCCACAGCATGGAATGGACCACCAAATAGACAATACCCCAGAAATTTATTAAAAGACTTTAAAACACTTATGAAGCACTAAAACATGTAACCAACAGCTTATATGATGACATATCTAACAGTTCTTTACTTCCATTTGGGGAGAACCACTGAGCAGAACCATGACAAGGTAGGCTTTCCCCTTTGAGGTCATATGGAAAAAGCAGTGAAACATGACAGACGGAGAAATTACACTGTAAGCACATTCCAAATATATCCCGTTTACTTCTTCTATCTTAATAAACTTGTGCTCTCATAACTGTGCTGAAGCATAAATTCAATTACAATTTTTTTTTATTTATAGAGCTATGTTTGGAAAATCAGTGGTTTGGCTCATGTTTGAGCCAAAACCTAGAGAGCAAACCTTTTTGAAATACACAAACAAGATAAATATTTTCCCTGAGTCAAAGAAAGACCCTTTTAACTGGAACACTTTGCAAAAAGTTTCATCCTAATATCAAGTAATATTTATAATTTTGAAAATAAACCTAAGGCAATTAAAAAAAAATATTTAACTTTTGTTATTGCTAGACACAATAACAGGATTTCACCTAAAAGATATAAAAAAAATTATTTAAAAAATTATTTTAAAAATTNGAAATTTATTAAAAGACTTTAAAACACTTATGAAGCACTAAAACATGTAACCAACAGCTTATATGATGACATATCTAACAGTTCTTTACTTCCATTTGGGGAGAACCACTGAGCAGAACCATGACAAGGTAGGCTTTCCCCTTTGAGGTCATATGGAAAAAGCAGTGAAACATGACAGACGGAGAAATTACACTGTAAGCACATTCCAAATATATCCCGTTTACTTCTTCTATCTTAATAAACTTGTGCTCTCATAACTGTGCTGAAGCATAAATTCAATTACAATTTTTTTTTTTTATAGAGCTATGTTTGGCTCATGTTTAAGCCAAAACCTAGAGAGCAAACCTTTTTGAAATACACAAACAAGATAAATATTTTCCCTGAGTCAAAGAAAGACCCTTTTAACTGGAACACTTTGCAAAAAGTTTCATCCTAATATCAAGTAATATTTATAATTTTGAAAATAAACCTAAGGCAATTAAAAAAAAAGATTTAATTGTTGTTATTGCTAGACACAATAACAGGATTTCACCTAAAAGATATAAAAAAAATTATTTAAAAAATTATTTTAAAAATTATTTCCAAGCTCTTCCTGTGATGAGATGGAAGTATTTAAAAAAATGAAAATGAAAAATTTAGTGTTTGTTAACATTCCAACCATCCCTCAAATTATTGTTGCAATAATGTTGCCTTGCTGCAGCTTTACTTAAAATGTTCCCTTGGTGGGCCAGAGAAACAAATGTAGGAAAGAGGTATCATAGCATGGAAATATTTGACCATACTATTTTTAGATTCATTCACTACAGACAGAATCTGGAATTTCACCCTTGAACAAATACTTCAGGTATGATGTAGATAGACCTGTTAGCAGTCTGTTTCTTTTCCCATTAAACAAAGACAACACGAAAAGTCAGAAAGATAGGTGTGGGAGTAAATGAAAACGATTATGTAAATCCCCACACAGATATCAAGTGTTGAAAAGAGAAGAATGACACTAGAAAAGATTGTTATACACTATTGCTATATTTTTAGCATTTTGAATAAAATTATGAATCAAAAAGACAGTGTGCCCTGACAAAAGTTTTCCAACCATAATCAAAGACAAATATGAGCTCTGCTCTAATATTCAACCCAAGGGAGCACTGATATTAATATACTGGTTCCATCAATCCTTCCTTTTTTCTGCTCAACTACAGGAAAATGAGGCAGTCTTGTTTGTTCAGGGGTTTAGTGAAGAAATTTGTTTTTAGTGTTTGCTTGGTTGCATTTTCTGAGGTTGTCCAGAAATGTTAAATTCCCCTTTCCTTTAAGGGAAATCATTGTGCAGGAACAAGAAAAATGCATTTCTGCAGATCTTCACTGTGGCAGCTAGGCCAGGACCACCAGGCCAGTTACAGCCCTTCAGATCAAAGCCAGTAATGTTAGCTTCACCACCAAGACCTGATAGTTGAGCTCAAATATGGATGTACTAATTTAGGGAGGCAGTGGATGAAGACACAAGAGGAAAGGCAAAGCAGTCTGAATCTGTACTGTACCAAATGACCTAAATCTGGACTGTTTGATGAATTGGAAATTCCTTTAAACACAATCCTGTCTTTGAGATGTTTTCCTTAAGTTAGTGATGTGTATTTACCACCACAGCTCCACTTAATTTGAAGTTTTCTTTATGTGTATTACAGTGTTTTGATTTAAAATTTGTGCATGTGGGGAATATTAATTGTTCTATAAGCCATAAAGTTAGTTTAAGCTCCCTAAGTTATCTAGGAACCCTTCCGATGTGATAAGTAGGTTGAAAATTTTCTTCTGACATCTGTGCATACACTTGCTTTGGAGTCTTATAAAATACTGCATATTCATACCTTAACATAGATGAATCTACAAAAATTCCAGCTGTTTGCCTGCTATCATATGTTTTATAGCCATATAAAAAATTCATTTCACATGTAATATCTTCTACAATTATTTAAGCAATCCTCGCATGCCAGCATGGGTCTATATTCCTCACATATTTTTTCTTCTTAGCTAAGGGCAGATTAAGCTGTTTATAAACTCTAACACTGCCAAAAACTTACTATACATTAATGCATATTAATACACTGAAACACAGCTTTCCCAAAGCTGAAGTAACTGCATAACAGATGTTAAGTCAGGAGACCCACAAGGATATTTATTCTGATCTCTCCCTTAACACGTACAAACCATCGGCCACAAAATATTATACACTCCCTAAACCAAATTTAAGACCATTAACATAATATGCTAACACTGTCCCAGATGTATTTTTGTTTTATATCTTTCTGTTTCAAGCAAATGACCAGGCTGTGAGAAGGAATAAGTCAGCAACTATAACTGGTGCCACTGAAGAATAGTTTCAGGAAGGGCTGTTCAGGACACAAACACAAGAAGTCAAGAAAAAAAAGCAGCTTTTCATATTGTTCATTATATGTCAAGGGAAAGATGGTAAAAGTGATTTCAACTATGTGAGCAGACACTGGATCGTGCATTTTGGATTGTTTATAATTTTCTGTTTCATACAAAGTCTATACACATCTAAAACCTATGTTCTGTTTTGATGGCTCAACAGAGCATTCACTTGTACATGTGTATTGTGCAAAATGTGAAGATGAAGTTGCTGTCACTGGTCTTCAGTGAATACCAAGATGTCTCAGAAACACAGAGAATACGTAAAGTTGGGAGGGACCCACAAGGGTCATTGAGTACAACTCCTGGCCCTGAAAGGACCATCCCCAAGAGTCACACCATGTGCCCAAGAGTATTATCCAATATCTCCCAGAATAATCTTCTCCATAACTTTACCAGGCACTGAAGTGAGACTGACAGACCTGAAGTTTCTGGAGTCTTTTTCTTGCCCTTCTTGAAAACTTGAAAGCCAGACAATGTTTTCCGGCTTCCAGTCAGCTGGGACCTCTCCAACACCGCTCAAAAATCATTGTGAGAGCTTTTGCAATGACATCAGCCAGCTCTTGGAGGATTTTGGGATGAAACCTTCCAGGCCCCAGAGATTTGTAGGGATCCAGCTGCAGCAGCAGATCCAGCACAATTTCAGGGTTAACTGAGAATTGATCAGTCTCACAGTCATGGTCCTCCAGCTCAGGGCACTGACACCCCCTTGGTCCATCATTCGTGTTGAAGACAGAGGCAAAGAAAGCATTAAACACATCAGCCTTGCCTCTGTCCCTGTTTGTGAGGTGGCCAGACTCATCCTGTAACGGGACCGCAATATTTCTGTACTTCCTATTGCCACTAATGTATTTGAAAAAACTCTTTTTATTGTCCCCCATACTTCTCGCGGCTTCAATTCCAGTTGAGCTTTGGCCACACAGATTTTCTTCCTACAGAGGAAAGCCAAATCTCTGTATTCTTCTCATGTCACTTGACCTTTCTTCCACTGGGCATGCACCTTCCTTTTTTGCCTTGTCTCCAAGATCCCTGCTCAGCCAAGGGCCTTTTGCCTTGCTTGCTTGACTTTTGATGTCTGGGAATTCTTCATCTGATGCCCGTAGGAACTGATGTTTAAAAAGTGACCAGCACTAATGGACCCCAGCATCTCTAAAACATTTTGCTCACTGATTCCCTGAGCTGTATGAAGCCTGCTCTCCTCATGTCCAGACTTCAGGTTTTGCTGGCACTTTTCCTCCTGTCAACAGATTTTAAACTCGATCCCTTTGTGGTTGCTGTGGCCAAGACAGCCACCAATCTCCACTTCCCTCATGAGATCCGCTCTGTTGACAAGCAGCAGATCAAGGAGGGCATCTTTCCAAGTTGGCTGCCTTAGGACTTGTTCACAAAGTTGTCATCCAGGTTTTTTAGGAATCTTCTGGCTGGGTTGTACTGTAGTTGTGTGATGCTGCCAGTTAATTTCTATCAAGTTGAAGTCCCCCATAAGGACAAGAGCAATTGATTCAGAAGTGTCCTTTAGTTCCTCAAAGAATAATTCATTGGTGTCATCATCCTGACTAGAAGGTCTATAACAGACTCCCACGATGACATTGGCATTATTTGGTTGCCAGAGGTATCAGATAATTATTATTTGGTACCCAGAGGCAACTGTGGGTTGCAACTGTGCCATTGCCATCTGTGAGCTCCGTACATTGTTGCCCTTCTATTACATACATACATTCTAGTACTATTGCCACCTCTCTGCCTCTTCTGCCCTGTCTATCCCTCCTTAAGAGCCTTGTTTGTCATCCTCCAGGTTGCTTGCACTCCCTGGAACAGTTTAAATGTCCCTCGGTTGCTCCTGGCAATGCCCACTCCTTGCTGGTTGGCTGCTGAGGGCTTCTGGGTCGTGGGGCTTCTGTACAGGTTCCTGAACTCAGGAATTCCCCTGTACAGCTGACAAATGAGACCAACTATTGAATATAATAACAAAGATAGCAATAATCCATATTTTCCTCTCACTTCCAAGTTCCACCACCATTTAAATCTTTCTTCTTCTGCTAAGCCATAGTGGTGTAAATGACAAGCAATAAAAAAGACTATATAACTGAATAATAAATAGATTTATAAATAAAATATTTGAATGAATAATCATGTTTTTCCCCTTAAAAGATGCTTATTGTGCTAATATGGTTTAAACACAAGTTGAACATCAAAGTTTCTTTTTGAAGAAACATACTGCTTTCTATTTTGTGGAAATGAATAGAGGGATCAAACTATGTACTATAAATTTAATATGCTTTCTCGTATAGTTACACTCTCAGAGATACACACACACTCATTTACACATAGCTATCCATTTATTTTGTATTTTCACACCTAAGAAAATACACACTTCAAAAAATGATCTGACTCTGGAGACAATGCAATAACTTTATGATTACTATCAATAAAAACTTAAAGGATGCAAATGAGATAACAATACTTCCCTTTCATAATACCTCAAAGTAATAGTACAGGTAGATCAGTTTTAAGGCCATGAAAGAGAATAAAGGAAGATTTATTTGGCATAAAACCTCTATCTTGCTCAGCTCACAGGTTGAATAACACAAGTCCAAATGCATTAGGTACACTCCATTAATTTGTAAGAGGAATAGAATCTAGGACACCTGAATTCTTGCTGCTGTTTCTTCTTCATCAATGTTTTTCTCACCAAAATGAAAAAAAAAACCAAAAAACTTTAGACACTTCTCCCATAAATAGTCAACACTTTCTCTGAGGGATGAAAAAATGTACAATAACTAGTCAGAATGATTACAATAGTAGGGACTGGATTCTAGCAGTATCAAACTGTCATCATTTTCTTTTACATCCATAATGAGGTCAGCATTGGATCTAACCTATATGTATATTCACTGTAGGAATGAAAGTTTCTTTAGAAGAGTATAATCTAGGTTTTAGTGTTTAATTTACTTTGTAGAATCATAGAATTTCCTAAGTTGGAAAGGTCCTCAAGATGATTAGAGAGATGGAGCACCTCTGCTATGCGGAAAGGCTAAGAAAATTGGGATTGTTTGGCCTGGAAAAGAGAAGGCTTTGGGATGACTTAATTATGGCCTTCCAGTACCTGGAAGGAGGCTACATGAAAGATGGAGAAAGAGTTTTTGCAAGGGCCTGTAGTGATAGGACAAGGGGGAATAGGTTCAAACAGAGAGAGTAGGTTTAGATTAGATATCAGGAAGAAAATCTTCCCTGTGAGGGTGGCGAGGCACTGGAAGGAGTTGCCCAGAGAAGCTGTGGATGCCCCATCCTGTGAGTGTTCAAGGCCAGATTGGACGGGGCTTTGAGCAACCTGGTGTAGTGGGAGGTGTCCCTGTCCATGGCATTGGGGTTGGAACTAGATCAAATAATCATAGAGTCATAGAATGGCATGGGTTGGAAGGGACTTTAAACATTACCTAGCCCATCATGACTGAGCCATTGACCACTACCCTCTGGATATGACTGTCCAATCACTTTCTTGTCCATCTAACAGTCCAGTCATCCAGTCCATCTCTCTCCTATTTAGAGAGAAGGATGTTGTAGAGTATTATGTCAAAGGCTTTAGAGAAGTCCAGATAAATTACACCTGTAAACCTTCCTCTGTCCACTGATAGGGTCACTCCATAATAGATGGCCAATAGATTGGTCAGGCAGGTCTTGCCTTTGGCAAAGCCATGCTGGCTGTCTCAAATAACCTCCCTGTCCTTCATGTGCCTTAGTACAGCTTCCAGGAGGATCCATTCCATTTGTCCTAGTTTGATTTCTCATTGCTGTAATGCAATGATATAATTAAAGATCATTCTATAATTTGTTTTGCATATTGCTGGTGCATTTATGCTTTTTAATTTTATACCTGCATTAATTTTAGCATGGAACTAGAGATGAACTTACGTGATAAAAGAGTAGCTTTTTAAACATATATTGACAATGTCATTACAGTGTTCATAGGGTCAGTGACCCAAAGCAACATGACTCAGTCTTAACAACATGACATCTATTTAAATGAAGTGAGTAGCTGAAAGAAATTGAAAATAAATGCAATATACTATTTCAAATTGCACTAATGCTACATTGTAGATTGCATCCTGTCAAGTCAAGTGATTTAAACACGTTTTCAGACATCTGCTCTGCAAAGTCAATGCAGATATCTTTCCAGTCTAGCTCTATTTTTTATTTCTATTTCCTACAAGGCTGGAAAAACCCAAGGAGCTCCAAGAATTAATATTAGTATCAACTACTTACTAAGATCAGTTCAACTTTCTCTTTTTTTTCCTCTTTTTTTTTTCTTATTTTTTATTTACAAAATATAAAGTCCACTTGCAAAAACTCATTCAACTGCAAAGGCTTTAAGCAAGTACTTAGTACTGCTATTGGACTGCTATCTCTGGCATTCAGAGGAAAGACAACTCAAAATTGATTCTGAACATGTTTAAAACCTGTTCATTAAGTTGGAAAAAACATTCAAAATATGCTGTTTTCCTCAAGCAGGACTAAGTCAAATTACTAAGCATTCTGTGACAGTCTTATCTCTAGTTCAAAAACCTTTGGCTAAATTCTTTCAGTGCTCTTGGGCAGGCTTTAGAAAAGGCAGGCAGAAAAAAAATCCAAAAATAATATCAATTAATTTGAAAATATTAAAATGTCATGCACCTATTTTTGTGTTAGATCCTTTATCATGTTTCTGGGAATGGTAACCTGCATTTCTGACATATCCTACGTGTTTGTGTAACATCAATGAAAGTAACATAGTTCAACAATTGTTGTATGAACTACAGTTTTCTCTGTAGTTCCTCTGTACATTTGGCGGAATTTTTTTTTTTCCATTTCATATAACATTTCCAACTAGCTGCACTTATTCGATAAACCTGGATAACATAATAACCTTGACAGAAAGCAAAGAGGAAAAAAATGCTCTTGCAATAAATACCACCAAACAGAAATGGTTGCTAGACTATGAGTTAGGATAGCTCAGCAGCTGAAAGCACAACCTGCCAGGGAGGATTCAGTCAGTCATTCAACCATCCATCACACTTTGCTCACCACTTCCCCTCCTCTTAACTACATTTCCTCAGTGTCATTACCCTGAATGCTCACATTCTCACTTGTGTCCTCAAGGAGCCTTGAAGTCTATCAAGTTTATCTATCCTTGATCTCTAATGAAGATTAATTGGACTTTCAGCTAGTCCTTAGGACGTTTATATGAAATAT
Organism: Pachyramphus minor; assembly: GCA_013397135.1. NCBI lineage: Eukaryota > Metazoa > Chordata > Aves > Passeriformes > Tyrannidae > Pachyramphus > Pachyramphus minor. The sequence continues at coordinate 62,582 of VYXB01007858.1, read as the reverse complement.
AGTAATAATGTGTGTGGTAACACATAGGAACCTGCCTGATGGTAGAGTGCCTCAACGCTTTGGCTGCTTCTTCATGGTTCCTCCTCCCAAAAAGGCTTCCTCTGATAATTTTGAACTGATATGCTAAAGTCAGAAACACATATGTCTGACTGCTGACTTCAGAACGTTTCCTGAAACGTTCAGAAGAAACAAAATGAGCAATCAGTGATGCTGGACCTTGCTCTAAATGTATTGCTTTTATGGAGGTATTACAGATCCCTGGTCTGCCTTGGTATTTTATGTTTGTTTTCTAGTGATACATCAGGGACATGAACCAAGAGTTTTACATATTTTGATTAAAGTTGTTGTTTGATTTACAGGTTTTTTTCTTCTACTAGGGTGAGAATGTGTATGGAATTATGGACCATGTAATTTAGAAAACATCCTGAAGTTAGCAAACTACTCTATATCTGTGACTTTTAAAAAGTTGGAAAAATGCCCAGTTTTTAATGAAGGAGTAGCCATGCTGATTATTATTTTCATGGATACGTATCAATGCTTTGTATTAATTATGTTTTGCATGCTCTGCTGCAGAATTTTTTTCATGAAAGGCTAAAACACGTGATCACAATGCAGAAGACTTTAAGAGAAATTATGACCTTTCTTTTGAAATGAGCAATATCAAACTTCATCATATTTAATAGGAAATTAGTCTAATTCTATGAGCTGCTGAACACTCAGTAGATTTTAGAAGCATATACAGTCACCGACTAAAAAAAGTTGTGAATGGGAATCAGATGCAGCAAAATCTTTCAGCATTTTTAACTCTCTTTTTATTTGTTTTCCTGTTACTTTCAGTATCACCTGGTAAAGTGATGCCTGTGCATAGATATTTGCAAAAACTAGTCTTTCAATTTAGAAAAAGGTGACAAACAAGAAAGAAAAGAGGAGGGAAGAAGCTAATGATGAGATGGAACTAAAGCACCTATAAGACAGTTGTATATAAATAGAGATATTGTAACGCCAGGCACATAGTTTTCAAAAAAACGTCTGCATGCCTCTATAATAGGGAGAGCTGAAAATACCATCAGCACATGATATATTCATTGCAAATTATCTTTTCAGAAAGATGTTCTTTTCTTCACACAAAACCAAATCAATCAACTCGTAACTTGAGCATGTAGTGTATCAACATGAACATTAGAAAATTCAGTAGCAAATATGAAGTGCTGGGAAGAATTAATGAATTTTTTCTCCAGAATAAAAAACATTTAATTTTAAAGCTTAGTATTTAAAAGTAATTAACTCCTCAGGACTTCATAAGCTTGAAGGAATCCAAATTTAAAACAGCTTGAAGAAGTAACTTTTTCATTTGAAGAAGGCACAGGTTATGAATTCCACAGTAATATTATTTAAGTGTGTAATGGGCATATTACTGACTTTTCTGCCCTGGAAATACAGTAAAGATAACAATACTAATACGTAAATATTAGTAAATGTAATTGTCTATAGCAGTATAGAATATACAAGGTATTAATAATAAATTAAATTTTCATCCCTTTCAGAGATTCAGCAGGAATTTAATGAGGCATAACTCAAATCACTCATGAAAATGTGTAGTGGTTTTCTTTCAGAGGTCTCATCTTTGAAGCGTTATCCATTCACCAGCAGCTGCTCCTTCTTTCTCTGTGAATGGTTGCAAGTGAAAGGTTTAGTTCAGTTTGGTAATATCTGTGTTTTAGTTCAATTTGGTAACATATGTGTTTTAGCACGTGTATTGAAAGAAGCACCACATTTCCGAAAATATTAAAATAAATCCTAGTATGCCTACTTTCAGGGAACAAAGAGAAATTAGTACTAATCAGAAACTTGAGGTTTATTCATAGCAATCCAATATTTCTATCTAATAGTTTTTCTGTCTCAAAAATAATCTTACTAAAAAACTGCTATGGCCAGCCATGGAGACGACATATTCACACAAACACATGCATAAAACCAAAAAAAACCCCAACACTTTTCCTCGTTTTGTTGTGGGACTCCTAATGACAAAAAATGAGTTGGTTTTTTTCTGGGATAATAGAAGGTACTTATCCCATTTGTAAGTATTTTTCACCTGAAACCTGGACTAACTCTTTCAGTTCCAAGGAACTTGAAAATTTGTAACTGAAGACTTGGTGTTTAATACTTTATGCCTTGCCAAAGCAGATTACAATTTTTAGCTACCAAACTTGTCTTTACATTGCTAAATATGTATGAACCAGACTGCCTAACAAGTTCTGTATATTCTGCTTTTACAAAGGGGAGACTATTTTCTGCAGAACATAAAACTGAAAAGAAAGAGAGATTACGGTATAGCACTGTCATAATTACAATTATAGCAACTTGAAAATAAGGGATATGTTGTTAATCTCAGAGACAGTTGTCGGGAACTGAAAAAACAAAACCAAAAAAACCCAGCCAAAAAAAAAAAAAAAAAAAGGCAAAACAACCCCCCCCCAAAAAAGAAAACAAAAAAACCCCAAACAGTTATTTTTAATTCTTCATAGACACTTTCCTAGACCATGTTGTTAGATAGTTACAAAGGTTTTCCTTTCTAATTTCTTTCTCTTTGAGGGATGACTATCTTTTCTGAAAATCTGTGTATACATATGTGAACACAATATTTGTAAATGTTCATTAATCATCAATTCTTATTTATTATTCCCTATTCTTGTTCACTATTTGTATACCTCTACTGAAAATCTCGAGCTACTTTTCCTGGAAGCAGAATAATACTTTGTCATTTGGAAGCCTAGCAGAATAGCAGAGAGCAAAAAAGTCAGAGAAAATACTTCAGAAGACCTTGCTCAGGCTACTTAGTAGTTCTTATGAATGTCATGTATATGACATGTATATGTACTCAAATCAGTACATTTTTCAGATAATGCATTTGCTGTGAAAAATTCAGCCAATTTCCGTTAAGATTAATATTGTCATTTGGATTTCTCTGCCTTCTACAAATTGCCCATCACATTAATGTTCATACAATATCCCATTTTCATCCTGCACATCATCCTACAGTGTATTTGTTTTCTTCCAGAATAATATTATAGCTAACTCAGCTTGGAAATTATTCCTTATATATTGTTACAGGCAATAATATGTTATTTCAGAAAAAGCACAAGATACTTGCTTCTTCCCAGCTGCTCCTTTATCATATTCCTTTCTGGTCTCAATTTTGCACTGTGTAATTAAACTTCAAATTGAAAATACTCAATCTACTACCTATGATGTTTTCATGGACCACTTACTGTGAATTATGGATCATGAGTGGATCATTAAATCTCATCTACATATTTAGAATACATGCGATGAAAAGTATAAATCTGGATGAATTTATAACTTGGAAGTGTCCCGAGAAGTCATCATATTTAGGTCATTGTCAATAACAAGATTATTTCCAAATGCATTTAACACATTAGTATCATCAAGGTTAAGCTCTAATTTTAATTAGAATTTTATTTTTATACTACCCAATCAAATATATATGGTGGCTTTCAGTGCTAACATTTAGAAGCTTAAGTGTGGGAATTTCCCAAATTCCCTTACAACCCCAAAATTAGACCATTTATAAAGAACTGTGTAAGGTAAATATTTCATAACATTAATATTTAATAATATAATAAATATTATGTAATATAATAAATTAACTTAATAATAAATTAAATGCTGAGCGAATGGGAAGAAGGAGGGAAAGGGGAAGAGGAAAGAGCAAGAAGAGAAAGGGCAAAGGAAACAGAAGGGTGAAGGGAATTTATTTTTGTTTCAAAGATATCATAAATGGGAACTAAGCATTCTTGTTCCTTCTTGGCACCAATTTAGAGTGTAAATGCAGACAATGGTAGTATATTAATGGAATAATACCAGACACAGAATATACCTTTTCCCAGTATTTTCCAAACTACATTTAGTTTTCAACTAAAACTGAGAATTTTTGTGGAGGTTCATATGTGGGCTTTTTTCCTGTTTTAAGACAAGTGAAAAAACAGCATGTATTTATATTGAGAAAAATCTGTTAAATTACAGAATGATATGTCACTGAACACTTGTCTTCCAAGGTCAAAAAGACTAAAAGCAATATAAACTGTTAAATGGCTAGAAACATGAAGAAAAAATATCCAAACTAAAATAATGAACAGCCAAAAGTTATCAAAAGATTATCCTCTTGATCAAAAATAGTAACAAGATTTATGCTTTCCATTTTTCAATGTATTTTTTATTGCACCTGTGCCTAAAGCAGTAGCCTTTGTTACACTCTTAAAGAAGTGGAAACTGTGAGGACAACTTAGTGAACATGTACAAATACTGAAAGTGTCCCAGAGGTTCAGACTATAAAATCAGGGCCATGGTGACGATTAGAGGGATGGAACTTCGGATTTTTCAGCCTCAAGAAGAGAAGGCTCGAGGGTGACCTTTCAGTACCTGAAAGGTACCTGAAAAATAGAAAGGGACTTTTTACAAGGGCATGTAGTGATAGGACAAGGGCTTACGATTTAAACTGAAAGAGAGTAGGTTTAGATTAGGTATTAGGAAGTAAATCTTCCCTGTGAGGGTGCTGAGACACTGGCACAGGTTGCCCAGAGAAATGGATGCCCCATCCCTGGAAGTGTTCAAGGCCGGGTTGGATGGGGTTTTGAGCAACCTGGTCTAGTAGAAGGTGTCCCATCCTGCCTTGGGGAGTTGGAACTAAATGACCTTTAAGGTTCCTTCCAACCCAAACCACTCTATGATTCTGAGTCTACGATTTTCCAATTTACTTAAACTTAAGACAACCCACATTTAACTGCTTTTTAAAAATAGTAATATTCAGGAAAATATTTACTGATTAATCAATAACTTAAGAGCAAGCTCTAATCTCTTCTCTCCTCATTATATTTTCCTTGCTTCTCCCTAACCTTTTACAAAATATATGTTTCTGAGGAATAACTTTATTCAATCAAATTGAAAGAAAATCAGGTACATTTTTTTAATCTATACATCAGAGTAGATGTCAGTTTATCTTTTCCTGTTCCCATATCCATCTCACATACTCTTTTGTCATCAGAGTAGAATTTGTCATTGAACTGTCACCTTTAGATTTCCAGCTACAATAGAAAGAACTTCACTTGATGAGTCTTTCATATTTTCAGATATTCTCTATGTATAGTCACACAGCATTTGTTCTGTGGACTCAACCAAAATTATCATAAATTATGAACCAGTGGGGAGTGAGAGTCATGAAAAATTAGTAGAAGAAGCCTGGGACTTCTTGGAAAAGAAAGTGGAAAAGAAATATATTATGAGGGACTTTGGAAAAAGTCCTTATGGCCTTTGTGTTTTGCCTGGATTAGAGAGGAAACAACGCTTATAATGTTCTCTACACAGTCCTTTCCCTTGTAGCAGCAGAGGATACACCTCCATAGACAAGATCTTCTGAAAATGTGGGGATGTAGGAAGTCTATATCAGGTCTGCTTCCATGAACAAGGAATATTTGAGCTCTCCTGCAAAAGGCAACATGAAGAGGCTTGGTAACCCGGTCCCATTTTGTTGCTTGAAGATAGTATTTGTGTGGCTTTTCAACACGGTGGGGTTTTTTACCTGCTGTGTTAAAAAGCAGATTTACCTGTGTGTTTTTTTCTGCCACTAGCAAAAACCTTATTCTACACCTAGTAATGTCAAGAAAGTTCCTTCTAACGATTGTGGTGTATCATAAATTCACATTAATAAATTAGTGTCCATTAAAATACAGGTTTCTTATGATTTGTATTACAGATTCTGCCTAAATATCATGCGTTCCTGGAGCCACCTTTCATCTGAAGAGTTACGCTGCCATTCTTCAGCAAGAACATATTAAAATAATCCAATGAAACATACCTGCTTCTGCAAGGATTTAAAATGTGTACCTGTGAGGAGAATATTACTTAGGTTTACTGAGGAAGGTATTATTTTCGTCCTACAGGAGGATCTATGTTTCTTTAGTAAGTGTTAATACATCTTACCGGAAAGCAATTGGTTAGAACTTTTACTGATCAAGGCAACACGTACATCTGAATACCTTGTCAGGTAAATTTTTTATAATATCAAGTGAAATAATCTGGAAGAAATTCCATGATACAAATTTGTTCCTGTCTTAATCCCATTTGCCACTTCAGCTCTGTTTCTCTGAGCATAGGGTCAAGTGCTTTGCACTCAGGCTACTGTTGACATTTGAGTAAGTAAATATAAAGTGCTTCTAAATCACAATGGCAAATGTAACCTTGCACACTTTTTGCACAGGTATAAACTATGGTGCTGTGCAAAAGACAAGGGAACTACTCCCACATGTATTATGTGGGAGTATATTTGATTGAGCTATTTGATTTTTAAGTAAAAATACAGAAAATTTGAACTAGCATTGCATGAACCAATTTTGTGGGTTTTATTCCCAAGCTGAAATAAAAATTTCAAGGCTCAGAATTTTCAGCTCAATTAAAACTCTTCAAAAAAGTCACTCTGAAATATCTCAAACATCTTCTGCCATACAAATAAACAAATTAGAAATATAACTATGTGGCATTACCATGAACTAATTCTTCCTCTTAGCTTTTCAAAATATTTACAAACATTTTGTTTAAGGCTATTAGGTACCATACTGCATTTCATAACCAAATCATCTTGGAAAAATTGCAGCTCTACAGTTTCTTATTATAGTATTTTGCTGGACTGTGTTGTTCATTATTGTAAATGCAGTCACCTAACACACGTTGAACCTTATTCTGAGATGAATTGCCAATCACATTCTGGGAGGTGTAATCCTTCTGCAAGTCTAGTCTACAGAAGACAGTGGTTTCTGGTTTGATTTTGTTGTGGTTTTTTTAGATTTGCTACACCTTTCTATGACAATAAAAACGTGTTAAGCCAATGTGATTATTCATGTAAGGGGCCACGAGCCTCTTGCAACCATCTCCAATATTGATTATATTCTCTTCTCACGTGAGAATCATACAATTTCAGGTCACTACCTGAAAGTGTTTCATTACAGAGTCTGTCGCTTCAATGAAAAATCAGAACAATCCTTACAGTCACAGTGCCTGAATCTCCACTCCTCAGTGCACTTTGGGGCACTGAGACTCTATGGAATCCAATAAATTAAGGGACTCATATTTAAGGTCAAATTTTACCATGCCCTGAGATTTTTATTTTCTGTTTATGAAGCACAGATAAGCTTACTAACAAAGAAGTCAAAAGTTTAATCAAATGATTACTTCAATATATTGAATACCACTATTTTTGCTTAACTATTGTAAATCTTCAAAGCTAGTATCCTATTTTTTTATATATTTTGAGAAAAATACATGAATTATTTATGGATCATGGCTTTTTAAGGTAAAAATAAATAAAACTGAGATTTTAATGAGTGTCCCTGGGAGCACTTAAGTCATTTAAGGTACACTGTCAAAAGATCTTGGTGTTACAAATACCTAAGGATAAACGTATTTGCATAAATACATAAATGTTTATATGTTGACTTTAGGTAAGGGAAAAAATTTAATTTCATTTTGAACCTCATAATATCACTACAGTGACATTATTAAGCACTTATTTCAGGATTAGCAGCAGTGCCCATACTTGGAATGCAATCCCAGACAGTTATTTTACAAGTCTCTGATAAGAGCATTACATCATCAGTGAAAATGTTCATTCTCTCCTGCTTTAAAACCTTAAGGTCCTTAATTAAATGTTTCATGGTAAGAGTTATGGAGTCTTGGTTTCTTATGGATTGAATAGTTCCTGAAAAGACAGTCCAGAAGTAAAACCGCTTGCATTTTGTTTATTTACTTGCGTTCTGGAAATGACAAGTGTTCTGATGAGGCAAGTAACAGCAGATTCAGCTACTTAATTAAACACACTTTAAGCTTAGCAATGCCACAATAAGGGGGGATTAATTCTGCCATTTGAGTATATGACAATAATTTAAGCAGTTTAGAACAGAACTGCTCTAGAAGCTTTTCTGAGTGAAATTTTACTTCCAAGAACCTAAGATTACTCTTCCTTCTAAGGAAGGCCAAATAGGACAGCTGCTGCCTTCTCTTGTGCCAGTCCTATCCTGAAAGCTGTTGCAGAGTTCTTGGGAAGTCCTGTAAGTCTGGAAGCAACATGAGTAGGACAGAAAAGCTCATTCTTTCAAAAGAACTAAACATTTCAGTCAAGTAACTTCTGTTCCAGAAAAAGCAAAGGATTCCTCCATAGGAGAGTAGTTAGTAAGGTTTGTATCATGACAAAATTGGTGCTGCAAGTTGGTACTGATAGAGAAGTATTTGGGGATCTTGTTACAAAAAAGACAACTATATTCAACTTTCAAATCATTCACAGAACATAAGAAAATACAACAGATCCATAGATTTCTATAAGCTTATAATCAGCTACAAAAGAAGGTAAACTTGGCCAACTATTAGACAACCAGTTATTCGCCCAGGTGTGTTTTTTTTCTTAGCTGGTGATACAAGAAAAGGAATTGTGGGTATGAGGAAAGTCACTGCAAGATGAGAGAAGATTTACAAGCTAAAAAGTAATCTTAAAATTACCAGATATTTTTAAGAGTATTAAAAGTAGTACAACTGAGTCAGTGTCACTGAATCATGAGAGATTTATAACCCATGCAACGTACAAGAAGAAGTTTAAAGACAGAACAAGCTCAAAATCACTAACCATGGGTGCATAACTCTAACAAGAACATTCTTATACTTTAAGGTCTCTAGGTAGCAAAATATAATGCATTAGTATAGGGTAACAATCATGTAAGGTGGCATCATCTCAGATGTGTGCAAAATGGATATCAGAACTTTTCCTCTGGATTCCTTTAGCAACTCAAAAGACAGAGAAGTCTCTAAAATATGATTCATTTGATCTGACATTTGACTTAGGAAGGGTTGAATTAGAAATTCCCATTTTTATTGACATCTTCTGATGTCTAGACAACTGGATCAGATGTAGATGCTTATGCTGAGGAAGACTAAACGCATCAATCCTGTTCATATAATCTCCAGCTACTATTGCTAAAAAGCTGTAGTGATACCACTACTTCCTTCAAAGTTTTCTAAAAGTTAAAGCACTTAATGGTAACCGTTTCAAAGCATTACACATAGAAAACCAAACAGGGCACATGTTCCCATCATGAGTGGGAAAGTATTACAAGAAGTATTTGAACTCTATGAGGAAATCAATGTGTTATTTCACAATACAATCTCCTGTTCTAGTCACATTCTTTCATTTGGATGTCTAGTCATAGTAGATATTCACCCAAACAAAAATCAGGTAGACCTCAGTGAAAGTACTTAACTGTTTCTTGCCAATGAAAAAAACACAGACCAAAATTTGTGGGGAAAAAAAAATTAAGTTTTTCTTTTGCTTGTATGCACCAACAAAACATATATTAGCTACTAAAGCTGCATTTGTTTGTACTCTTTGACATACAGAATCTTAATAGAATTACACTCTTAGGTGAAAAGGTTCCGACTCTTCAAAAACTCTTAATATGCTATATACATTTAAATATGTGTCATTTGATCTCTGCAAAAATCTTCAAAATCAGTTAATCAGTTAAAAGAGTGTTTAACATTAAAAGACATCCTAAAACCACCTAGTAGTTTGATTTCTGTTGTTCCTCTGCCATCGGCATAAACCTGTCACTAAGTCCATGGCCCACTTACCTCTGTTAATGACTACAGAACTACATATCTTTATGAATCACAGTAAGTCTCAGCTGTTGCCATTTGATAGTGGCTTTGAATATCTTCTAAACATATCAGTACAACTTTGTTTCCCTTGAATATACCCTTCAAAATAAACAAGGGAATAGTTCTTAGACATTCCAAAACAATGGACCACTGAAATTCTATAATAAGTTCTTTGTAAAGTGCTGGGTTTATTATTTCATTTGAAGTGCTGGGTGACTACAATGGTATACACAGACTTTTCCTTCCCCACAGTTCTTTTCTGGATATCTGCTTAAATATCTCATGATTTCCAGTTGCACTAGACCATTGTTTCATTACCTTTGAATTGCCCGACACACATTATGAACGCAACCATTGTATGATCCAATGGAAAACTATAGTGGAACTCATCCAATATTAGTAGTACACACAAAATAAGCATTCTTTCGTCTAAGTTTTACAAACCCAATGAACATATCAAAGGCCTAAGTTTGTCCCTTGATACCTTAAACAAACCGTAAGTTTTAGCCCCTTAGATGCACATTATTTATTATTATTAGCCTTTGACCTATCACTTGAAACTCAAAGGGAGATAAAAAAAGAATCATTTTTGCAAAGAAAAAAAGCTGTCAATATAGAAATCCCTGGCTATAAAACCAAATTATAAAACCAGATTAAGACAAAGCTTTACAAAGGAAAAGAGTGATTAATTATTGTTTATTATGTAATCCACATTGCCTACTTGTTGTAAATGAGACCTGTTTTAGTAAAGAGCTCAAGGTAATTAAATTTAACACAAATATTTTTACAGAATCATAGAATCGTTAAGGTTGGAAAAGACCTCTAAGATCATCAAATACAACCATTAACTCAGCATCACCATGTTCACCACTAAATCATGTCCCCCAAGTCATTATATGCATCAAACCATTCCTAATAACCTATGGTTGGAATATCAAAAGAGGTTGCTAGAAGCACAGTGGGAACTCAATATCATGTAACATCTTTCTGACAATTATTCAAAGTTAACATAAGCATACAATAAAAGACAACCCCCCCCTTATTTCTCTCAGTGGAAACATGTCTTTAACTTTGAGGCTGGTTTCCTGAGTGTGTCTCAGTAGATCCCAGCAAAACCTGTGTTTGATGAAAACTTGAAAAAATTGGATCGCCAAAAGACACTGGATATTTAGCAATTAGATCTTATCTGTTTAGCCAAACGTAACAAGTTGTAGACTGAAAAACCAGCTTGTTCCTGTACATAGCATGACAAATCTGTTTGAAAAAAATGTTTAAAACCATCTACACCAGATCTGCTCTTTTTTTATTTTTCTTACATGATCCTTTAAAAGACTGTTTTCTAAACCTCCAGGAAGCCAGAACACAGCCCTACAAGGTCCAGTTTTACTGAAACTCAAAGCCTTCCAAGAAATGTAAGACCTGTCTGTATTACCCTTCAGAGGCTTTAGCATTCAGGTCTTATTTTCTAAAACCTGAAAATATAAATTTATAATATTTTTGTTAGTCTCGGTGCCTCTTTTTTGTACTCATCTCCATTTGCTAGTCAGTTTCAAAATGCTCTATTCTTGTGAAACAAGACTCCTTTTCCTTTATCTGTAAGTCTGATATTAACTTGACATCGATATTTTACATATATTTTAGGCTAAATGTGAAACATTCCCTTATACCCATGAGCCAATCAGAAAGTTGGTAAGTTCTGCTTTCAAGGACACTCCAAAGGAGGTTATTAAAATTCAACACTTTGCATATTCTGATGGGAAAAACACTTGTCCCTGACAACAAAGGAGATAAGTTGATTCAAGAAAGGTTCTCAATCTCCTTATCCATGGCCACTGAATTCCTCTTGCCAATATTTGTAAAACCAAAATTAGAAAATGTTACCAGGGAGGAAGAAAAGTGTAGCAACCCAGGTCCTGTCCAAAAGTAAAAATCCATAGAATATCGTTGTTTGTGTTGCATGGATTTCACAACTGTCATCTCCACTGTGCACACCATTTCATCTTCACAGTAATATCACCAAAACACCCACTGAGATAAAATCACAAATATTTTGAACATACCATATGATAAGTTATTTTCCAAATTAATATTTCACAAAGTCAAAATGAAGACTTGTCTATAGGTTACTTTTGTGTTGTCACATGAAAAAATCCTTTAAGGGTTTGCTACTGTTTGGAAATACCTAACTTCAAACTTGAGTAACTTAAGCAATACAGAAGAAAGAGAAAGACAATAAACACTGCAATTTTTAATTATAAATCTGTTTTGAAAAACTGTAATGCCTACTACATACATTTAGTTAGCATCTTTCTTCAAAAGGGGTCTAAAGGTGCTTTTTAAATTATTTACTTAGAAATATCATCCAGAATTTAAATGAACCTTTATTGCTTTCTGAACTTTAGACCAGTCAGGCTGTCCCACATTTCACAGATGGGTATGGCTTGAAGAATTTAACAGCTCTCAAGCTAATCTTCATAATCCAATGTCATACCCAAAAAGTTCTTTTTGGAGAAAAAACCACAACCAAACAAAAGAAACAAAACCCCCAAACTTGTGAGTTGTCCTTGGAAATTGCCCTTGAAAAAATGACAGAAAAAGAGTTAAGGCCCAGTGAGTAAACAAACTGCTTTTTCCCTGAGGAAATCTAAAACTCAAGGTCAGCTCTTTCTGAAATCACCGGACTTGTCACATGGCTTTCATAGCTGCCACTATGGCTCCCATCAAACCCACACCGAAAGCAATGAAAATATTTTTACTGGAAACAGATAGAGCTCTGATAAGAGGCTCCCTAATCACCTTTGGCTGTTAATGCTGCACAAAGTGAGAGGTAAGGTTTTGAAATAGAGAAGAATGAACTAAGAAAATTTGAGGCCAAATGTATTTCTATTTTTCTTTAGTTCATTAATATTTGCATGTGTTAGAGCAGAAATATGGCTCTATAAGTACATGGATACATATACAGTTTATATATATATATGAATACATACATGGACACACATTTTATAAACATAGGTGTTTGTACACATATATGCCGGCCATCCTGTCAGTATAGTTCAACTAGTTCCATTTTATCCCAGTTTCTGTCCTCCAGTAACAAAAGTCTGGTGGTCTCAGTCTTAGTCCCTTGGGTGTAGGAATCCATCACAAAACCATCACCCTTAATTTAATGCAATTGACAGTCTCTGCTCAAGAGAGGCAGAAGAAGGAGTTACCATGGAGACTGAACTACTGCTCTTCTCCAGAGGATGCTTTTATCAAGTACAGGCTGAACAGTAGAGGCTGTGCAACCTTGAGGCTTGTAACCTTTATCACATCACAGTATCTTGCTTTTTGGGATGGCTTTTTAGTAAACTCTAACAAAGATCCAAGAGATGGATTGAAGGGGTGGGAGAAGGAGGAATAGAGAGCTTAAGAAAACAAACAAACCAACCCCTCAAAACACAACAAAACAGGATGTAAGTGCATATTGTGCCAGATTGAGAAAGAAAAGGAGTTTCATATTAATTTGATTTATCAGATTTGTCACCTCTGCCTAGTGCTTTCCTAACAGGGTGAATGCTGTGCTTGACCTATTTGCTGGAATTAACCAGGACTGCAGGAGACCATATGGATTGCCAGATGGTCTGCTATAATTTAATGCCATTTATTCTAAGTATGAAGTAAGTGATAAACATAATTAACATTCTTTTAGCTCCTTACTGGATGCCTTTTATTGGTTTCAATTTTTTTTTCCTCAGGCATTGAAAGGTGAGCTAATATCTTATTGCTGAAACACAGATGCCAGCTAATTACTGCAAGAGGCTGCAGCCTCTAAAGCAAAAAATGTCTGCACAGACTAACTTATTCACTGACCCTAATGGGGTGATTAATAGATTACATGCTAAGCTCTAATGAGGATGGCAGATCTTAGATGTTTTCAGATTACCTTAATTAGTACTATGATGAACAGTGTTCATTGCAGATGTATGTATCACACTTCATAGTAAACAATACGCCTTGTACTCATGGCCTGAACAAGTATTTCACATTGCAGCACATCAAATATGAAGGAAGAATCAAACCACTTTCAGACAATAAAAACAATGAAGTGACTTCCTTCAGAAATGTTTTTCCTAATAGCTATTTCATATTCTGCCAGTGATTGTCTAAATGGCCTATTTTTTAGGAAGTAGTCCTAGAGAAGGTATGGCTTCAAAGAGTGTTTATATCAGGCAGGGTCGTCATTCTCAGCGTTTTAAAATCACGAGTCCGTAACTAGATATCCAAACAACCTTGCCTACTGTTCCTGTGCTGATAATCTTCATAGTGACTGAAGTAGGTGTTATCAGAATGAATAGCAAATAATTTTGTAATTTTTAATGTCAATGTACAGAAGAAGTTAGTATGTTCGTACTCAGAATAGAAAAAGAAGTATTAAAAAAAAAAGGCAGAAGTACTGAATCCCTTGTATTTTGCATAAAAATTTGTGCACATTGAACCTCACAGATAAAAATGACCACAGCTAAATGTCCTGAGATTTGCATCTGTACTGTTAATAAAACCTAGGTGAACTTTGACATGACAGAAACAGCATAAATTAAATGCTATTCAAAGAACATAACAAAACAGCACCTGCACTATAAAGCAAACCTGCTTTACATGATTAAAAGAGCCCAGGTCAGCAAATCACAGCATAGCAAAAGCAGAAAAAAACTCCAGCCTTTTTTCACTTGGGTTCAGCACTTGTTCAGAGGCCTCCACGGTTACAAGTTACACTCTACAGTGAGCGTGCTGATGCACCCTCAAGAAACAGATACATTAGAAGAGATCTGAATGTGATGGGACATACCTAGTCTTTTACTTCAGTCTTGTTTGCACCGAGTTATTTCACCTGGTGAATCACTTGCCTATTGTTGCCAGTCTTACAAAAGCCTTTATATTTCTCTACTAGTATATGAATAACTTATGATTCTGTATTAGTATATGAATAAAAATAGATCAAAAAATCTTAACAGGAAGATTTTGTTGATATTGATTCCTCTTCTCAAGATGTGTCTCTGTGACTGCCAGCATTTGAGAAAAAATCCATTTTTCCATCCCATCAATTGAAAAATACTTACCTGAGGTGCTTAAGATAATGCTATGCTGGCTTCAGCTTCATTATTGTAGTCAGAGGGGAAAAGAGGTACTTAGAGAGAGCAACTCAGATAGCCTGAATTCCTCGCTATAGGAACATTCCTCCCTACCCTGACTGCTAAATGAGTTAGGGCCATTCATGTGTCAAAATTCAAGTAGGTTGAAATCAGTGATAAAAAATTACCATGCTATGAGACTTCATGCACCCTTCAATAGATCATTTGCAGGACCCGATAATACTTTGCTGTTACACAGATATCAGTTCTGAAAAATACTGAAGTGATGCTCTTCAGTGATTAAAGAGTTTCAATCTCAATATGTTATTGACACAATGTTTTCAGTTTCTATGTATATAGATTTATACATAAGTACATATACATAAACACACATAAAACCACATTTATAAATCTATGCATTTAATTGCTCTATCATTGCAAATAGTCTAAGATGTTTCAGACTATCATAACATCATAACATCAAAAGAAAGGGAAATGCCAGATCTATTGCCTGAATTAATATCTTATTCAGACCTCTGGACTGCCTGAACAAGAGTTTTGCCTAAGCAGCAGCTAGCTCTCAGCAACACTTAAAAAAAGAAAAAAATTCTGAAAAAATGAAGAAACCAAGTAGAATTTAATAAGTTAGTCTTTGGGGCTGATAGACACAAAACCTGTCAAAGCAGGTTTGACAGTTCTTAAACATAGTTTTATACCTTAAAATCCTTTTTCATCTGTCTTGTTCTTTATTTGCTTGCTCACAAGAAAAAAAAAGATATCAGAGAATTTATGTTCACTGTTTAGTCCCCAAAATAAGTTTGTCTGCATCTTAGCTGCCATACAGATGGCTTGTTTGAAACATCACTCTTGGCCTAAATGGAAAGTAGGATTTTAGGACAAATAAGGACAAGATGTAAAATCCCTGACTACAGAGGAATACCCGTGCCTGACTAATGAGGCCTCATTGCCATAATAACTTTCTGTGATTAAGCTCCATCCTCAGATATACTGACAGATGTCACCAAGGCAGTGAAAACTGACTAAATGTACCCCAGACCCAGATGAATGTTATTTGGGCATTGATTTGTTGGGAAAATGATACCCTCAGAAATTGTGAATTTAGGAAAAAATTGCAAAATAGTGTTAGGTAGAAGAACAAAGAAAAAGCCCTAAGGGGAAAAAACACTTTAGGCCATAGGAAAAACACCCAAACAAACAAACAAATTACAAATTTCACAAATCTCTTACCTCCTGCATACATGACAGCCAACATTATTGATGATATCCAAGCTATCTCACTATAAGATGTGTGGAAGATTTCTTGTATTTCTTTGAAGAACACTGTGATGGCTTTGGGGAATGCATAGGAAAATCCAATGGAGATAAAAGCCCCAAAGACCACAACCCATCCCCAGCCTCCATCAGGAGGTGGGTAATCTGGCGCTCCTGTTGCTGGTGGCATTTTTTGGTCTCTATCTCTTCTCCAACTAGGCTGGAAAAGAAAAAAACAAAGAGGGGTTTAGTTTTCCCTTTTTTCCATATCAAACTACAGTATTCATCTGCAGGGATTATAATGAGTCCTCAGAGCAAAGACCAATTTCCGGCTTTCATGGAATCGCACAAAGCAAGTACCTGTTTTTAGAAGCAAAACCTGTTCTACAAAAAGATTTGTGGCAAGAATATTTCCAATAGCTTATTCAACATGTGGCAACTTACAAATCACTGATCTCAGTCACCAAAGTTGTATTTGCAATTATTCACTTATTGGAAAGTGATAAATTTGTGTGGGTTGATTCACGTAGTTCTACCGTCTACAGTATGGATGGGAGACAATGGAAAAAAGTTACATTAAATTATAACTAAATGTCATTATGTTAGCAAGATTTATTGGTACCTCAGCAAAATCCTCAGCAACAACAGAAAGGAACAAATTGAAAACAACTGAAAAGCAGGTTCTAAGCAGAGACTTAAAATTACCTGTGTATCCAAAAGTAAATACAAAATATTAAAATTCCATATTGTACTCTTGTTTTTTAAGATTTTCATCTTCATATTAGTTATGTTAGTAGGAACAAAGCAGAGCTTGATGGAGCTAGTTTTGCTGTTTCCACATGTCAGAAGACATCAGGAAGCCTTTCCCTAATAAACCTCATAAGCTTTCCACAGCTATTCTCTAATTTAAAATTGACCATTAAGATGCCAACAGAGCAATATCTTACAGAGGTTCTGAGATGTGTAGCCAACGCATTCAGACAGCTCAAGAAATCATAGGTAATCCACATAAAACTCATAAGGCCTGAAATAAATGTCATCCTGTTAATGTCATCCTCATAGCTAAAACCTTAAGTTTTCTACATCCTGCATCTCCTTTTTAGAAAACATGTAGCAGTGATAATCCATTTTTTAATTCTGAGATTTTTCCACTATCAAATCCCTTTATTATTAAACATGATCCTGGAGTCCACTGTGTTTTCTTCTGTGTATTCCAGCCTACACAGACAGTGTGAACTGCAAATTCCTCCTTCCTCCCTGTTTCTTTCTCAGGCATTTAGACAACTTATTATTCTTGACTGGTCTCCTGCTGTACCAGTATCGAAAGCTGTGGATAATAACAGTGTTTAAGTTGCTTTTATGCTTATGATTACCAGCAAGTCTCCACGTGATTTCTTCTGTGCCACTTACAGCATATTCCAATTTCTTGCAGTAAACTGCATTAGCAGTGGGAGTGATATGATTATCTTAGTAAAAACTGAAAAACTAACTGCGTCAGCTTATATTAATCTCTTGGGATAGTGCCTGGATACTTTCAGGCTAAACGCCATGTAGCACTGCATGTAACATATGCCACAAAACAATCAAAGTGTTGTGTTTAAGATTACCCATCACTAGGTTATAGAAACCCAGTGTATTTCTGATTCTCCACTTTACTTAAGCTGACTGTAGATATCAGCTACAATCTGATGTAGCTGGCAAACCTTTGTGGGGGAAGCTAAATCAAGGACTAAAACATCTGGCTTTTATGAAAGATTAAAAAAGCCCAGGTAGTTTGACTTATAATTAAGATTTGCTGCTGGCAGCAATAGGTATCTATTTCTCTGTACACAGAACATATTAATCTTTTTATGCACCTGTCCAGAAAGAACCTCTAGTATGTTACTTTGTTTTTGCTTATCCTAGTTTCAGCTTAATATTAGTTCAGCAACATACATCAGAAAGGAAAACCTGGGCCTGCCTCTAAGAAAAGTTGGACAAGTAGAAACAATTCTGGTTGCTAAGACTTTGGCAAAACAGTTAAACACTAATTTGTTTTTGCTAATCAGGACCCATAGAAGGAAGAGTATTTCAGAAAGCCCACTATAACTTAGAGCACACATAACAATGATTGATTGCATTCAAAAGCACAAACCTCAAACTGGCATGAAAAGCAGAATTGTTTTTGAGTTAAGTGACAGTAAACAACAAGAGCTTGCTATCTATCCCAGAAAGCAGTTGTTCTGCTCATCTGAGAAAACTTTTGGTTATTTCATGAAAAAAAGTTCAACTATTGTTTTCTTACACTTCAAAGGCTTGAGCATATTTGTTTTCATATTTACTATTCAGATGTAAACAGTTCTGCTGCTATTACAAATTTTTGCAAAGCCACACAACATCAACACATTGCTCTTCACAAAAATGGAAAGGATTTATCAATTTATTGAGGAAGCACTCCTTTTCCTAAAAATAATACACAATCACTTTGAAAAATCATGGTCACCATATTAGTCAGAAGAATGTTGAAGGTTCCTGAATGTCACTAATGAACCAACACTTTGTTTGGTTCATTATACCCCTTAGTGCATAAGAACAGTCTCTGACAGTTCCGTGCTTTCCTTCCTTCAAATGCTTCACAGAATTAAGAAGGCATTAAGGAGCCAAGCAAAGGGCATTGGCTGCTCCTGTTCCTCAGCCTAGAGGTTAACTGCTTCAAAGTCCACTGCAATGGCCCTGTCTGCCAACCTGCACTGGGCATTATGCCAACATGAAGAAGATCATTGTATCTCACACCTCCTGTTTATCCCACAAAGTAGAGTTAATAATAGCTTCGCTGATATTCCTTTATGATCATCCCGGCCAATTTTAGGTCCAGTTAATAAAAGGTGAAGAGGAAAAAATAATGTTTGCACCAAGAGGAAAAAAAAGTATTCATTTTATCAGAAACATCAAATCCAACATCTCAAACATTCCATACCTGCTCAGCAGCTAAAGGAATATTCTACTGTAAAATCTGCACTTAATATCCCTGAGACTGGATCTCTTCTAAAGAAGTCTAGCCCATTACTATACCTAGCTCTAAACTAAGCCTAACTATGAAGATTTGAGTAGTATAGATAGTATTCAGACAACTGCTAAATCCATCACCAGCCAAATCAAAACAGGATTTTACATGAATGGATATAAACGTTAATAAAGGAAGAGGCAAAAGATGAAGGAATGAAGCAGTGACAAGCAAAATGCCTTTTCAGAACTGTTAGTTTATTATGGGCTGGGGAGGATAAAAAGAAATATGGTAGAAATCATAAAACTAGACATGTGTGATGATGTTAATATGAAGGACATGGTGCAAGACCAGGAAAAAAAAAACAAAACCAAGCAGCACTTGAGTAAATGAAGGTCACCACCAGTGTTTTTAGCCAGTCATATGAATTCCATCATGTGCTTAAAGCTAGCAAGCGAGCACTGCTCATACCTATGCCTTTATAGGCAAGCAGTGGGTGAGGAATGCTCCCTGCCCTCTGCCCAGAAAAGCAGCAGGGGAATAGTGACTGAAGTGTGTCCTGAGCAAAGCCATCAATCTCCCTTCCCTCTGTCAGATACATAGAGATCGCTCAGCCTTTACATACCCCGAGTCAGACTGTGCAGAAGGATTTTCTCCTAACCTCTTTCCAGTTCCCCTGTATAAATCCCATTTATGTAAGCAGTGAACAAGAACATAGCTTACTGTAGTAAGAGCTGTGTGAATCTACTAAGAAACAATAGCAGAGAGACAAGAGGGCACTTTTAAAATATCTGATATGAAGTATTTTCATTGTGTAGTTTTCAGCACTTTTGAAATTAATTAGGCATATGAAAACTAGTGAATGAAAGAGAGAAAGGGAGGGAAGCAGGAAAGGGAGGGAGGAAGGAAGGTAAGAAGGAAGAGTGGCAAAAAGAAGGAAAATAAGGAGAAAAAGAAAAAAAGGAAAAAAGCACCAAGCAAACAACAAGGTCAAACTAAGAGCAATGCTACAGACAAATAATGTATCTTGATATCATGCACTACAGGGTTCAGTTATAATCAACTTGTTCAAACTGCTCTTGTACCAATGCTTCATTAATATTCCGAAGCTGCCAGCTGCCAGAATCAGCTATTGATAAAGCAGCTTGTCAAAGACCCTTCTAAGAAGGGGTTATGTTGCTCTCTTGTTTACAGAGAGTCTGATTTTACTGGGAGATTTAGTTTTGTTTTTCTGCAATATTAGAGTAACTGTTTGCTTTCCAGCTTGGATTTTGTCTGCCTTGTCCTGAATGTGCCCCATCACCACTTGACTCAGCAGCCATTTGTCCCAAAGTAAAAGAGCTGGCATGTGAAAAATCTGTCCCCAGTTGCTGTAGGATAGCGGGAATACTTGGCTTGAGTGCACTGCACACAGTGCACGGTTCCACACAGTAAACCAAGAACCACAAACAGCTTTGCAATTTTGAGCAATATCAATCTTGTAACATCCCTGTGGTCTGACTGAGAAGTATCATCCACTTTTAGACCTGGTAAACAAATGTAATAACAGGCTAAGTAACATAAATCTTGTCCCAAATCAGTGGCAGAGCTGGGATATGGACTAATGCCCAAATAAACTGTGAGTTACGACTAAGATTTTTAAGTAGAGAATCTCATTAAGTAGCAAATTCAGATTAATTGTACTGCTTAGAGTTAGGAGCACAGGTAGGGTACAGTGGTTGTTTTATAGGTCTGAATAGTTTGCTGCTCCAACTTATCTTTAACAAATGCTAATTATGCTGTTTTACTTTGTTTTAGCATTAGCAAAATAATGAGTTATATAGTAATTATACTCCTATAAAAGATCCTTGCTTAAAAGCTGCAAAATCTCCAATTTTCTTAATTTTATCAACAACTCTTTAATGAGTTTCAAGATGGCAGAACAGCAGGTATTATCCAATGGTATTGCCTCACCAACTTCTACAAATTATTGCCATTATCTTGGAAACAACATTCAGTCTTTGAAGAAAAATATACCTTGGTAGTTTTGTGAGAAGGTTTTGTTCTTACTTGTTTTGGTTTTTTTTTCTGGAGAGGAGTATGCAAAAACACTCTGGCTACAAGGTATCAAGAGAGCCTGTTCTCTGCTTTTAGCTCTAACTATTCAGATCTGAAGGCAAAGTAGCTCCTCATGAGCTCTTAAAGAACAGGCTAATTTCTTGAAAGAGGGAAATATTCTCAGTTTTGTCTGTATTCAGAGACTAAGGGATATGTGATGAATGAAACACAGGCAGATGAAAGATACACTGAGAGTTTGACTTCATTGCCTTTTCTCCACTACGGTCAAGCCTGCAGGACAAATACACTCTGTGTGACACCGAAACTGCTAAAAATGTGTCTAGGCTACCTAGCATTTTAGAAAGATGCTGGGTTTTGCAAAGTTTGTCCAGCAGGCTTCAATCAAAGGATCATGTCTATGAATGCTTTCCAGACTTCTATGTGACAATAAAATAAATATTAAAATATATTTACAGGGATTATGTTAGGATTTTCTATTTTTGCTATAAGTCTAAGCAAAAAAAAACCAAAACAACAAAATCACCTGCTTTACTTAATTTTAAACTCTATTGCACTTCAGTCTTAAATAGCACAATATCCGACAATATTAAAAATATTACTACAAGCACTTTAAGTCTAAAGCTATATCTTATTGAGAAAAAAATTAAACTTTTCCTTTCTTGAAGAGGAGATGAAGGAATATGGAGTTATTTACAGTTAAGAATAAGAATCAGTATTGCAATATACCTTTTAACCCACCGAACCAGTAACAAGACAAGTGCTTGAAGACAGTGTGGGAAAGTAAGAGCCCTCACACATCCAAAGCAAATATAGTCATATAATTGTTCCAACTGTTTAGGAGGTTGTCAGAGGCAGGCTCTGTGGAGGGAAGCAGAAGGGAGGGAAAGGCACATGTTTTAAGACAAAAATAAATTAATAATCCAAATATCTTTCTTTCTTTCTTCTTAGGGTCTGGCATTTTAATAGGTTGATTCTTAGTAACAGCATCAACTGGGAAAATAATTAGATATAAAAGCAAAAACTGTTTGCTAAACAAAGATGATTCCAGATGTGAGCTCCTGATGGCTATGGGAAAATGGGAAGGTCTAATTCACTTTTATCAACAAGACTGGAAAAAAGGCGCTCCATATAATTCCTTCTTCCTGTTTGAGGACTCAAAATAGGATTACTGACACAGAAGTGATCCCTGTAAGATACTGCCCTATAAAAAGCAAAACCATATAAATTATGCTATTATTGTAATTAAAATTGCATTTGCACTAAGGCCCTACTTCATCATGGTTTAAACAGAAGCTGAAACCAAAACTTAGTAATAAGTCAGTCAATGAGGCTTTTACACTACTGGAACCCCCATCCGAAAAAATTATATTGAAAATATATTGGAATTGTTACAACATTTAAATCAGATTTTGAGCACTGCTGAGTCAGTAGTGACATGTTTACTGTAATCTGTCAAAACTAATATTAGCGTAGCATTTATAATTAATTTGATTTTTGTTGGAGTTTCATTGGGATTGGTTTTTTGGTTTTGTTTTGGTTTGGTTTTTTAACTTCATATGTTGTGCTGCCACATTCTCCTGGGAACCATTATCTATATTCACAGTCACAGTCATGAGTTGGGCTTCCATTCATCACGTCTTCTGTTATTACCTTTTTTCACCTATTTTAAGGGAAACCTAAATGACTCACTTATTCTGGATGACAAAATACGTACATCACTAGAGTTAAGTGAAATGAATTCCAACCAAATTGATTGCAATTCTGGTTTAATTACTTTAAAAAACCAGTCAATACAATATCTAGCCCA
This sequence comes from Pachyramphus minor, assembly GCA_013397135.1. Classification (NCBI taxonomy): domain Eukaryota; kingdom Metazoa; phylum Chordata; class Aves; order Passeriformes; family Tyrannidae; genus Pachyramphus; species Pachyramphus minor. The sequence continues at coordinate 39,637 of VYXB01007858.1, read as the reverse complement.
AAGAGGTTGGCATTTTGCCCAAACTGAAGTGCACTGAAATTAAGTGTTGATGGCTAAATTGAGAATGCCAGTGATCCAGTCTGAAGAATTAATCAGTTTTAACAATAAGTTGATTGAAGTTGATGAAAAATTCTGATAAACAGGAAAAAAACCCCCAAAAAAACAGCCAAACCCTTTCCAAAAAACCCAAACCAAAACTTTGTTCTGTTGTTAAAGAACTAGTTTTAATAAGCTCAGCTAAACATGTCCTTTACAAGTCAAAGTCTTAGCTCTCTGTACTGCAAAAATATTGAACCTCTTATTAATCAATTCCTAACCACTTGCACCATCTTTTAAATTCTAGCACTCCTCCCTCATATTTAACTATGGCAGTTACCAGCTTTACAACTTGTAGATGCTTAATATTTTAACTCTTCATAGACCAATTTTTAATCATTTTTGGTAATATTTGACTTTCTATTACCTCAGCACACTCATCTCCTCTAAAATTCACATTGAATAAATGTTCTAAAACGAACAATTCTGTTAACTTTATCAAAGTTACTATGGGCTCTTGAGATTAGAATCCAGCCCCTGGCTATCTTCTCTGCTCCAGTATTATGACCCAGAGCACTTTTTGTGTATATCCAACCACTCCTCTAAATCCTGGCCTGGAAGCACCATCTCGCACATACTGGGAAAATATTTTTCTATTCTCGTGTGGACACATGATTCCCATGGGTGGAAATAGTTACTAATGCTTAAGTCTCAGTGACAACTTAGATTATGTAATAGGAAGTAAACTGATCTGGATTTGGTTCCTAAAAGCATATGACAGGGAATATATGGCAGGCCAAGGCTGGAAAATAACTCCAGACTGCAAAAGTTTATACAGGGTTCACATTTCATTTATTCCTGCCAGTTTGGAAACTGTTACTAGTTTAAGAATTTTTTCTATATTATTAATAAAATGGAAAAACTTAGGAGCACTTCTGATGACAGTCTTTCAGAAGTGTGAATAGGGAAAGTAATGAATTATAAATTATCTGTTAGCAAAGCTACAGTTAGCTTAGCTACTATATAGAAAATTATATAAATAAGGCAAAAAGGAAAAGGGCAGAGCTAAGAAAACTTACAATGAGGTAAATAGCTTTTAAAAGAAATTACTTGGTGACTATGGCATGTTGGAAAAAACAGAGTTTCTGCAATTGTGGATATCAAGTCAGAAAACCTCCCCAGGATCTAGGTCATAAGTAAGACACTATTCAGTTAATGTAGATTTTTAAAACTGTGTGACAGCAGAGGAAGTGAGCCATCTATTTGTATGAAATAAAATTAAAAACATACAGATAATTCAAACTGAAAAATCCAACTGATTCGGCTGTGCCTTTAAAGGTTTGATATTTGAGCTCTTTCTGCCAGTAAAAGTTAAAATGTGAGCCATTGATTCCAAGCACAAAATAGCCAAAAAAATTAATTAATCCAGAAATCCTTCTAGAATTACTAAAACATACTAGATTAGCAGCTAGAAAGAAGAAAGAATGAAAGCAGGAAAGAGAGAAAGAGAGATGAAAGAAAGGAAAGAAGGAAAGAAGAAAGAAAGAAAGAAAGATAGAAAGAAAGAAAGAAAGATAGAAAGAAAGAAAGAAAGATAGAAAGAAAGAAAGAAAGATAGAAAGAAAGAAAGAAAGATAGAAAGAAAGAAAGAAAGATAGAAAGAAAGAAAGAAAGATAGAAAGAAAGAAAGAAAGATAGAAAGAAAGAAAGAAAGATAGAAAGAAAGAAAGAAAGATAGAAAGAAAGAAAGAAAGATAGAAAGAAAGAAAGAAAGATAGAAAGAAAGAAAGAAAGATAGAAAGAAAGAAAGAAAGAAATTTCATGCCACAACAGAATTTAGTAGACATAAATTTTTTATACATTTATAAAAGCATTTTTAGAACTGAATCAATGTTAGCTTTATAAAACAAAGTGGAATAATTTTAAAAATGGCAACACTTTTATCACAGATGTATCTAACTGAGAATTTTCTCAAGTCAGAGATATTAATTTTCTTTGATTAATCTCATGATCGCTGATATCCATGGCTCTGAAAAAGCAAAACATGTCAGCAAGGTTTGTTCCTCTCTCCAACTATCTCTAGTTCCAGGCAGATAGATAATCATGCAGATATGGTAACACAGTGCTCATGTTTGAGGCTGACCAGGGGCCATCCTTGAACATGCACTTGCCATTTCTTAAGTGCAGAAATCAGATGTTAACAGCACCTTGAGGGCTGCGCAAAGGAATGTAACATTTCTACCAATAGAAAGAAAGAAAGAAAGATAGTGTCCAGCACACTCAACTTGCAGCCTTTCTTATGTTGATATTTATGCTGGTAAAAGAACAAAAAGAAGGTCTATTCTTATATGACAACCCATAACTTTGAGCAGACACTAAACAAATGGGGATGCATATATTTACACAGAAGTGTAGTACTACAGAGGTACACTTGTCATCTCTTGATGACTAAACATGGCTAGAAGGAACAGATTAGCTATGTTAGCCCAGTATCTCTTTGAGGCAACTTAGCTCTAATTGAGGATCATTGCATTGTGCTACATAAAATAAGTACACATATGATGTTTATTTACCCAGTCTGGAACATGATGATAAAAAATTCATTTGAAGTATGTACCAAAACTAATATAATTTAGGCAATGGCAATGTTCTAGCATAAACAAATAGAGGGAAGGAAGAACTTATGACTGTATTTGATTTCCATAGGAAGGAAGAGGATGTTTAATTACAAACTTACTATGTACTTTGTCCAAGTGTTAATGAGATGACCTGCTGATATATATACAAAACAACTTTAAAGATCAAGATGGTTTAATCAAATTCTGACATGTATTCCTCCACCCATTGTAAGAAATTGTACATGGGGAGATCAAAAACACTCTCTTGACTATTATGGAGGACACTTTTTCCTAAAACAGTAAGTACACAACACCCAAAGAGTACAACAACGTGCTGTACCTCTCAGAATTTACTTCTACAATGCTACAGCGAAAACAACCTTCAACTAATTTCCAAAAAGCTTTAGAATTTACCAAGAGTTTAATATAAATCATATTGTTTATACATATATCATTTACAACTTTTTATTCTGCCATTTACTAAACCCTCATAGAATGCCCAGATATATACACAGAGCCTGTGGTTCTGCTCTGGTGCAGTGGCACTGAAAAGTTGTTTAGTGCTTGTCAATACACTCAGAAGAGATAAGCAGCCACTACAGGATGCACAAGAAATGCTAGATAATTCTCAAACACCTCCTTTCTCATGCTGACATCAACAATTTCAGAAGAATCTAGAAACCTTTTTTTTTTTTTTTCCACATTTTTGGTCATATTTTTCATATTTGAATCTCCCATTACAGATTTTCCATTTAATGCCAGCACTATGCATTTAACTTAGTAATATCGATTTCTCTACTTTGCAGTGGGAACATAAGCCTTCTGGAACATAAGCCTTTTGACCAGAACTTACCAGCTATCTCAGCCTGGTATGAAAGTGCTCCTTTCAAACATTAAGATAAGAGGAACTCCTTTTCTTACTATGGACAAACCAAATGCACCACTGTCTGCGTTGCAGACCCAAAAAGCAGACCTGAAAACTGAAGCCCTGAAGTGCAACAGTCTGCAAACTACAGGATATGAAAATGCTATTGCATTAGTTTTGTTTTAGCTGGCAAATTTGTAATTTTGTTTGACAGAGAATACAGGATAGCATTGTTTCATTTCTCAAGAGCAATCTGATGAATGCACTACAAAAATTTGTTTCTGTTGATTTACGGCAGACTCTAACTGTAAAACTTCTCCCATGTACCAAAGTGCTTTGCTCTACATAACCCTTCTTTGCCAAAGCCATGCCAATGTAAACAGACTCACAAGTGTCAGTTTTTACATTTCTATATCACGTACATAGAATCACACATAATATGCTGTGTTGAAAGGAATCCACAAGGATCATCTAGTCCAGTTCTTAGCCCTGCACAGAACCATCCTGAAGAATCACATCATGTGCCTGAGAGTATTGTTAGAATGCTTCTTGATAACATAACACTCATTATTCTCATTATTGAGAATCTAGATGAAAATAATTCAAATCCTCAAAATTTCACTATAATAGCTACATAGAAACGGTAATAGAGTTTACAATAATATATAGCAAATGAAACAAGAAACACAAATATCTCCGTGACATTTGCAAGCTTCCAATTAGCAAAAGGGCACAGTAAAAATATTCACAGAAGAGACTAGTTAAATCATATTTACCTGGAAGCTTAATAAATCAAGAGCAAGGCATATCGAATGTAGGGTAATGAGCACATCAATCTAAGAAAAGAGTTTATTGTCCCTTTCAGGACAGAAGTTTAATCAGTTCAGAGGCAAAACAGAGTTGTGGTTTTCCTTGTAAAAGGCAGATATATGCACACATTTGGTTGTTCATATTATTTCTACTAAAGGCCAAACTTTCTATGTGCAAATTTGTCCATAATGTATAAAAAAAAGTATAGCACACTCCACATACCTATTCATTTTGTCTAGGAACTAGCAGTGGAGTTTTGTAAATCTCAAGGTTTTTCCTTGAGAATACACTAAAATGCTGGGATTCACAGTCTAAGCACTATAGTCCTCTGAAGATTACTCTTTCAGTCTTCAAGACAGTAATCTTCTTTGAGTACAGAACACTGAACTCTAGAGTTTATGTGCTTTTCTAAAACCTTTAAAGACACCTCTTTTACTCTTTTCCATTGAAGTCTCAAACTATTATCCTACCTATGCATACGTATGTATAGACTACACATAGACTTCCTATACATAGACTTTTATATACAGCCCAACTTACTTCAAAGCAGAGTAGACAGATTTAAATTCCAAATCCACATTTCTAACTGTTGTTTATCTAGATCCTCTCTCACTCTGCAGAGGAAACAACAACTGCCCTCTGGGACAACTGGGTTTAAGTATGGGGTTTTTTTCCTTGCAGATTCTTCTCCAAACACACTTTTCAATATTTCTCTTACCTCAGAATATTACTAGATACCCTGTGAGCTGTTCCCAAGAGGAAGTTGTACCTGTTGTAATCTGAGTCAAGCATAAAATCTGTTCAACCTTAGCATTATTATTCCCTTTTCATGATATTCTGCAATTTGAATATTAAACATGGAATTTGGGGTTTGCCCTTTTTTTTTTCTTCCCTGTAAGTTATGCCTGATGAGATTCATCAGCCAAGAAAATGTTTTTACTAAAATAGAAAGGTTGGGTAAAATGAACACTGCCCTAATGAGCTCCAAATAAATCTGTACAGCTTTCATGTGTAGAAAAAGCATGGGTTGTTTCTTTCTTTTCTACCTAATATAGTTTACTGATTCAAAAACCATGTCTGTAAATGCCACATCTATTTAATTCATTATTTACATAATAAAAGAAGCATATGATGGAAAAACATACCTAAGTTGTGCTTTTGTGCCTGTGTATCTGGGAACATGTATTTATGAAATGAAATTTGAATGCACAGAATTTTTCATTTGCCCTTTTTGGGAAAAAGTGTGATTGGCCCCTGCAGAATAAAGGTGACTGTTAAAAGATGCATCACTGATAAATGTTGAATTTTTAGGAAGTGAGAAAGGACATTGACAGAATGTACCTATTCAGGTTTCCAGAGCAAGTATTACAGAGTAGAAGGATGAAGCAAATAGTGCTGTTTTCATCTTCAAAATGTGAGTAAAGCTTTGCAAAACAAAGACCTTTCCTTTAGAAAAGGACTTTGGGGTGGAGTACATGAGATGTTGTCTCATGTTGAGATGTTGTCCAGCTCTCACTATTTAAGAGTTTTTCCATCGGCTCTAGCTTCTATCTGTTACGCATTTGACCTAAATCTGCTATGTAGGGTTAGCTGCAGTCTTGCACATATTTGCAGTACATATACATTACAAAATAGCTATTATTATTACCTATGATACTGTGCATATTTTAAATGGCAAATTAGCACTGAGTACTGTTTATTTTTCTGTTAATCAAGAGAAATATTTTTCTAGCATCATCCCTAAATAAGACTATTTTAGGATTTTTTCATATCATGTCTGTCCCATTTTTTTTAATAACTATTTAAAACAACATGGACATGCAAAGATGATGCATAAATTCTTTACATAAATGGATAAAAAAATATTTTCTAATATAACTTCAGTCATATTTCTGGAAGAGACAGAGTGGTGATTCCATACACCAATTCAATAAAAGAGCAGGAACACAATAGCATATAACGCAAAAGTCTGATTTTTGAATGATAGCAAATTTTTATGTATTTTTACCACTTCTTACACCTCACATTTGAACATGAAGGTGGTGGTTTCTGACAAGTGGATGTTTATGTATCTATGTCCGGCAAAATAAAATGAGGGCTCATTGAAATTATAGAATAACCTCCCTTGAACTTCATTTGGATTTGACAATTACTTCTGAGGTGGAAAGGTATCCCCAAAAAAATAAAAGATTAAACCTTTTTTAAATAGAACAGGTACTCTAATAATTGAATTGTTCTTAGATATAAAATGAACAGACTGGAGCTCTACACTCAGAATATTTGTTCTGTTATACTGAATTTGTACTATTAGAGAAGTCAAATACAGAGTTACAATACAGTTCTAAATAAGAAGAGCTGACCAAAATTGTGTCCAGAAGCAAGCACTATAAAATGAAAACATGCATAAATAAATGAACCAACTATCACTCCTGTCATGTAAAGCTGCATGGCTTCTGTGATCCAGCAAAAAAAATATATAAAAAAATGCACTCATGTAATTTGATGCATATAGAATAAAATTACCTGTAAAACAAATACTAAAGCAATATTTTGTTAGATTAAAGGATAAGACTGAGTGATTACTCATTACTTAATGCATAGCAGATGTATTTCAGACCAGTAGCTGGATCACCTAATATAAATTGTGCTGCTATAAATGCTTCTGTTTATTCTGATAGCAAAAATATCAAGAAAGCCCTTCCCATATATTACAACTATCTGCATATTTCATTGCTATGGGTTGCTCTTATGTTGCTCGTATGTTAATGCAAATACTCTGCAATTATTTAGTTGATTTGGTTTCTTTTAGTTATAATAAAAACATTTACAAGTCAACAGTTTGAAAGAAAATCTTTACAAACAGTATATTTCTCTAAAAACATAAGAAAGTGAAATAGGACAATAACCTCCATCAATAACGATTATATAATGTAAAAAAAGTATTCAAAATTGTGAAAATTACTTAGACATAGTAATGATGTTGACATAACCTAGACAAGAAAAATTGTACTTGGGCCTCTGTCCTATTCACATAAGGAAAAAATAACTTACAGGTATGTACTTCAGATACACTATATCTCCACAAGTCTTTATGATGGAGCTATGCATAGCTTCACCTTCCTTTAAGAAAATTATTTTTTTGTCTGTCAACAAAACAAAATGATGGTTTATATAATATATATCCTACATACCTGCTCTGACGTATTTATCTATGAGTGTACAAATAATATAAAGTATACAACTGCCTACTTTTAACTATATGCCTGACACAGAAGCACTCTCTCCTAGTCAAAGGCAATGACTTAGGTTTCAGGTGACCTGGACCCATTCTCTAATTCTGCATCAGACTTTGCTTCTAATTTAAGGTAAGCCTTTCATGTCTCAATTCAACAAAGAGCTTAATAATGCACACATCCATTTGTATCTCAAACAAAACATTTAGGCTCAAGACCTTTGCAAGGTGGTTGTTGGTTACAGGTGTCTAATGTGTGTAGTGGAAAGACAATCACTCCAGGAAAATTAAAGTGTACATATCCACCTCCAAAGCAGCAACTTCTGGTGTTTAGGCTACATTTTGTTAGTACTTGCATTTTCAACAGCCAAGGAATATGTGAGTATTTTCTCCAAAATAGAGCAATTTTATCAAGATGAACTGACACCGGTCTCCTGAATAGTCTCACAACTGCAGTACTCTCCTGATATGGAAAAGATGCTGGCTAGAATCTTCTTCCGCAGAAAGCAAACTTGAACCTTAGCGAATGTTCTGATTGTTGTACAAAAGGAAGTACCGGTGTCACTTAACACAATCAACAGTATGAACACCTATTGACCAGGTAAACTCTGGTCAGACTGGTCAAACTCTGGTCAAACTCTGCAGAACAGACTGCACCTACCAAATGACCTCATGTTACTTACTTAAGAGACCCCAATGGAAGTAAGATATCCAGCATAATAAAGGCTGGGGCATTTCTGAACATGATAGACATGCAGAACTTTAGCCCTCTGAATCAACTAGAAAAAGAAATTTAAGGGCCTTCATTATCATGCAGCAACTCTTTGAGGTTTTGATTAGTGAAGTTTATACGTATGCTTATTTTTATTATCATGAATGTATGAAACTTACATACCAAGCTTACACATACATTCCTTTCTGTATCAGACTTCATTGTAGTAAATTAAGGGATGATGAGCCCAAAGGGATAATGAGTAAATTAAGGCATGAACTGGCCCAATACATGTCTCCAAGGCAAACAGAAGCTGAGACAATTTTTCTCCAGCCATGAAAAGCTCTCCATTTACATATATATATATTTATATATATGTGTATATATATATATATATATATGGTGAGTGGGACTGTTGTAAAGGATATTTGCCTGTCAGCTGCCGTATGTATTCTATTCAATGCAAGGTCTTCAACACTGTATTATTTTTGCCCTTTAAAGATGCCTTTTGCACAGATCAATGTCAAATCTTATTTAATCTATCTGCATTTTTAAAGCATTTATCACTGTTGCGCTGTCACTGGAGTAGTGTNTATATTTATTTCCCCATATTCACGGAAAACCATTAGTGGTTTATTTATGCAAATAACCTTAAGCAATGGGAAAAAGATTATTTCAGAAACATTCTTTCTGACTCTCTCTTTTNATGTCAAATCTTATTTAATCTATCAGCATTTTTAAAGCATTTATTACTCTTGCACTGTCACTAGAGTAGTGTACATAGATTAAGAAACAATAGGTAAGCTGTCTGCAGGTAGGCAGTGGAATATATGTGTTCAGAGTACTGTGATACCATGAAATTTCTCTTGAACAATCAAGAGAAACATTAAAAAAAAATTAGGCTCTGCGTAAAACTTTCCAAAATGAGAATGGTAGTGGGGAATCCCAAATTTCATGTTTTGTAATTTCCCCATATTCATGGAAAACCATCAGTGGTTTATTTATGCAAATAACCTTAAGCAATGGGAAAAAGATTATTTCAGAAACATTCTTTCTGACTCTCTCTTTTAAAGTAAATAAAATAAAATAAAATAAAATAAACCAAAATAAAATTAAAAAAACAGCAACAAAAAGCATGAAAAAAAATCATAAAATGCCCAGACTTTTAAAAGCAACTTTCTTATTTGGTCTAGCACACTCATTTAAGATTTATAGATATATTTTTTAAGTTGAACAAGTCTGTTTTTAGCTGAAAAAGAGACAAAATGCATTAAAGTCAGTATTTCAGATGAGGGGAATTTCTAGTGATATGTGAAATCATTAAAGATTAAAGCCAATATTTCAGTCTTTGAAAAAAAGATTTCCCTTTGTCTTTAGCATAAACTTGCCAATCACATTTTTAATTGTGCATGAATGAAGCCTAGTAGCAGTGTAAATTCGATTACATTCTACCAACAGTCTCTCTGCAGTTCATCCCACATCCTTCTCTCTCCTAGGCAAAGAAATATTTATTTTTGATTATCCTGAATACAATAGATTCCATCTTCATTGGGTCAAGTGGAAATCCGACATCCAAGTTCTTCTACTGGAAACATATGACATCTTGATTTTGAAACTTTAAAACCATAAAGTAGCAAAAACTTCTTCCTTTCACTTATTGCAAATGAAAGAGGAAACCCATAAAAGACTTGTCATTCATACCGAAATATAAGGGTTTACTGGAAAAATTGAAATCAATGTCAAAGCTTTGGTGTTATACATCCCTGAGCTGAAACCATACATGCAAAATCTACACATGCAGTCTAGTCAAGTTATTGCCTGTTTGCATTTTGCAGCATGAACAGGTCCTTGTTTAAAAGACACACAAAGAGGAGAACATTAGCACGTTTTCTGTGGCAAAGTAGAATTTACTCATAAAAAAGAGAAAGCTGCCATAAACAAAACAGGAAAGCATTCTGGGGGATTAGTATTGCATGCACAACATTTTTTGAAGGTTTGATTTCACTTTTCCCTCTGTATAATCACATTTATTTTTTATTTCTCCAATATTATAGTATTTGTGCTCATATTCAAAGATCTCTCAGAAGGCATCAGCTGATATTTGCCATCACAGCACAACAAGGTCACCTTTTAGCCTCATGACTAGACCTTTTGGATCACGCTCACAGACCCTGACTCTACACTATATTCTGAGTTACACCATGCAAGGAAATGGCAAGGATTATGCAAGAAAATGTGGGCAGACTCAGTAACGTGTATAACTTTACGTACTTCTTAGAAAAGAAGCATTTGACTCTCCCCTCTCAGGAAGGTTTGTATCTCTCTGTGGTCTTCATTTGTGTCTTTCTTTCTGTGGTCTTCTAGTCAAGCCACAGAAAAATTCTGTCTTTCACACAGTAACAAAGCTCTCTTTCTTTTGTACACTGTGGCATGATCACAGGTATTTTAGAAAACTATTTGCGGCTTGCTGACACCCTGCAGCACTTTTTCCAACAGCTATTCTCACCTCAGCTGACCAGCACAGAATGCCATGGTATTTCTGGAGAAGAACTGCCACATCAAACAGATTTCAGCTGTGAAGTCATTCAACAGATTTAGGAAACAATATAACCAACTGGGCCAAATTGCTGGGTTTTATTTGAAAGAATTTATCAACATAGAATTTCAGGGATAGTTAACCACTGATGCTTTCTTCATCAAGTGGTCTGGTTAAACACTAGTTTTACAAGCAAATATAAAATAATTTCTATTCTCTGCAACTGCTTTCTTACTCTTCAGCTTGTTTCCTGGCATCCATCATACATGCAATTCTTTCTTTGCAATGATCAGATTCATAATTTCCTGCAAGACATACAGATGCATGGGCTTGATCCTGATTTCCAAAATACTGCTGGCCAACAGAGTAGTATAAGCACAGCCAAAGATCAGCTACAATGAAGAAAACACAGTAGTAAAGATGTTTTTTACCTTAAACAATCAGATCCTCAACCAAATTAGAGAGGAAGAACAGCAGAGTTAATAATTAGGGTCAGAGGATAGGAATGTCTACAATAAACCTTTTTTTCTTTCCTTAATTTCAGAGGTCTTATATACAGGGGAGGGGGGCAGAGAGGGTAAAAACAACCAGCCTTTGTTATTGGAGAAAAGTTATGTAAAACTTTTCAGAGATTCCTTTAAAAGCAGTTTCCAAAAATTAAACCTATATGAAACTGAGGCTTTAGGTTTGTTTTTTCCCCAACACATCTTAGACAAAAGTAATATGAAATGCTAATGTTGATGCCAAAGTAGTATAAGAAAAAATATTGATTGACATAGGTAAACAAACAAAATCAATATGATTTTAAACCCCTTTGAATTAATTCTCCAGATTCATTTTCTGCTTGAAGCATGTCTGTCTTACCAGTGCATGTAAATTTAAAAAGAAGCTTTTCTAGAAAAAAAACAAATCACTTTAAACAGTTCAGCTTTCAATGAGACACAGAAATTATTATTTTTTAAAGTGACTACTTTAATCTCAATTTCTGAGTATTCGACTCATGAAAAGGAAAAGACTTATTTTCAGAAACTTTAGAAAACCTACTCTGTAAAGCAACATGGTATAGTTAGGCAATAGAAACCTGATTCCATGTATGCAAGGCACTGACTAAATGTATTTAGAAACTACCTATTAAATCCAAATTCATTAAGTAGCAATGCTGTTCATTTCACTTTCCAAATGCAAAACTAAAATTTTCTTTCTAAGGAAACATATGAAACTTCAAGCTGACAATGTAAATGAAGAATAGGATCAGAGTATTTCATATCCAAGACATTGATTTATATGTAGCAAAACCAATTTACGCTGTCAGACATGATATGTAATATTTTATGAAACTCAAGCAAGAAGGCAACTAAAGCACAGTGAGAAACACTTAAAATTATGTCAAAAGCCCAAAACAAAACAACCCTTATTTTAGTTCTACTCCACATAAGGTCAGCAGTAACTCTACATTCTACAAACCTTGTTGTAGGACTTAAACTACAAAATCCTTTGATGCTACCCGACAAGGGTAATTAATGATCCATCAAAAATTACAAGGAAGTAAATTTTATATTAACAGAAAATGTGCTGAACCACTGTCAGCTGACTAAACCCAGATAAATGAACCATGTCATGCCGTACTACAGCACAACTTAAGTATAATTTTCCTAGTTGCATGGTATGCCTGTGACAAATACAGCCTGAAGTGTCCAACAACAGACATGCTGTTATTATGGCAACTGCACAGGGTAATAAAATTGGTGAAAACCACGTGATAAAAACTGAAGGTCACCATAAATAATTGCTTCCCTGAAGTTGGGCCTACTGCTATTCTTTTAATTATTTCCATGACTGTTATTCTGTAAATTAGAATAATTCTGCAATTAAATTATTTTTACTAGCATTACAGGTATGTGCATCATATTAAACACTGAAATGAGAAATAGGTAAAGCAAGTTTTAGGCTAGAAGAATGTATTGACATTTGATTATGATATCATGATAGCGTCAATTCATCATCTTTAATGGACTTCATCATCACTTATAGGGCATAGAAAAGAAATAGAATGTTGGATCTCTATTCATAAAGATGTTGGGATGATCAGAAACTGAAAAAGTTGGATGTGCCTTTCAGATTTCCATGAAACATTTTATCCCAATACCTGTTTAAATAGGTAAGCCACTTCTGGTTATAAATATATATGTATGCAAATGACAGAAAAGAAATCAAGGTGAAAATAAATAAAGACCAGGAGATTAAAAGATTAACATAAGCACAAAAAATTTTGAGGAAATGTGCTGATATAACAAGAGGTAGCTTTGAGGCAAAACATGAAGAAAGAAAAAGAGAGAGAAAGAAAGATGGATAAAGAGATACCTGAGAGACTAAAAGAATTAACTGGTTTTCATAACCCTGCAAGAAGAACAATTGGTTCGAGCATGGTGCTAATAACACCAAGGTCAGATTTAATCCCTGTACAGGCCATTCACTTAAGAGCTGGACTCCATGGTCCTTGTGGGTCCCTTCCATCTCAGAATATGGCAGAAAAGGAGAAATATTTTCAACTTCTTCAATATTATGGTTAGCAGGAAAAGAAAGTTGAGGAATTTATATTTAGCTAAAAACCTACATTTTCCCTAATGTTTTAAGAAACTTAATGTGTACCTACTTTTCTACGAACTTAAGCCTAAATTGCCTTTCAGACGCCTTTCTGTTAGAAATTAAATGCTCTTCAAGAATAGATATCAACTGTTACCCCAGTCTTTAGAAGAAATTTGGTGACTCAGCTGATACAATAGTCGCAATAACTAATGAAGCTGCATTTGTATCATTGTTTTATTTCATTGTGATATGTATAATGCTTCTATTTGCGAAGGACTTGCTGCTGCAATTTTACTTCATGTCTTCTATTTCAGCTCTTCAACAACCACCAAATCATCAGCCTTACAGTACGATGTGATTGCACACAGGGCTAGCTATTTTCCTGAGTTTATACCTAATGGTTGAATTTTAATAACTTTTATTTTGAAACGAATTATATTTTCCCATATTAACACTGTCTCTGCTTTGTCAGTCTGTTTAATCAGCATTGCACAAGAACACTGGATCCTTGAGGCTAAAATTATGTATATTTGCATGCCATTTTCTCCTCTTACTGCTATCACATGACTAATTCAGATGTGGTCAGATATTAGGACATACTGTTGATCTATATCATTCTTGTCAAGTCAAAAATTAATAACATGGCATCACTTTGAACCCATAAAATACTTCCTGAGGGACAGAAAACAATGTATCTTATGTGAACGATGCAATGTATCCCACAATGGTTTTTTTATAGACTGTAATTAACTCTTTAATATTTCCATACATTATTTGCCCATAAGGCAAAGATGAATTATTAAGCAAAACATGTTAATGTTTTTTTCCAACGATGTGTTTCTTACTCATTGATATAAATTACTTTCCTAATAATATTTGAAGAGAGTTCATTACTAAAGCAAAAATTCCTAATCTACAGAGTTACATTCTTATTCACCTTTTTTTCTTATTTACAAGTTAAAAATTACTCTTTTGGAATTAAAATTGAGGAGATATCAGTAATTTTATGTATTGCAGTGATACTAAAACTCAATTCATACTCTCTGAAAAGTCTTACACAAAGAAAACAAAACCAAAACAAAAAAACCAAAACAACAAAACAAAACAAAATAATAGACACCTAAAAGCCTAAACAATCCAAAATGGCTATTTTATTATACCACTATTGTAGTACAGTGATGGTCTACTTATGTACAACTAGTGATTTAAAGAGTCTATAATGCCAGGCTTGGTTAAAAAACTTTTTAAAGATTCCCAATTAGTCATTAGGTGGGATTTCCTCTCTCTTTTCCATTTTTCTTTTTTTCTCTTTCTAGTATCTTGAAGTGTCTGTTTTGTGGGGACCAAGGTGCATAAAACAGAAAGGTGCTTCCTCCTCACACCATGCTTAGTCTTCTGATTTGCAGAAGGTTTAATCTTGCCCTCATCCAAATAAATCTTTTCAGGTGTTGACTTCCACTCTTAAGGGTGTAATAAAACTATAGGGGGAGAAGAGGGATGGCTTTTCCTCTTGAAGCTTTAAGATTTCTGCGCTTGAGTATATAAGCTTAGCTATTCGTGCCTCAAAAGAGCTGATTTTCTTTCTTGTAGCCCCATCCCATTGTCCTAATCCAGCAAATACCAAAAGAAAAGGGGTTTTTGGCTGCTTCTCATGGAGCCTTCTTCATGATATATGTCATGCACATTCTCTTCATCCCAGATACCTCCTCGGTCCATTTGCCTTTCTATTGCATGTTTCAAGATTTCACCTCACTTCATGTCTGCCATCATTCCCTTTATGCAAAAGGATAAATATTAAGGGGTTCAAAAAGACTTTCTTTCCCACAGGTCAACTGTTCCAGTTTTGCTTTTCAATCTCCTTCTCGACTTAACGCACCCCCAGAATTATTGCCTGCACTGCACGTCACCATCGGCTGAAGCTGTCAGCTGAAATTATAATGACCTCAGGCTGAAGTTATACCTGCCGTAACCTACATTCAGTTTTTCTTCTCCTGGTGCCCAAATTCAGATGTCTTCAAGCAAGGGCTAGCCAGCAGCTTAGGCATGTGTGCTTAAGTTATCTCCTAACTCCTAGGAGCACTGGCTGCAGCATATACCCTGCCTTCCCTCCCACCAGAAATCTGGGTACTCAGGTTGCACCGGCCTGTTTCCATCTCTGCATTCCCAAGGAAGTGTGCACTACGAGCAAACACACCAGCCAAAACACGGTTATCTAATGAGGGGTTTTTTTTCTATCATACTCTTCTTTCACAAATACCTGAGGTTTACTATCAACCAGAGAATGTGCTTCAGCTTTAATGAATTTGACAACAGTGAAGGGGAATGGAAAAATGAATTAACACTTCATAAAGCCACCACAGATAGTCACTCAGAATAAACTGAATATCAGAAGGTTCTTCACAATCAATTTAAAGATGATGTAATGACATCAATCACATATTCTTGCTGCTGTCTGTGAAACAGTAAAATCACGATGTAGAGGATAGTAGCTAACAGCTATGTGCTATTCCTAACAATACAAGGATAATGAGCTACTCAAATAAATAATAAAGCAGATTCTTTAGTGTTGCATGTTTTTAAGGCAAATCCACAAAGAGTGAACTGTATTTCATTCTACTTCCCTAAATAAATTTTGCACCTTGCCTGAAACCTAAAGGGGAAAAAAACAAACAAAAACCCACTACCCTTCCCTTAGAAATCCTACTCCCCAAATATTCATAACATCCACATAACCATCCTTTTTTCTCAGAACAAACATTAAAGGGGTGTTTTCTTGGTATTTTATCCTTCTGCCACAGGTCAAGATTTCAGAAAACACTGTGTGAATTGCCATATTTGCAGTCACTGCCAGTTATTTCCTGAATATGTTGCAAAATTAACCATTTAGAAATAGGGAGCATAATTATTATTTGCAAATGTGGAAGTCTTAAGCTGTCTATCAACTCCTTAACAATTCAGTCATTTATAGTCCAGATCTGTTGTTTGCACTGAGAATTAATCAGTCAGTTCCTTAAATTCTTTTTTTTGTTTCTTTGAGATAAGGTGAAACATTTTTTGAACAGAACTTGATACACCTGTTCACAGTTTAAGATTTTTTGTCCTTGAAGAAGAAAATTATTTGATTTTCTAATGACACAATAGATGCAAAAAGGTCATCATCAGTTTCCAGTCACCACAAGGATGATAGCTTTCACTCATTCTGCTTTATGGCAACATTGGCTTTGACTACCAACTGACTTCTAAAATAGTTACACTGCATTAAAATTAGACTGTTGCTACTGAAATTTACAATGAACTGGATTTATCTTTTATTCATTTTCTTAACTTTTTATAGACACCAAGACTTTAATTTTGTTCTTTTGATATTTCAAATTAAATATTACTTGAGAGCGAAAAAGTAAAGCTCATTTGAAAACTTACAGAAACACAAATGAAGATACCAGTTCATTTTGACCTTCTGAGTGGAAAGAAATGAATAAATGAAACATTCATGCAACTTCTCATTATCAAGGTGTCTGGACGTAACGGTAGAGAGCTCATTCCAGTATGCAAACTCACCCTGACCCAAGTAGTCATTGTGTGTCAATATAAAGAATTATCATCTCATCTCCTTAAAACAGAGATACTGTCTGCTATGGATAAAGTTATCTATGTCATGTAAGACAGTATTCATTTGTAGTGCTGATTCATACCAGTGTTTAAATTACAAGGCACTAATATAAATTAATGAAAAAGCAGGTTAAAGGGGATTACAAAATAGGATTTGGCTGAGAAATATTTCTTTTTTGCATTATCATCTCTGGTACTGCGTATAAAAAGTGTTATAACTTCACAGGCTACAACAAGAGACCTTATGCTCATACTTGGCAGATAATTAGAATTACATACAACACACTTGTATGATTCTATTCAGATACAGAAGTGTTCAATAGGATAATTTTTTTCTGTATGCGGTTTTTCTCTTTTCAAAAGGCTTTCAAGGCTTTTAACAGTGATGTATAAATACAACTCTGCAGTAAATCCTTTTTAAGCACACAAATTACAAATCAGAAAAATGGATATGGTCTAATATTCATTAAATGCCATTTTTTAAATTATGTATTTCCTTTCTTTTTAAACTGAGGGATTTGTTTACAGAAATATACAATCTGAACTTCTGAAATAGCTCCTGACTGCAAAGAAATTTGTTTTCTCTTTTTCTGCAACCTCAGAATCCACCCTTTTCCTTTTTCCTGGTCTTTCTGTTCTTAAATTTGAGGCCAACAGTGCATCATCAGCTCATAAACTGTCAAATATTTTTTAACTTACTATTAAAAGAGAATTATTTTAACCTATTATTTTCTCTAGTTTCTTCATACATCACATATTATTCTTACTCTTTTATACACATGCTATAATATTCAGGTAAATGACAAATCATGTATGAGAGTTCAAAATCTAATGTAAAAGGACAAATATAACTATATGTGTATATAATTTTCATACTTCATATAATTGGTATACATATGGTATATAGCTTTTGCATCAGCAGATATCATATACACTGACAGTTTTGCGATTACTGAAATGCGTTAATTATGATCTACTGCTGCTAAACATAAGATATTAATTTGCTGCAGTATAATGAAAGAATAGAATTTTAAACAGAAATCTGATGATGGAGATAGTTGAATGTTTTGTCACTTTTAAGGATCTTCAGAGCTAAACATCACATATGGCAATTTATTTGAGGCTGATGACCAGTTCTATTTGTCAACTACCAGAAGTTGATTCCATCAGTTTTGTATTGTTTTGAATCACCAGATGGTACTTCTCCCTGTTATAAAGACTTACCATCTGAGCATGTAGGAGTAAGATCTGGGAGAAACATTTCCATCTGAACTGAGATGCTGTATGGATGTTGAGATCCTTACCAGTAACGAAGCATTTATCTTTTTTCAATCCCTCTCCTTAGCTGAAAATATTCTTTCTCAAATTAGTTGCTGTAGACAAGCTATGTCTACAGAAGTGGGAGGAAAAAAAGTATTAGAATCCCCACCCCCACTTTTGTCAACACATATGCACTGCCCAGAGACATTTTTTAAAGGCATTCTTTCACATTCCCCACAAGACTATAAAGCTGCACTTCTAACTTGAATAAAATAATATTGACAAAACAAAATAAAACTGTGTTGAAAAGGTTGCCCATTTCTAAGCAGTTTTATAATTTTGTGGCCTTTGTTCTGGTTATGTTGTTCAAATAATTTCTCTCCCTTGTTTCCACTTGCAATCCACAGGTAGGAAAAAAACCAGAAGTGTATGCAGTGAAGTACTATCATGATTCATTATCACCACATACTAATGGAATATCTCAGTGGAAACACCATAAAGCAGTGTTTAAACATCATGTAGTGATTGTTTTATAATGTCTGTAAACTACATTGCATATACATCTTTCACTCTCCTGCTTTCCTTTGTTACGTGGATCAAGCATGGTGCTTCCTTTTCTCTGTGACTTTGGGGAGAACAGACAGGCTGATTTGTTGGGGTTTTTTTCCCTGCCTCAATTTTTTTCCTTCTTGTGTAAGGGAATAGGGAGTTGTACTGGTAAATCAATTTTGTGTGACAATCTGAAAAAAAACAGGTTTTTCAGGAGGTAAGTTCAACCAAAAAGAATTTTCCTCATATTGAAATTTCACTAAGTTGCATTCAGAATTATGAAAAGTCATTTGTTCAAGCATGACTCCTTACCTAAGTACCTGAGGACCTCTCTACCATTACTTTGTAAGAATACCTTTCTGTTATCACCTGTTTTTACTAGCAGGCAAGTGAATATTTTTAGTGTTGAAGAGTTACAATATATCAGTTATACACAAGAGTGGGACTTCGTGAATATATGCTGAGGTCTTAGTCACTGGTGAAAAACAAAATATTACCTATTTTCTGATCTCCCCAACATTTTATTTTTTAAAACAATTTATGAATAATGTTTCATGTAGATTTATTGAGAATCATATAGTGAGCAAATACAAATAAAAATATATAAAAGAAAGGTATAAAATATCCATTGAAAATAAGTATAAAAACTGTCACCATTGAGGAGTTTTGTCTTTTGGGTTTTTTACACAATGACCCACTTAAGTCCACAGTGCTTTTGTGTGATAAGCCTCTACAGTGTTTCTGACGTCAGAAGAGTTGAGAAGATGACAGCCAAAACTCTGTCCTCTAAGCCATCAGCCTACCCCAGTAAAATCAAAGACAGCTTAGCACTCAGTTTTGAGCTCAGTAAACAAAGAATTAGACCTTGAGGCTTCAAACTTTGATAACAGGGATAACAAAAACAGCATCAAAAATCACCAGGTTATCTCCATGAAATAAACTCAGCAAACTTCTCTCCAGAATTATGTATAATGATTCATTGTAAAACTGCTAGTGGACTAACTATTGGCAAAAACCTGTTTAGGTTGGCTGAAGATTTTAGATGGGCTGCTACAGATGAAAAAACAGAATTGGAAATGACTTTTGCACTTGATTCTCAGGAATCTAATAATTTTTAAGTGCCTGAAGCTGAAAAGAGGCATAGGACACTGAGTCAGGAGATTGCAAAAGACTGAAACAGTTACTTGTGTCAGTAAAATACACTCCCATATTGTTTGCTTTAAAGCGACCCTTCATCCTTTATTATAAAAATCCCTGGTGTTGCAGAACTGTCTGTGCTCAGGGCTCAGCAAGGCTGAATAGCCTTCATTCCATTCCTTGGAGGATTTCATGCAGGGGGATTATGTTATTGATGCCCTCCCAAATTCTTATGAAAATAACATGTTTATCATGAAGACTTGTAAGTAAAATTGATGCCGCATTTATAAATTACATGTTACTTCAAACACATGGGATTAACTCTCCCTATCTGACCTGAGCTATACTGATGCTTCCCTTTCTTTTAAGTTTCTCTTTAGAAGACTCTTCTTTGAAGTCTTTATTTTCTCAGAAATGTTGGCAACATATATGAACAAAAAATGCCCATCAAATCTATAAAGCCTGGCAAGACTGGGAATTGTCACCATTCAGTTGTTAAAACTTTTCAGGAGTAGACAGAGTATAAGAATATTTCTTCTTTAAAGTGCTTCAGACTCTTTCATCAATACATATTAGATAAGCATTAAAAAGCCAACAGCAAATATTGTGTAACATGCGCTGATGCATTGACTTGTCTTGCATTTAATTAGTCAATTAGTTTTGCATGAATTACCACAGTAATCTGAAACTACCTATTGCTACTAAATAAAGCTAAAAGGGAATAGAAAAACAGCACATTACCTGGCAGAGAGCTGCTGTCCAAGACAATAATCTGAACTTGATAGATACAGAGCTGTTGTTCAGTTTGAACATTTAAAGACTCTTTGGAGACCTGATTGGCTGACTATCACACATGATGTTTGGATGGTTTATTTTGTGTGACCAATTGCCAAACCAACAAGCATCTCAAATTAACAGTAAACAAGCAATTAACTTAAACATTTTTAGGCTGCTCCTTTAACAGTCATAGTACAAAATACTGCATTAGGCTTTATAGAGTAATTAGAAACTTCGTAATTATAATCAGGACAGAGCTAAAAAAGCTGTATTTTGCTGGAGATAATGCAGAATTTGCTGCAGAGGTCCAAAAATTATTTTCCATTATTTCTTAAATTTTACAAAGACTCATTATTTTTGTATAGAAGAGAAAATGGAATCATCTGCAAAGCTTGAAAAATAAATGCATACTTATAAGGCAGGTTGTACCTTATACCAGATCATACATTCATTCAAGAATTATGAGCAATATGCCTTTCAAAGTTCACATCAAAAGCCTTTCCTTTTTAATTACAAAAGTGACCTTAACTATTTTGTTGACAAGGTGTATATGTCCTGACAATTGTTATTTTTCATCAGTCTCACACACCATACTGGCTTTGTCCCAAGAAATGCTGGAAAGGATGAAACTGCCAGGCCAAAGGAAACAGAAAAACATTTTGATGACTCAGATTGGAAAAAAAATAAACTTTTCCTTGTCCTAGATATTCACTGAACAACTGATATTAAAGCCTCAAAGCTTTTAGAAATGTTTTGTTTGAGAATTTTATGCAGTCTCTGGGACAGATTTTATATAACAGCAAATAGCTGTTATTTTCACTGCCCACCATTTTGAATGTTCACAGAGAAAAAAAGCAATTCTCACAATATATTTCTTAGTTTATCTGAAAATAATGATGCTAATGATGATCTGCATTTCTAAGGGCTGTGGCAATCTCACATGAAAAGTGAGATGAGGTGTTGAATTACTGGAAGCCCACCCAATAGAAAGTTGCTTAAAGAGAAAGACCAGCCTTATCATGAGAAAGTATTATCATTTAATTGATCTCTGTACTGTCTAAAACTTTAATTTGAATGTGAAATGGTTCCTTCAGAAAGGATGAAATATACTGGAGATAATGCATGGTAGTGATAGGTGAGCCTCTAATGCCAAACTATGGGGAGGACTACTTGCAAGTGGTGTTCATCTCAGCACTGAGGACAACGGGAGGAAGGGAACATGTTTGCTGACACCAGCACATAAGAAGAGAACAACAAAGGAAGTAAACATGGGTTGCTGAATTCTGACAGAGACCCTGTGGTGACAACAATACCACGTTTCCTTTTATTGGAGAGAAATAGGAAGGGAGGCATTGTTATTGCTGGATATCTTCTGTTAGATTTTGACAACTTGTGTTTAGTCCCAGGTACAGCTTCTCACTTGTGTCAGCAAAGCCACCCTCCCCTGCTGTGCCCTTGGGTGGTAGGCCCTTCCTTCCACAGGATCCCCATCCCACCCCAGGCAAGGGAAGAGAAAAATAATCTCTGGTCTCAAGATTTATGAATCTGTGAGAAACAGCCACAGAAAGAGGGATTACTAGCTGATACCATGGCAGTGTTCCTAGACAAGTGAGCCTGCAGATGTCTTCTAGGGATGCTGTCCACATGTTCCACATGAACGAGTATAGCACAGCACCAGCTTGGCATCACAGTGAGGGACTATAGCTGCCTTTTGTCCATCCACTTCAGAAAGAAATGAGAAGGGCTAAAATCTGTGCCTACACCAAGGCTGAGCTTCTAAATTCAGGGAACTGAGCATAAGGTAGAAGGTCAGAACTAATGCTAAAGTGTGTTTCTGAGTGACAGTGCTAATTGGTAGAGGGCATGCCAGTGGCAGGCACCTGGCCTGCAGTTCACTGTCCCTTTGAACTTGACAAAAACAAAAGTTAATACTGTCTTAGACCATTGTCTATAAAAATGTATTAATACCAAGAGGGCTATTACTCAACTCACCATATCATATGACACTAATATTGCAGTGTATTTTGTGGATAATAATGGCAGTGGAGTTTTACATATAATACAAATCTAGCTACTCAAAAGGTGCCTAGAGATAGCTGGTTTACTGAAGCATAGGCACACACTAAATGTAACATTCCTTCCTGGAAGGAGACTCAGATTTTATTCCAGGATCATGAGATTAAACTGGTACAACTGAAGTAAATTCATCATAACCATTTAGTCTGGATGCTGATCTGAACTTCAGCTCAGGTTTTCTCCTGACTAACATCTGCTTAAGTCTGTTTATTAATAGACACTGTAAAATAAATAATGTATTTTGCATAAAGTCAAGTGATACTGTTAATTTTTCTTTCAGCCACAATCGAAGGATGTTGGTCTTCTTGAAAGAATGTTTTACATTCACAGTGACAATAGCACCTAAAGCTATATAGAGGTTTGTTTTAAAAATGGAGGTTTGGTTGTAAACTGTCTTCTGCTGGTGTGAATTTCTAAATGTTTTTTTTTGTCTAATCCCCTGCAAGACCTCAATTATTGGGTGATAATCTCCATTTCTCCTGTTACTCCTACCAGTATATACTCTAGCTTTACAAAATTTAGGGAAGATTTAAGCTTGTAATACAGCTCTGCATTCTTTGATTTACTCAAATGCAATCTCGTTCTTTGATTTACTAAAAATTTGTGACTTTGTCTGATTTAAGGGAGGGATTCATCACAGTCATATTTTGACACTGACAGTGCTGACATCTGCATGTGATCTGGATACCTAGATTCCACTTATAGTCAATGGACAGAAGTGAAGTACTGGGACACCTCTGACTAACCTAATCTAATTAGATTAGACATCTAATTGCAATGAAATGATATGTGGCCTCCAAGTGTCTATATCTCACCATTATATAAAATACATCTAGACAAGTTGCTCAAATATAGATACATATGATACTGAACTCTGTATTCAGATGAACCCAGCCCTATAGGTTCATAATACAGTTTCTCAGTATTGCAGTGGACTGAAAATAGTGACCCAGTTCCTTCTTTCATTTCAATGCTTTTAAATCTTAAGTGTTTTGGGTAGGATGAGGGTTACCCTGTTTGTTTATTTAGCTCTAACGAAACAAGAAAGTGAAAAATGTATGTTCTGGACTCTAAAAATGTTCTTTTTGTTTTCTTTTGAACAGATCCACAGCTTAACAGCATACTGTTGAAATCTGAAATTTTGCAATCTTTTCTCTATTGCTGAGAAAAATACATTCAGTTTAGCTGAGTAATGAGCCTCTGAAAAGTATGTGCTGCAATACCTATATTTTGCCCCTGTGGTTGTAAAATGTGCAACTAAGGAATGTTGCATCACAAACATTTTTGTGGCTATCATGGCTGCATGGAAGAAAATTTATGGAAGGTGCAGATAAACTGCTTTATGTACATACCATAGAGAACTATCTTTTTTGAAAGTAAATATTCAAGTCAAATTTTATGTAAAAATGCATAAGAAAGCAAATCTATGTCTTGTAAGACAATACGTGACAAATTTCCTATGTGCAATTTTAATTCACAATTTAGTCAACTACTTCACTGCATAAACCATTCAATTAAAACTTGAAATAACATTCAATGCCTTACAGAACAATATAGAGGGCAGCTTACCTTATGTAAAAGCTGGACAGTTGCCCAGAGCTGTAGAAGTGGAGAGGTAGCATTTTTAGAGCCAATTTGTGACTGTACTGATTAAATTGCTAATAAGTCATTAATTTTTATAATGGATAAATACTACTAATGTCACATATTTTTACAGAATTTTGTGAAATCGTATTTTATAGTATCTGAATATGCAGTACTCCAAAGTTCTATAAAAGTACCTGGTATTAAATACAACTTATTTTTGACAAATGTGGAAAAGAGGCAGCAGAATATATTTTATTCAGGCAACAAAATAGCTAGGGCTGTCTCTGATGATGTGGATACCAAAGATGCATCTGGGACAGATCAAAACTTACCAAAAAAAACAGTAACTGTTTGCCCAAGATACTGCCAAGTCTTTTTGAATAAGCTCAAGAATTCCATAGAAGATCCACTTGTGGAAGAAAGGGGGAGGAGGGGGAAGGCAATATAATTTTAAAACTACTCTCTGTGAATTATTTGAAAAGTATTATCATGCAGGCCTGGTTGGCTTAGATAACTTAGATACACAAGAGCTTGAGTAATATGATATGCTGTAGGGTGTGACACTACACAAGTTTGAGTGTGTTAAGTATGAAGGAAATTCAAATCAGAAAAGTAGTTGCATGTGACATTGCCCAATATTTTATGCATTGGGCTGTTTCTTATCTGTTTCTGTGTAAGCATTCTTTTTCAGCGGGTAGACTCGAGATAGTAAGGAGTGAATCAAGAAAACTGTAAGGAACCATGAATGTAGAACAGCAGTCCAGAGTTTCTGTACCTGGGCAATGTGAAACACAGATTTTCTCATCAGTCTCCAAAATGGCAATAACTCCCCGTTTGTATATCACCCTTCAGAATTAGCCAAACACCCTGATGGGTTAAAAACCACCCGTGCACAAGTCGCAAACACAGAGGTTAAAGAGTAATATCAGTAGGTTCCTTCTCACCATCTGTACATTAGCTCTCATTGCAACAGTACTGTAATGAAAATGCATGCTTCCCCACCAGTTCCTTAGTGTGCCAGCCTTCCCCAATGGCAGACACTGCTTCAGCCTGCTCCACAGAACAACCAATGCCCTCCCTCCCCTCTTCCTCCCTAGTCCCCCAACCTAAAAGGCTGGTGGTCTCACCCCCCCTTCCTCTGACAGCTGTAGTAACTCAAAAACATGCCAGCATACAAAGTCCAAGGCAAGGAAAAACTACTCCATAAATGACTTATGGCTTATTCACCACAAAACTGGTATTTCAGGTTTCCCCTGGTTCCTTGATTTCTCTTCAGCTGTCCTCACTATCTTGTATTTAAATGTACCTTTGTGAATACATAGATAATTGTACACAAAATAAAAGAATGCAATACCTAAAAAGTAACTTTTAAGGTTACTCTATCAAGGCAGAGTTTAGGTGTGATTATTAGAATATCACCTAAAGCCTTAAATAAAGAAGCATAAACTTGGCCACTAACATTCTTACTTCTTTAAAACACTACGGTAGTTCATGAAGACCAAATATATCACTAATATATGACTGTAATTGTTCTGTTTTGCTCAGATCACTTCAGATGCTTGTACCAAATCCATCTCTTGTCTTTTACAAATTATTTGTAAAAAGCATTCTTTGAGAATACTCAAAGTATCTTTTCTAGTCAGTTCAAATAACGTATGTGAGCCTAACTCAGTGGAACTGAGCGTATTCATGAGATTTACTGAGTATTAGAAACTAAACTGTGTTCTTCAGAGGGGAGAGGATGCTATGAGGACATTGCAAAATACAAGTGAAAAGGATAATGAGCCTGAATGCAGTGGTACTACTGCCTTTGCTGGCATCTTAATTTTTAATGGTATATATCTTGTGAAAGCCTGTAACCCTTACCTTTAACTTAGAAATCTTTGTTGTTGCATAGTTACTATGCTAACCAAAAATACTTGTTTCCCACCTCCAAGAAAATGTTCTCTAATTTAAAGTTTATGATTTACATAGAGATATGTAAGTTGCTAAGTATGTGTTATATTTGTTGGAGGTACACGCAACTTTTAATCTGGATTGGACCATGATTAAGAGAAGTATTTAAAACAAATAAACAATAAGTGTAGATATATGTTATAGCGGGAAAATCACTAGAGTATATATTACTTAAACATATAAGCATAGTGATAAAAATACTGAACAACTGATGAAATAATTTTATTTAACAACAAGGAGATATAACCCCTAGTGGTTAAAGGGTGTAGTATAATGTCTTTCTACTTTGCCTAGAGAGGCAGCTGTTTTAGCAGAAGCTTTCACCCCTGAGGGATCAACTCTTGACTGTAGTATCTACAAGGGTAAAGCAGGCTTCTTTTTATGGGCAGAAATCCACACAAATCCTGCCAACTGAGGCTCTTCAGGAGACAGATACATTTTATGCAACTCCCAGCACCGTTTCTTATCAGCTCACTTTTTTGTTGTTTTTTTGGTTTGTTTTTTTTTTCTTTCTGGACTAATCAGCTTCTTTCAAGCCACCCTAACTATGTCTATTTGTGACAAATAAATACAACACTTTTACCTGTGGCAGCTAAAAGATGCAGATCAATGTACAGCTTCACTGTAGCTCTACAGCAGCTATTTTGTGCACATGAGGTTATTTTAAAGATGGTGACCCTAGCACAAACTGCCTTTCAAAATTCAGCCCAATGTCCACAACAGAACTGCTCAATCTATTCTAATTCTGCTGTTGAATTTTAGGATTGAAATTAAAGGTAGTCCTTTGACAGCCTCCACGTTGAAGCACAGCGGGTTTTTTTGGTAGCTTATGCTGCTATGGCTCTTCTTAAAAGCAGGGCAGAAAAAGACTCAGTGCATTGTTGGACTATCTGAGGATTAAAGCTCAGCAGCCTTACACCTTATATCATGCACCCTTCCTTCTTCCTCTACCTTCAAGACCTTCTGTCTTCTCAGCGCTGTCACCAGCCTTCCCTACTGGTGCTTAAAAAAAATCACTGCTACATCCTCTAAGACAGCAAATTACCAGTTCTCTGAAGGGAGGAAAAAAAAAATCAAAAAACCACCTTGGATAAGCTCTTCTCTCTTTAAGACAAGAAACAGTCTCTCATGCAGTCTCTCATGGTTCTCATGCAGCAGAAAGTAGGCATTCCATTTCTATACTCAGAAGGGCCCTTTGTTCTACCAAACAAAGAAACAGACAGAGATTCCCTCTGTCAAGGTCCCAGGAACAGATGTAAATAAGCCTGGGAGCATGAGTTCAACCAAACAGAAAAGGTTCTGTGCTCAGTGGGGTTTGGTTAAATAATGCAGGTCCGATCTCTTAAGAAGACAAACAAAACCTGCTCCCTTCTCAGTGGGGTAACAGAAGCAAACACACTAAGTTAATGAACGCAGCAGGGATTGACCAAACAGTTCAAACTCCCCTTTGGAGCAGCATGAATTCCTATGAAGCAAACAACCTTAGCCATTTGACACATGAAAACAGAACCTGCTGTGCTTTGGTTGGATGAGTAAAAACTTCCTCGATTACAGAACTCCTTCATTTACTAAATTTACTATTAAATGCTGACTAAAAAATCATTCATTTGTTTCTGACAGTTTGCATGGCAAGTCAAAGTAATGGCACCGAAATGTTCATCATTGAACAGCATTCAATCCCATTGTTTTCATAGCTGGTCCAAATTCTACATCTCCTCACAGTCTTGTACTGCCAACATCACCCATCTGTATCCACTACTCCTTCTATGTACCTGGTCATAGAACTGTTCCAAAGAGGTCAAAAGGATCATATGGAAAATACATGCACATGTTTATATGGTACCCCTGGCAGATCACTATAGGCTGTAAATACTATACTGCAACACTAGGACTTCCCAAAACAGCAACAAGCACTATCAGTGCTTTCCTCACTTGCCCACTTCACCTCCCAGTATGCACCATGTTGCATAGTTCTTCCTCTTTTTGTATCACCTTGTGTATTTGTATATATATATATACACACACAATTCATCATCATCATCATCATGGCTTGGCTTCGCGAACGAAGATTTGAGCTATACACAATTACTACTATTAGAAAAAAAACCCCTATCTACTCACTTTTGCATATTCAGATGCCATAATGAGAAGGAAGCAGATGCTTTCTTGAGACAACAGCAGAATATAAGATTCTCTGCTTATAAAACAACTCTAATTGCTGTTCAAAGTACTTATAAAATAGGCTGTTCAGCATACCGTTATAACTTCGGGTTTCATCTAGTACATGTTGATTAGTAGAGTGGACTGATTCAAAAGCAGGATTTAAGCTTCAGTTGTTAAGAGATAACAACCTACTTACCCAGGACACAGTAACACAGAAATTAGAGATCCTAACTTAGGTGGCTAATTTAGGTATCACAAGACTGTAGTCCTGCATGCAAAAATTATTGTAGCTATACATCAGGGATAAAACTGCTAAATGGGAGGAAAATAAAAAATAGTAAGGAAAAAATTTGTAACTACCTTAATAGAGTTAAAAGCATATCATAAAACATATCATTCAGTGTAATTAAACTATCAATATAAGTATAATAATTTCAAAGTAAGCTTGGATATGTCAACATACAATAGCTTTGCTAATTTTTCAGAAAACAGATACAAGAAAAAAAATCATGGTCTTATAGCTAAAAGAACATTGAGAACAATATTACTTAAGTCACCATTTTACGTATACAATATTTCAGCAATGCCAAAATGTATCCAGAAGTGCAAGCTCATTACCTAGTAAAACAAAATCTTGTTTCATTAACCCCTTTCTATGCTATTCCATTCAGAAGAAGCAACTACTTTAATTGTGGAAATGACAGGCTTTTGTATACTATTACAACACAACTATTCATCAACAACAAAAGCCTTGCTATGGCCTACAATTAGCATACAGTAGTCATAAAAGCAAAGGCCAACATTCTCTCTATTCCTTTCTCAAAAGTAAACAAACAAAAAAAATTTAAAAATCTGAAGATAACTAAAACCCCCTCTGAAAATATAACACGTCATTCCACTTCTGCTAGCTTGAAGATATATGCCTCTGTGAAATTCTTCAAAATAATATTTCCTTAGGTTACTGTCTCTCCCTTCTACTCTGTTTTCACCTTCTATATTTGTCATTTTCTAAGGCTACATTTTCTTTGTACCTTAATAATGACAACTGAAAGGAGAATTAAAAAACAGAAGGATAAAGAATGCAAACATTTATAACTCTGAATACAAAAATAGCATGGTAAAATATAAATATTGGTTACTATGGAGGAGCATCACTTGTACCATATAAAAGCTGTCCTACAAGTGAACATGTCTCAGAGTTTCTAGTTTTAGTGTGGAAAACCCAGTGTGCCAGTAGGATGACTAGAGGAGAATAATAACTTGCTACTTTACCTTGAGTTTTTTTATTCTAATAAATGGGCAGAAGGGTGAAGCTCTCACAGAAATAAAGATGGGAAGGGTAGAGAAGATGGACACATTAAAGCATTTATTTGAAACAGAGAAATCATTTTGGTAATCATTATGGGAAATAATTTCCATTTAACCTAATCAGGTAAGTCAAATCAAGTGATCCAAAAGACTAACTAACTGAGTCTCGAGAAGCAGTCGAAAGAATCTCTTCAGCCATTACTGGGTGTAAACCATGACTAACCCCTTTTAACCCAGTGGAACTGTACTGGAGGAAGCGAGCTCAAGCATGGACCTGGAGTCACAGAAAGAGAGGAAATGTCAATCAAGCAACACTGACATATTAAATGACTGAGAGAAAACACCACAGTGCTTTTAGATGTCAGTTATAAATGCTCTTCCTGGATTTCACCTCATATGAGCTTGGCCCTTACATTTATTAGCTTTGCTTATCAACCCCTTTCATTATACTAATATAGCTAGAACCTAAACAGGCCACAGTCTATGCATGGCACTAATAATGTTCTAGTGTTGTTATGTATGAATGAGGAAATAAGTTAAATTGAAATAATGTACCCCCATATCCAGCATAACTACATCAAAACATCTCTTTTTGAGTAACTACATCAGAAAAACTTAAGAACAAAAAAGTACCTTATGCCCCTAGTCAGCATAATTATATCTGCACAAGAACAAGAAAACAGGATCTCTTTTTTTTCTTATTGCTCACAAATACAAAGCATACTCCATGTTTTATAAATACAGGGTATTATGGCATATTCTTTTCTACCTATTTTCCTTAAATACACAACCTGGACATAAAAAAAATACACAAGCTTTTTTCATTCCTTGTTAAAATATTTTATGGTTTCTAATCATTGAGCCCCCTGATTCACTTTTTGTAGTGTTGGTGAGAAGCAAAAGAGGCTGCCTAATGGAAGACAGGGAGTTAGGATCCCTGTGTGACACAACGACTAGAGATCTTAAAAATTCCTCAGGGCAGAAAGGAATCCTTTATTTTAATATTATGTACAAATTATTATAAAGATATACATTCTAAAAATGGGTTGGTAATAGGATGATAGGCCCATTGCCTTCTTCATCATCCAGCACCAATTTCCCTCCAGAATTTATTTTGTTCTCTCCATCTGCTCCCAGCTGCAACTCCCTTTCTCATTCAGCTTGAGTCTCTGCCCTACGCACACTTTTTTCTGCCTCTGAAACCAGTCTTTAGTTCCAGTTCGCAGTTTATATCTCACCATTTTTCACTTCTAACATCAGCAGGAAGCACTGCTGAGAACACAGGGTCCAGCACCCAGATTCAGACCCAAATTCATCCCAGGCAGAGCACGCAAAAGCAGTTAAACTCTAGAAAAGATTTGTTCAGTGGACATTATACTCAGCAAAGGCAGAATTGTCAAGGAATTTAGCAATTCCAATTGTTAAGAAATCAGACACCTACATTACTATGGGGAGCTTATTTGCATCATTAAGCGGTTCTTTTTTTTCTTTGTTTTGTGAACTTGCCCTGAGGGTCATATTAAGAATGCAAACTATAGGAGCTCAATTTAGTTATCACAACTTCTGTGGCATTTTAATTCAATAGCATGGCAAACTGTTGAAACATTCTCCATAAAATGTTTCCAATTTCCATCTCTCAATAAAGTCAGGAAAGAAAAGCAGCTATGTTTCTCAGAAGCCAGGTTCTTACAGCTGGTAGTTTGAACATAGTCTGGTGTCTCTACATAAATTCTAATCCTCACTGCCAAATATTTATATTGTTATGCCAGAGATTTGAAAAGAATGTCACAAAGCACCTAATTTCTAATGTTTAAAAAACCACTCTTAACACAAAAGCACATGCTGAAAGTAGGCCATTTCTCTATCTGCAATACTAATCAAATACATTGCAGTAGGAACTGATTAAGTTTTTGAAAAATCAAATATGTATTTTGCATGTATGCTTTAGCCATTTTTCTCAGCACAGAAATATTGAGTTCTTTTTTGTTTGTTTCTTCACATTTTTAGTACTTTAAAATAAATGTTTGTTCTTGATATTTCTTGATTTCAGAAAACAAGCACTGAGAAGTACAATTCTGATGCTGACACTGAGTTTGAAACTAACACAAGAGACAAAATCAGATTTCGCCTTTTTTCGTCTCTTTTTTTGCCTGTACCGTAACCATAAGTATGTCTAAGTGCTGAGTGGCAAGCATGAATGCTAAAACCTTAATTAATCTATATCTCTGGGGAAAAAAAAAAAAAATCTGTCTTTTGGGATGATGTACTGCTGTTTTGTGACTGATTTTACGAATTTCTATTAGTAAAACTGCACAATACATGCAGAAGGCAATGTACATCATTGCACTGTCAGTACCACCACTGCAGTGACAGCAAATGGCTAAAGTTCTTTGATTCCAAACATATTTTGAACCCCATTACAACTCTTTGTTATATGTGCTATTCCCTAGCTGCCAAACGTGGTAGTATAGCCAACAATTTGCTAATACTGAGGCCACATGATTGAAGGACACTACACAAGGGTCATGCCTGAAGCAGGAGACTGCCAGAAGGTGTAGCAAGATGAGGTCCTCTAAAGGACCAAAATTTTAAAAAAGTATATAAAAATAAGAAAAGCCATGAAATACAGTTATTGTGTGCAACATGCTTTCTTAATGTTCCCACAACACTTTGTTCATCACCTAAGTCTTCCACTGGAAAACCTTAAAAAGAGATAAATGTGAAATAACTACCAAGCTTGCTGTCAAAACAACTGAAAGTCTTCTTTGGGGGGCTACAAATATTCATGTTGAAAGAAAACAAACAATGTTAAAACAATCTTGCATGTTTGCACAACTCCAGCTGCAGAGTTTTATGCTTTGACCCTTTTATGTGGTCTGATGCTGTCTTTATCTTTCATAGTAACCATATGAAAAGAAAGTTAAATTCACCTATTCTCAAATATTTGATCTACAATGTTTAGGTATCCTGCAGTTTGTTGATAGCTGACTTTCCTACAGTCTAAAGTTTTTAGGCAATTTTATATGATTTACACTATTATTCAGAGCACTGCTTTCTTGTTGGGTGGAACTGAAATATATTTAATAATTCACATTCAATCATCATGACACCAAGTTGAAAGAAAACGCATCAGCACCAAAGGAAAAAAAAATCTGGCATAAGTTTCTTCTCTAGTGCTTCCCGATTTCATGAATTAACATTAATTCCATTCTTAAGATCTTAAGTCTTACAACCACAGAGGAAAAGAGTATATTATGATAAGGCTCCATTTTTCTGGGAACTTTTGAATGTGCCCTACCTGTGTTAATATACTTTTGGAAATGCTTATTCATTTTTATCAGCAAATGCTCTTCATTCACCCCTCTGATGACACATTATTGTAAGTGTCATGAGACAGGAAAGCACCATATCCCGAAAATAAAAAAATATTAGCACAGAACTGGAAGCTTGACCTTGAAGAGATACAAATAAAGACACTACTTAAACACAGTGCATAAACTAAAACTAAACATAAAATATTCAAAAGAAGGAGCTGAACATGATCAATCTCCACTCCCTCTTCCTGACACAAATATTATGAATTAAAAATCTTAAGATTGCAAAGATAAAACCAAATTGTGACTCCTTCTAGTTTACAAGTCACCGTGATCTGCTTAGGTAGCCCTTTGCTCTTCAATAAGAGTTTAACATTATTTTGATTGTTTGATCATAAGACTAAGAGCTACAAAAAAGATTGGATAGATTGTAAAGCCAAATAGAGCTCCACAGTCATTTTGTCCAACATCTTCTACTCCTTAAGTCATGGAATAATCTCTCCTTACTCCTATAACCCCATCACTTTTGTTTGAATACTGCAAATTTTTCTTCAAATGTTCCAAGATTCAAAATAAAATTACAAAAGTTGGCATAACAGCTCACAAATATATTCAAGTCAAGGAATGTAGGTTTGGACTGAGATGCATATATGGAACTCAGCCAGTTTCTTGCTTTTATTTGACACATAAAACAGATGATCAGTGACCTCCTATTTTCCTATCTAACCTCCTCCTTCGTTCTGTGCAAATATTATGCCATATATATTACACAGACAGACACAAAAATTCTCCATCAATAATTTATAGCTATGACTTAACTATTTTTAATAAAAATCAAAATATAATTACATGTTTCTAATTATTCCAACCTTGGAACAAAATTCATTTAGCAGCACAGATTATTAGTATGGCCCAAGAACATTCTTCTTGATCCTCACATAAGAAAATTGACAGCTTTAATTCTGGCAAATGGTGTTAAGGGATATAATGAATAGGGAATTCTATTCAGAGACCATCCTTGCTAAAGCAAAATCCTCCTCAAGAAAAATGCATCTCTACAAAAGCATCGTGTGATGTTGCAATAGGAGATAAAATCAGGTGACTGTAGTCCCTTTCCTTAAACTGAAATGGGTCCAATAATAGCCCAAGTGACTGAAAACAAAACAACCTGCCCATCGTAAAAAGAGGACAAGAAAATTTAATTAAGAAACAAAGGTTACTAAAGAGGACTTCTTCTAAAATGAAAAAAAACAATGAGTGCCAGAAAAATATATTAGAAAAGAAGCACGGTGTAGTGAACCAAATCCAAGAAAGAAAAGTAATGAAAGAACAATTTTAAAAAACACCAGCTCGTGATTCAAGAATTACTCTTTTCTCTCCCTTAACTTGCCTGCCCATAAATTTAGGCTGCCCAAAGGATCTCCTGCTTCCATAAAATTTGGATTCTAAAATGAAGATTTTGCCATAGTAAGAGCTGAGTGAGTTTAAGGCCTATATATACTACAAAGAAGTGACAGATAGAATTAAGTTAAAGAGCTGGAAAGAGACTTTTTTAATATACTATTAATGATGCATTCATTTACAGTGGAAATTGTTGAAAGGGAATTCCTTTCTTCTTTACTTCAGCTGCAGTCTCAATATTTAACTACATTGTGGGGTTGGTTTTTTTTTTAATTTCCCTCTGTGATATTTCAAAGTCTCCCCCTTTACATGTGAAATACCTGTTCAGATTAGTGTATCGTCACACAATCTGAACAGTTTGCCTATTTGGTTTTGCACCATCCATGAAGACTTTCCATGAAGGCCACACTTAGTATCTAGGCTATTCCCCCACATCTCCATCATATGAATAAATAAGGCTGTCTTCATTAACCCAAATTATTTAGAGATGCCATAAAAGAAAATCCATTAATACCCAACCTCCCTTTGCCTATTCAAAATGATTGGCTGTTTTGCTTTGAAGCCACTTACGTTGTAAACACTATGTTGCAAACTAAGCTAGCTGGGCCCTTACAGATACATGGAGTTACAGTTGCATAATAAATTGCACAAATAATAGAAACATCTGGAGTATAATCTCTTCTCTGAATTTATTCCAGAAGGAGTGGATATTCAGCAGTCATGCTCAAGTACAATATTCAGAGTTAGCAGACAACAATGGAAGGAGGAAGGAAAAAGGAGTGAGCTGATTTAAAAATAAGAAGCGAACCACTTGTGCATTATTCCCATATTTAATACTGGTACATAAAAGAATACGCAGAGTTATCCTCCAATGGAAGCTCCAAGCACCTATTTCATTACTATTTGATCAGTAACTTGAGAGCCACAGATGGAATTCACTATGGAAACAGGAGTTATTATTATGGAGACCAACCAAAGAAGAAGGGGCACCTTCATGAGGCATCAGCTTCCTTCAGTTTCTCTCTTTTTCCCAAAATACCTTTCAATAACACTTTCAGTAAAACTCCTTTACTGAAAGCGCAGGCTGGCACCTCAAAGTCCCACTATCTGCAAATGTTATTCTGTTTTGTTTTCTTTTCCTATCCACCTCACTGGTAGTGAAGAACCTGTGTCAGTTCTGTGACCCTGCAGGACTGGGAGGTATGTGTCCTCCGAGGCACACCTGGGAACACTCTGGTCTCTGGAACATGAACAGGGCAACTTCTCAGTTGCCCTGTTCTAAGACCCAATGCCTTTTATGGGCCACTTCAACAAGCATGAACCCGGGACAATCTCTCCTCACCAAGGAGACTTTTCAGACCATTCCCTTCAAGGACTGTGTGCTAGCAGAGGTAGCAAGTAAAGAGGATGATGGAGGAGTATTTTCCTGGCTCTGGTACCAGTTACATCAGGAGCTCTGTACAGAACTGTTAACTAAAGCCAGCAGTGTTTCCAGATAATAATGCTAGAGTTGTGGGGCTCAGAGCAGAACGGAGCAGGGAAACCAGTGCTGCAGCTGCATGGAACAACAGTAGTTCCATCCAGAGCCACCTCCTCCAAGGTCACCTCGACCACAGAGGTTCTTGCAGGCCCGTCTCTGATGACGGCAAGCGCGGCAGCACGTTTTTTGCTGCTCCCCGCCCATATTTGCCAGCGGAGCTCCCCGGGTCGGGAGGGGCCCCGGACCACGGCTCCGCTCGGGGTGGGCGCTGCCGAAGGGCGCGGGGATGCGGCAAAAGGCGGCCCCGGCACTGTGCTCGCCGCCCCGCGGGGATGCGCGCAGCGGCGCGGGGGCGGGATC
>VYXB01007856.1:571994-670946 GCA_013397135.1 Pachyramphus minor | reverse complement strand
TGCAGAGCTGTAGGGAAAGGTAGGAAGAGGCATAGAAGCCTCAGAGCACTTAAAATCCAGAAAAATATAATCTGGTCAGTGCAAAAAGCCCCAGTTTATTCCATCCACGTCCTGGTTTTGTCTTTCCTCCTGTTTCCTGGTGCTTCATAGAGGAGGATGTGGAGAGGGGAAGGTGCCTCATAACACCGCAGCCTCCGCTGCATTTAGTGCCTTTTCCTAATGGGAATGTGTTCACTGCTGTCCCTCAGTGCCTCTTCCTAATGGGAATGTGCTCATTGCAGTCCCACAATGGAAGCAACGTGCCCAGGGCATTACTAAATAGGAAAAAGCCCAAGTAATTAGAGGGAAGAGTTATTGTGTAATGCAGGATCGTTATCTCCCGGAGCAGAGAGGCTCAGAGTTCCGAGCTCCTCTTGTCCCAGGTCATGTTGGGTCTGAATTCACTGACAGCTGCTGAATTGTCTTTTTTGTTGACTCCAGGGGTAGCCTCGGGCTAAATGGAAGGAGCTGACAAAGCCAGACAAGCTGGGATCCATTTGGCACAGGAGTGACACTGATGGGAAGACTCTTCCCCCATTAAACCAGTGCCTGCCACAGACTCTGGAATTCCTCAGCTCTGTTTCTACTGTGATTTCAGAGCCTTTTACAGCTCAGGAGGGAAAGGTTGTTACCTTGTGAGCGCTCAGAACAGCAGCTGAGGCACAAAGCAGCAGAAACTATTTTCAAGTGCATCCCCAAAACTCGGAATGGTTGAGGAACTCCTTACAGCATGAAGCTGGTGAGACTAAATCATGTGTCCTTACACTCACATCTTCCTAATCCTTGAAATGGAGACACCCAAAACCAACAGGCATTTAAAAATGGGGCCTGAATTACTAAATCACTGAGTCACTGGCCAAATCAAGGCTGAAATCTGGATGTCCTGAATGCCTCTTTGACCAGAAGACAAACACAATTGCTTAAAAATCCCCTTTGAAAAGAAATTAAAAAAAAAAATAATCCCAGCATTTGTCAACACAAAAGCTGTGCTTTGTCTGGTTAAAATTCCCTTTGTCTCCAAGCAAGAGCATGAAACAATGGAAAGGAAGAGAGGTTTTGCCCACAGCACAGACCACATGAGAACTAAACAAAGCTGGACTGTGGAAACATCCATCCCATGGTGTGGCCTCAGTAAAACAGCTCCTGCTGGGAGATGCTGAAGCTCCTGGGGATCAGCACTGAGCTCTCCCAAAGTGCCACCTCCATGACAGTCTGGGATGGAAGCCTGCAATGGAACCGACCTACTCCAGGCATCAAAACACAAAATGCCACGAAAACCTCTGAGCTGAAGGGCAGGAATCTTTTGAAGGTCTCAGAACAAGCACAATGCCAAAGTGCTCATCTGGAGCTGAGCTTCACTGACAAATGTAGGTGGTCTGCTGCGTGCTCAGGTGACAAATACCCAGGGATGGCACGTCACAGCAGCATTGGCTCTACAAGGACACACTAGATTTCCCTCACAGGAAGGGATGAAGCTGGCACAGGTGGCTCCCGGTGGTATCCAACCCCTGGCACACCAGAATAAACACACAAAAGGAACACTGCCAGCACTTTAGGAACTGCAACAGGGGGTTTATGGCTGTAAGAGGCAATCACTAAAACTACATTCCCATTTTAAAAGTAGATTAATGATAAATGATAAATATCATTCCCACTTTAAAGGTAGAGCACCCTCAGTCACCACATGAAACTGAATTTCATTTGATGTTTCTTTTGGAATCTATTCAGCATTGAAAATTAACTCAGGTTCTTAAATATCTGACTGCAAACATCAGGCCAGGTTTGCTGCTCATCTTGAAGTACAATATACAAGAGTGTCCCCAGGGTTTGCAGAGCCCTGCACCACTATCCAGCAAATAAAGCACACAGTCACTAATAACCCCTCACTCAGCAGGTCCAGGTCCCCTCACAGCCCAGTGAAACAGCTCACTAAGCATGATTGAAAGCTCCCACACCATTTTAAGACTGTTTTTGTGCTCCTGGAATCTCAAGTGACACTACCAGAGACATCTGAAAATTAGGTAGTGCTGCAGCTTCCACTGGCAATCGTGTGCTGCTTCATTTTTGTTTTGGAAGCACACTGGGTAAAACACACTGCACCAAACCCTGTATTTCGTGTCCCTGGAAGTCAGGCAAGTTCCCTGGTTTCCCATTTTGAGCACACTAAGCTGTTGGCTTTCCACAAGCAGCACTTCTGCCTGCTCATGTCTTGCAAGACCCAGAGAACATTTAGCAGACATGCACTGCAGCCTCCTGCTGCTGCTCTGAAACGAGTGCTAGTGCCAGTTAATGCCTGGGGAAAATGAAGCAATTTCCTTAATATTACTCAACAAGGCAGGATCAGCAGCAGGATTCCCAGCACCAGCCTCAAGTCTCACTCCAGCAGATTTACTCTGGAATTACCCCACCACAGCAGAGCTCCAAATTTGGCTCTGGGTACCTCTTTTTCTGCAGAGCTTTGATAAATGGTCCTTTGTTCAGGAAAAAAAAAAAAAAAAAAAAGCCCTGATGTTGGAGAACGTGGCTCCTTTTTCCTCTTGTCCCTGGAATTGTGATTGGAAATAATTGGAAGTGTCACTGGAAGTAATCAGAAGTGACAGTCCCTGGGCTACAAGGCTTTTGCTTCAAGTCTAACGATCCCCCCGCAAAACAAAACCTAAATTTAAACAATGAAGTCATAAAGTGATTTGCCTTCAAGGTTGAAAACCCTGCAATATTTAAAAAAAAAAAAGTGCCTGACTCTGGTTTAGTTCAATATTCAAGGCTTGCTCTGTTATATGAAAGACAACCCCCTGCACACACAAAGACACCCCACGATTTCCTGGCTCTCTGCAGCCCTACCTGACAGATAAATATTTAAAAAAAAAAAAGTCATTTCCATGGCCTTTAAAACATTATCAATCCTTTAGGGGGAAAAAAAAAATAAATAGATCAATCAGTCTGAGCTATGAGACTCAGCCAGCACACATCTCAAATATCCCCAATACTGGAAAACTACCTGATTCCAATATTTTTGATGAAGCACAAAGGGCATGGATTGGAGTCTCTCTTTTTTCATACTCCCATTCTGAAATGCCCTCTCACTTTGTACTGAATGCCATCCAGACACTGAGGGAAAGAGTCTCTGCTTAAAATTCCTGATAGCCAAAATCCCACTCCACAGGTATATGCTGGATAGAAAAACTAGATTTTTCTTTTCTATGAGTAACTCAGACTCAGCACACACAGCCCAGAATTTCCTTCCTGTGAGGTTTTTCGGGTAACACAGCAGCACTTCACTCCAGGAGTGGAGTTTCTCAGTACATTGGTACTGAAAATACATTAATACTTAAGTATTTTATTAGAAAAAAAGGGTAAGTCCCTCCAGCTTGACCAGTTGTAGCTGTTTGTCAGTGCTCTGCCCATCACTGTTTCCACCCACATTTGAGGCCATATCAGGAGGAAAATGGCTTTGAATCAGAGCTGCAAAGGCTTCGGGCTTTGCTGCATCACCTGTGTGCACCCACCTTGCCTTGGCTGTCTCCTCCTGTGTGGGCTTTAAATATTCTCTACCCAGGATGGCCCTGCTGGACCAGGTCACCCCAAGCTTTATCCCAGTGTGACCCTTCCCACAGAGCTGCAGGCACAGCAGTGCCCAGCCTGGCCATGGTCATCCCTCGCCTCCAACCGTGCACGCTCCACTTCAGAAACCTTTCCAGGAGAGCAGCCTCCCCCCCTCTGCCAGTGCATGTTACAAGCACAGCAGGATCTTCACTGACCTTTTCCTTCCAAAGGCAATGAAACTGCGGGCACTAAGCTGAACTCCAACCTTTCCACCTGGTCTGTCACACAGATGTGCTATAAAGGCTTCGGACTCGCTTTCCAGCCACAAAAAGTGGAATGGCAGCTCCACAGGAGGAGGGATGGGCTCAAAGAGGGCTGTGATGTCCACTGATTCTTGTAGGACAGCAAGTGTGGCACCCTGAATCTGGGTCTGCCCCGTTAGGGGGAGTGCTGAGTTTACAACATTTGTCTTTTTAAGCTGTCAAGTGCTTTCCTGGAGGTGAAGGGGCAGATGAGGACTTGTCTCATCACATTCACCACCTTGGATGCATCTTACACTCAGTCCTCTTTGCAACCTGTTGCCAAGCAAAGTTTGAGCTGTTTAATGAGTGAAGAATAAACCAAACACCAAAATGTGGCTGAGGAAAGCCTGGCCATGGTGCTCTGCTGAGCAGGGCAGTGCCCATCCCTCCTCACGTTGCCCTGCTGCTTCTCTGAGGACTGAGATATTTCTGGGAAGAAAAACCAGCTTGATTCTGGGTTGCTAACCCAGTCTAGAGCTCCCAGTTTGTGTTGCATGCACCTCCTCTGGGTTCTGTCCAGGAAAATGCACGTTTTGGGCAGCAGTGGAACCCCTGGCTGGCAGAGGTGGGCAGTGATTCCACCCAGCACTGAAGGGACAAGCTGGGAGTTCACCCTCACTTCTGTTGACTTTCCACCATCACTTCACACATTTTCCATTGTTGTGCTTCCTGCATCCTCCACCTTCCTGTCATTTGAGTATCTATTCCCAGACCTCACTGACCTGACTTCACCCTTGACTTTTTGCTGGGCTGCTTCTGCAAACCAACCATTTCTAAAAACAGATGAAGAAACAGCTTTGGGGGAAAAGAAAAAAAAGAAAAAAGAAAAAGAAAAAGGAGAGACCCATTCATCTTTTTAATAGGACACCACCAAATTCCTTCTGCACCCAGAGCAGCCTCTTCTTAACACATTAGTGCACAAGATACTCATGATACTGGGTGCACCTCAACCAAGCTTTCCCTCAAGTGTGTTAAAGGCATCAAATAAAATACAAAACACTGAAGTACAAGTGGTTAGAAATAAAAGCTCTAGTTTGACTACAGCTGTGGAGGAAAGGCACAGAAAGCAGCTTCCAGCACCCCATTTTATTGGTCCTTTCCACACTCACAGTTGTTCAGTCCCAGTGTAGCAAAGACTGAGACACAAAAGGTGTCCCAAAGACACTCAAGACTCTCAGAGTGACTGTTCAGGTTTCCTTTCAGGCAGCTCTGAAAACTCCAACCAAATCCCACCCTGCAAACCTGCTCAGCTCCCTGCAAAGCCCCAGGTTTGCCCTGAGGAAAACAGGGGTGTTTGTTGTGATCCCGAGGATAAACACCAGGATATCCCTGAGCTGGTTGTGCAGTGGCATTCCTGGGAAAGCTTGTGCTGCTCTGACACTCAGTGTCCTCCTGAAGTCAGAGCACCCCACAAAACAGACCCACCAGGGCGGCTACAAAGGCAAAACACCACTTGTTTGCCATGGGAAATTCAGAAAAGTTGCCCTCCCTCAAACTATTTCCCATAAAATAAATTCATCTTCCCAATTCCAGCTCCATTTTGGCATCCTGCTTTTCCTCACTCTGGCAGGTTACTTTTTTTTTTTCCCCCCCTCCTGTTCTTTCTCGGAGTAAAATGGAAAAAGCAGAAAGGATAAAAATAACCCCCAAAATAAACCTTTTCTAATGTTAAAAA
This sequence comes from Pachyramphus minor, assembly GCA_013397135.1. NCBI lineage: Eukaryota > Metazoa > Chordata > Aves > Passeriformes > Tyrannidae > Pachyramphus > Pachyramphus minor. Next base: position 665,387 of record VYXB01007856.1, on the reverse strand, counting down.
TCCAAACTATTCCGTATAAAGCAAAGCACTACTGGAGGAAAACAGACCATTTTTCATTGAGTGTCTTGACAGAAAACATTTGATGCAAACCACCCCTGGCTTCAGAAGAATTCGAGTGTCTCACAAGGAGTGTTAACCCTGATATGGTGCCAGGGAGCAACTCAGTTGTGTCTGTCTCCTTTGAATGCCCCCAAATGGATACCTTTCTTCTCTTAATCCCTTTCCTTAGGTATTCCCAGAGCAGTGTTATAATTCAGAGCTCTTTGCCCTGTCTTAGAATTAAATTCACACTATTGCAACAGGCTGAATCTTGAATAAAGTTGATCTTTAGCTGAATGTTTTTGCATTTTATGTCACAAACTTTCACCAATTATCATTTACATGATGCTCTTCTTGTGAAAAGTTTTTTGAGCTAAATACAGCATGAAGTTACCTGCACTCCTTCAGAGTCCAACAACACAGAGGACACGAAACCCAAAAAGAACAACCCCAAACAACAAAACCCTTTTCACAGCACAAGTATTTTGGTTTTGTACTCCACTCCTGAGCCAAGGTTTTGTTTTTGCAAAGTGCTGTAAAAACACAGGGCAAAACCCTTGTCCCACCAAGCTTCTAAATACACCAGGAAACGAGGTAAAAGGCAGGAGAAGGGGCCAGAGAAAACCAGAAAATAGCAAATGTATTATATACTATTCTATATATACACTATCCTGTATCCTACACATTATTATATATTAGTTACCACTGAGAAATTCTGAAAATAGCTGGAAAATCAGGAGAAATAAAGACCCATAAGCTTTGCTTTAAGCAACCTGAAAACTGCCTTTTACCACGTTCCATTAGAAAATTCCCTCACTGAGAGCAGAAGTGGTTTGGTTTTTTGTTTAAAAACCCCAAGACTGCAGAGTTTCTTGGCTTTGCTGGGGCACAGGACAGCAAGGATTTCAGGAGAAGGATCTCAGGGAGATGTGACAGGGCACATTGTCTCTTAGAAGAGGAGAGACACCCGACTCATGCAGCAGAGCACAGCCCCGGGCTGACCTGCAGAGCCGCTCCCGGATCCGCTCGGATCCTCCAGCTCCAAGTCTGGTGGATACCTGGGCTGTCAGACCCGATTCCTCACACCAGCAGGCACTGGGAGGGATCTGCACCGTGACCTTTCTCCCAGTGCAGCGAGACAATCAGAGTCTGGGGGTTCAGGGCAGCCCCTGGGGCAGGGCTGTAAAACACTCCTCGACCCCTGGGCTCAGAAGGCAAAGCTCAGCTCCATCTGTACATGAGAGATTTCTGCTTTTCCAGCTGCTCCCACCCCAGGAACACCAGTAGAACCCCCCAGTTCAGCACATCTGGGCCAGACAACCCTCAACACCAGTGTGAAGGTTCACTGCCAACCGCAGGACAGCAGAAAGCTGGGTGAGTGATTTAGTCCTGGGGACCTCAGTGAGAGCAGGAGTGTGGGGGGTTTTTAAAAAAAATAACCCAACACTGCAGTGTTTCTTGGCTTTGTTGGGGCACAGGACAGCAAGCATTTAGGGAGAGGGATCTCAGGGAGATGTGACAGGGCACACTGCAGGAGAAGACCAGTGTAACCTCCCAGTTTAGCACGTCTGGGTCAGCCAACCATCACATGCACTGGGGTGAGCGACCTTTAGCACCAAGGTAGAGGCTCAGTGCCAACAGCAGGTCACCAAAAAGATGCAGGACTGATTTGGTTTGGCACATCTGCTGCTCTGAATCCTAAATCCATGGGTTTCTGGAGGGCAGAGCACACACAACAGCCAGCAAGTGAAGAACAAGTACAAAACCAGCGTCAAAACCATCACCCATATCTAATTACAAAAATGAGCTTTTTACTTGGAAGGCTCCTTAAAAATATTCATGATGGACTTGGAAGGGGTGAAAGAAAGCAGAGGAGATTTCCCACCCCTGAAAATTTGAAGCAATTCAGTAAAACTTTTTAATTAAAGCATTTGTTACTTTTTTTTTTTACACAACATTCTATTATGAAGTTTTTCCACTGGGAAGTGAAGAACCACAGATATTTCCCTCAGAAATTTCCATTTTGATGCTCAAAATCAAATCAATTTTGATTTGCAGTGGTGTTTGAAACAATTTTGACCCGAGATGAGAATCAGATGTCACACACAGGTACACACATGCACCAACTTCCCCTCCTCACTCCCACAGCCTTCACTGCCCAAGTGAGTATCTTGCCCACACTTAGAAGAGTCTTTCATCTTGTCTTGTTTTAAAAGTCTCCTTAAAACAAATTGCCTCCTGTTTCCTGTCTCCCCACACAGTTGCTCACGTGCCCCAGAGAGGTAAACAGTGTAAAGGACTGTATATATTAGCCATGCTCTTGGTATGTTTGATAATGAAACCCCAAACCAGGCAACCCTCCTCTCAAGGCCTCTCTAAAAACTTCTTTTCCACTCTTATCTTTCACTTATATGGATTTTCTGCAGTTAAAAAGGTATAGAAGTGCCAAAAATTACTTTGTTTTTTGTGCTGAGAGACTTTCTCTAGCTAGGAAATGAGTTTTCCCAGCCTCCTTGCACTCAGGGTGATCTAGGAACAGGGAATCACTGTGCTTCCTTCCTTTCTCCTGGAGAGGAGAAACTTCTGATATTGGGGAATATCTCACTTCTGATATTGGGGAATGAAGCTGCACACAGCACAAAGAACAAGTTACCTGTTGACAAGGCAGGGAAAGCAGAGGAAAGAAAAAGGCAATTCAGTGACCAATGTAGGACCAGGAAACAGAATATTCCAGGTTTTGCTGTGTCCAGTGCTTGGACCACTGAGAGAGGCTGAGGAACCTGACTCAGGTGAGGCCTCAGCTGCCCTTAGTTCTGCATCCCTGTGTTCCTGCCACGCTGGGGGTGCCCAGATGCCAAAGATAAAATGATCAAGCCCTTTGTGTTTCATGAATAAAAGCAGCACAGGTAAGTTGTTGTTACATTACAGCCAAACCCACACCTTTTCTGTGGCAGCAGTTTATTCCTTTTGCTCCGAGCATTATGTTGAGTGTGATCAAAGACTGTAGCTCTCCATCAGCAAGGGAAGCGACCTGCCCTTCTGCCTCCCTGATTTTCCACTTTCTTCACCATCTCCTGACCAGCCCAGACACCTCTGGCAGGAGCTCAGCTGTCCCTAAACTTGCTGTCTCACCTCCTGGGGTGTTTTTAAACATCCTCCCCACCACAGGGAGACACAACTGGCCAAAGTAGATGTGCAGGGGGAACAAAGTGCTGCCTAAAGGTTCTCCAGCACATCCAAGACCTGTCTCATTCCTACAGACAAAACCTTTGCTGACAGCCAATACCTTTTTTGCAATTTATTCAGCAGCTCTCCAAGTTTTATTATATTTCAGATGAATAAAAAAAATTAAAATCTCTCTAGTCCACGTTCCACACCTGAGACTGAGGGAACTGGGCTGTCCCTGCAATGTTTCTTTCTGGCTGTTCAAAGCCCCTCTTCTGCCCTTGCCCAGCCACAGAAATCCAGCATCCTGTGGGGCTCAGCTCCTCCCAGGGAACCAAGGACCAGCCCACTTTTTTCACACCTGTATCCAGGTCCCCGGGAAGATCAGGAATTCCCAGTCTTTGCCCAGGCAGGGCAGATGTGGGAGCTGTCAGCACAGTGTGGGGAGCAGAGTGCAGACAGGGGCTCACTCATCACATCCCAGTGCCTGCAGAAACCCAGGCAGCTCCCGAGTCAGGCTGGGAGACAAACCCCCTCCAAGACCTCGGCGCTGCAAACTCTTTTCTCTCCACATTCACTCGCCTTTAAAGTCTCCTGTTCCATTTTCCACCCTTCTCCTACTCAATCAGCCTCCACCTCTTTCCTTTCCCTTCTATCAGCAGCCCTCTCTCTTCCCTTCCCTTCCCCCTTTATGTCCCTTCTCCCATCCTTTTCGCCCCCAACTCCTCCCTCTTGCACTTCAACACATCTGTTTCTAATCTTAACCATCCATTGGAAACAATAACCCCTCTTTATTAAAAAAAAAATCTGAGAGCTGAGTGCCCAAGCAAACCAAAACAGTTACACAAATTTGACACTACGCCCGAAACAAAGACATTTTGTTCACCTTCATCTGCCAGAGAGGCTCAAGCCCCTCACTAATTTATCACTAAAAAGCAAAAGCAAGAGACACACATTCCCAAATGAGTCTGTTTAACCACCAGTTTTAAAATTAATCCAGATATTAAGAGATCTCTGCTGATCAACCTGCTAATAAAGCGACAAGAAAAACATCAGAACCCAAACACTGCTGAAATCACAGCTTTCCATGAAAGTTTTTTCCTTACAAACCCCTCTCTCCAGCTCACCAGAGCCGAATTTCAGTCACACAGAGGAGACCCGTGGAAGTTTTGATCATAAAAACTAAACAAAACCTACCTAAGAAGAGAATTGGAAGTGCAGACATTCCGTCTCCAAGCAAGAGGGACTTTTCCTCCCTTTTTCTTCCTTTCTCCCAGGAACAGCAGGCAGACCTGCACAGGATTCAAAGGAACGCCTCTGGAATGCACTGAGTGTAATTGCATCCATGTGCCAGAAAAATAACCAACTCCACTCTTCCTTCCCTCCTGCTATCCAGCTCCTTGTCCATATTCCATCCAGACCCGGGCAGAGCTTTTAGGGCTCTGCAGCTGCTGATTCAGGCCCGGGGAGTTTTGGGAGGAGATGAGGCAGAGGCAGTGCAGGGACCTCACATCCACGGCAGCACAGAACAATTTGGCTTGTCTGGAAAGGAGAGAAGCAGGGGAAAACACTGTGCTCAATGTTCACCACATGGCTGCCTCCCACAAGAGCCCCTCCCTGCCATCAGCTGGGATTAATAGTGAAGACCAGTCATGTGGGTGAGGTGCAGCTCATTTCTAGCAGGAAAATATATGTATTTTTCGAAGGAGAACCCAGAGGCTTTCCCTAGTGTTAAAACAGTTAAGTTTGGAGGCAGTAAAAATCCAGCCTGGGAAGCAAAAAAAAAATGAAAAATTAAAATTCGTCACTCAAGGGTTAGAAAGACACTCTTGGAAGAATCACACACACTCCTCAGATCATAAACACACAGATGCATTAGCTTTGTTCTCTTTCCTAGATCATAAATTGCAAATAAATTAAAGCTTTTAGTCTTACTGGAATACTTGCTCTGTGGGTTTTTTCCAGAGTTTCTAAGAGAAAAAAAATCCTAAAAAAAAGCATTTGATTTTACACTGATGAGTGAAAAAACAAACCAAGCAGAAATTGGTTGTGTACATTTAGTGGGTGCAACTTATAACTCACTCCCAAAGGGCATTTTTAGGCAGCCTGAGAGACCTTTACAGCCCAGCTTCAGCTTCACCCCAGGGCAGTCACAAAGGGGGGCAAGTTTTAAAAATTACCTCAGATATTCCTTTCCATCCTACACAAGGGGTGGCAAATCAAACCCCTTCACCCATCGTGGTGCCAAAGGAAAGCTCTGGAGTACAGGACAAAAGTTCTTTCCCCTTAGGAACAGTTATCAAAGTGTTTCTAAAACCTAAGACAAAGAGCAGTCAGCCTGTGCTTTGGGACATCAGACTCCAGTTTCAAGCTCTCTCCCCCTCTGTGTAACCCCATCTACACAGAATTCCTAAAGACTTCACCATAAAATCAGGGATAGCCGTTCTTTCTCTCTCCAGGGATGAAAATAAACCCTGTGCAGAGCCAGGAACTGGACTCAATGATCCTTGTGGTCCCCTTCAACTCAGAATATTCTGCTTTTTTACAGAATACAGCAATTTTTATTAAGTCCTCAGTGAAGGGCACAACACTTGGAAGCTCCATAGGAATTTAGTACCTTATCTGTTCACAGCAGAGCTGTGCAAGCATTTATAGAAAGACAACAACCATTCACAAAGACCAAACCTTAGATTCAAACTGATACCAAAGATAATTACATGGATAAAAATTACCCTTCTGCATCCAGTTTCATTAAAGTTTTATTTGCCCCTCCCAGGCTCAGATGGGAACAAGAGCAGCACTTGGCTTCTCCTCTCCAGAACAGCTGTTCTCTCTGTAACACAATGTTTTAAGCAGCATATTCATCCACCACTGACTGGTGATACAAACCCAGTCATTACTGGTGAGTGGCACAGTTCTGACAGGGCAGCTCCACCTATCCCTGGGTTAAGAGCAGATTCCCTCAGAACTTTTTCCACACACACACTTGGTCAAACCTGCTGGTGGTTTCCCAGCTGGGAGAAGGTCTGGAGACCCCATGGATTTTCAGTGCAGGACGTGGATCAGTGGAGAGAAGTGCTCTGAGTGCCTCCCCCAGCCAAGCAGCACCGAGCTTGTCTCCCCGCATTAGGAGCCTGACAGAAGATGTCCCAAGCTCTGCTGCAGAATTCCCAGCACTCTGCTCAGCTTTAATAGAATCAATGCATCACAAAGCAGGAGGGGGAGAGGTGTTTTCACCCTGTGCTCAGTACCCAGCCTCCACGGGAATTCCAGGAGCTGGGATGCACATGGAAGAGGAGGAGGACGTGGGGGATGGAAGAGGAGGCTGTGCAGGCAAAATCTCCTCTCCATCACCTCAGAGAAGTCATTCCACAGCACTCACTTTACCTCCAGCCCCTTCAGGAAGCTCCTCAAAGCTGAGGAGGGCAGAGGGGTGTCTCCCTTTGGGGTTTGGGCATGGCAGGGGCAGCTCACTGGTTTGGGGACCAGTTCCCAGTAGGGAAAACAAGGACACTCCAGCACATCCTCTCACAGCCTTTGCTGGTGTGTAAATAGCTCCTATCCACAGCACATTGTTTTTCCAGAGGGGAGCAAGTTCTTCCAGGTAGGTTTGGGAACACTCTCACTACACAACCATGGGAGGTGCATCTGCACTTCCCAGCAGGAACTGAAACAGCAACTGAGGCTTGAGATCATCAACCCTAAATAAAAACATTCTATAACAACCCTTTATAAACTGAGTGAGTTTTTCAGGGTTCCTGTACTGCTGATCCTGGCAGATCCCAAGTTTTAAGTCTGGAGTAGGTTCAAACTACAGCTCCTGTACACAAACATCTGTAGAGACCCTCATGGGCCACAGTCCAACCACTTTTCTGGTGTTTTCCCTGGTGCTGCCTCACCTTCAGACATGTATGATGAATCCTTTCAGAAAACACACTCTTGAACCTTAAATCTTCATAAACCTGACATCCCAAGAGCCTGCCCAACATCCAGTAGCTTGTTCTTGTACCTCAAGTAACACAAGCACATAGAGGGACCCTCTAGCTAATTTCTATTGATTTTTTTTTTTTATATCAGATTATTCCTTTCCCCTCTCTCTTCCTCCTGGAGCTGGAGCTGTCCCCCAGTGCTGCAAACCCACTCCCCAGCACCCAAAATATGTCCAGAAGCTCTGTTTTGTTCCAGAAATGTTGTGACACAGCAGAAACCCAGCCCTGTGCTGACTCTTTATTAATCCTGTTCTCCAGGACTCCCCATATAAACTCATCTCACACAGTTTAAGTGATTTAAGCAGCTTATTGATATAAGTAAGTAGGAAACCCACAGTTCATTCATCAGGAGAGCTCAAGGAGCACTTTGAATCTGAATCTCTTGTGCAAAACCACTCACTGTTCTGGTTTTGGATTTATAACTGAAAGAAAGGCACAAAAATACAAGGAAAAAACCAAACACCACAAATAAATCAGTCTCTCAATAAAAACATGCTGCAAACAGGCAACAAAGAGCATCAGGGTAGAAAATCAAACCCTTCCCACAGATTTCTTTTCACAATAAGCCTTTATTGGAAAGACTGCTTTATTCTACATCAGGACCCAGACACTGCCTTGTAAAGCAGTTGTTGTTTAAGGAGCTCTCCTCTCCCAAAGAGGCTTCAATAATTGATCATAAAAGCACTATTAGTCATTTAGTATCACTAAAAGAATCTCACTTCAGAGAGGTTTAGCACTCATAACATCAGTAAATGTATTTGAGGGAGAAACCAACAATTAAAAAGCTCCTTAAAACTTCAGTCCACACAGCGTGTTACTCCAGCATTTATTTTTAGTTGGTTTATGGGAAAACACCCTTGCTGCCTTTTTCTATGGCTTTGTTTCCTATGTGAACTGAAGTCAATACATTAAATACAAACAGTTCCTCATACACAGCAACAGAATTTTTAATCTACCAACTTTATGCTGATGCTACAAAAACAAAGAACTGAGCACGAGCCCCTCACAATATATTATTGATTTTATACCAGAAGGCAAACCAGGTCAAACCCTACAAGGTTTAATTTTCATGACCATAAAAAACTTTAAATATTTTTACAATACAAGGCCTTTGTTTTCAACTGAAGCTCTAACAAAACTCCTGAAAAATAAACATTACCAACCAGTATAAAAAAAATGCACAAAAACATTATATCCAAACAGAAACATCTCTTTACCTTCAGAATTCAGGGCTCACCCAACAGGAAAAACACAAAACCAGGACCCCAACAGCCCCAAAGGCTGAGTTTTATTCTGTTTCCTCAGAACAACCTGCCAATGAAACTCCATGCTTTAATTTCCCAGCTGTGAGACTGGAAAATTGGCAAATGAAGGTTTTCTGTGTCTCCCAGGTGTGAGGAATAAGAGAGGTCACAGGGACACAGGTGGGCAGTAGCTGGGATTAAAGAGGGTGGGTCAGAACACGACTTCAAAAGCAGGGCAGGCAGAGGGGGTGTTTTCCTAGGTGCTAAAGTTAGGGTAGAAAACAATAAAAAAAAATTTACTGGCTTATAGTTCAGAAGGTTTTAACTTTTTGGTAATTTTATTTTTTGATGTGTGGATGATAATGATTGAAAATGTAGCTGAGAAGAAGAATTTATGTAAAGAAAGAAGTATTTATGTGGAAGTTATGGCTGGAAAAAGGACAATTTGCTGCTTTTGCTGTAAGGTAAGCAAAAACTTTGAGGTTTTTTAATACTTCAGAATAATTTTATTTTTTAAAAAGTATAGTCTGTATGTACATTTTATGTACTCTTATGAAGGGTTTGAGCACATGAACTTAATTCTATCCTGAGTGGAATATAGGAAAACACAGAAATATGCTGGAGGAGGATTGAGGGAGGTTGCTTAGGTGTTACTGTGCCTAAACCTGAGCTTAAGGAGGCTTGGGTGTTTGTGGAGTTTTATTTTAAGTGTCTGTTATTTCTGAACATCAATGGTTTAGTTCTGGTGGTGATTCTTGTCTTCATGTAGATTTTCTTTTGGAGAAGCTTTGAGGCTTTTGAAGCTCTTAGTGCAGGGATAATGTTGAATATAAATTGTTAAATATAGCTTAGTACTGAATTAACCTAATATCTTAATGCTGGATATAAATGTAACTTTCAAAATGACTTTTTTCTTCCCAGCATGTAGTTATTCCTCTGAGTTAGGAATGGCTTAGTGACTTTACACCTGGGAGTTGGGAGATGCCCTCAGGCCTTGCTGCTGGCCCTGTCACTGACCTGTTTTGTGAAACTCAGCACTTTTTCCTCTTCAATTTTTATCCTCTTGTCCTTTTACACAGCACAGTCACTGTATCAACTACGAGTGTAGAATCTCTTTTAAAACTCCTCACAGCTCATTTTTATATTGAAATACCGATGTCCTCAAATGCAAGAGGTAAAAAGGCTCACTCTGAGCACCATCTCTACAGAAACTTATTTCTCAAAACCCCTCAAACTTTAGTCAAGTCTGAGCTGTAGAAAAACTAAAGAGATTTTCCTTTTTACCCCAGAAAGCAAATGTTTAAGCCTTTTGAAACAAAACACTGAAGGTGAAAGGTGAATGTCATGCTTGAGTTTTCTGTTCTGCTCCCCTTTAAACAAATATTTTGATACTTTGAATGTAAATATTTAGTGTTGCTTGTGAACAAACTCATGATGATGTGCTCCAGAATAGCAAACCATTATGTTTATGAGTTGCTTTCAGGTAACTGCTGTCCAAGTGCTTCTGAACTGTCTCCTAATTAACAAGCAGACTGAAGTTTACATTCCTGCCCACTCCCATCACAGGATGCACTCTGGGTGACACAGGTTTGCCAGCTGCCTACAGAAAAGTGAAATATTTGCTTTGGTTACCAGAATGTAGCACACTTGGGTTAGCAAACCATTCCCCCCTCAATATTAGAAGAGATTTTATCTTTCCTTTTGTTTTAGAAGTGCTTATTTCAAAGAGAAAAAATAAATCAAGGGGAAGGAGTTCATGTGTTATAAATATGTTTCTGAATGTTGAATGAATGTTCAGTGAAGTTGCTGTTTGTAGTGGGCAGGGCAATCTAGGAATATCCACACTGAGACTGCAAGTCCTGAGCCACACTCTGGTTTTCTTGTCCTTCTCATTTATTCAGCCCTAGAGAAGGGGAGAGGAGGATCCAGCAGCTCATTTCCATGTGGGAATGGTCACTGGAGGATTTCCACATCCCTGCTGGCTTCACTTCTGTTCTTCTCTCTGGCACCTTCCTGCTGTATGTGGCATTACTCCTCTCTTGCTGCTTGATGCTGTATGTAACTCTTGAATTTACTTATTGCAAGCTGTGATTTAGTTTCTCCTTCTCTGAGGATTTCATGAAATCCCTGAGACTTTTGGGAGAAACTGGTAGTGTTGATTTTAAGGAAGGCAGCCACGTGCTGACTGCCTGTTCAAAAACTACTGTATCTTTACATTTAACAGGTTTGGGTTTGTGTCCTGTGTGTCCATATGCTCCAAAAACTGTTGGAGCTTGTGGACTTGCCTGGACACACCTACATGTGCAAACATGTTGTTGTACACTCATTTATAGATGAGCTACACAATGGCTCAGCTCCTCTGCTGCAGCTTTGCTCCAGGCAAGTGTCCTCTGAGGTTAAATAATGCCATCTAAGGTAATCATTTAATGTATATAACTAATTTAATGTGAAGTGCAAGGAGTGAAGGTTCCCAGACCTGCTCTTTCAGCTCCTATTAAAGTGCCAGAGTGGTCACTGGGGCTGTGACACCGACTCTGGGTGGATAAAAAACACTTGGAAAGGCTTCCTGCTCTGTTCCTAAAGCTTTTCTGACAGTCCCAGTTGTACCAATCAAAGCCACTTAAACCCAAAGGACACTTGAGAAGTGGTAGGAAATCCTGAATGCACTCAAGGGACATGGGAATCTGTGATTCTACTGTGGGTAATGTTCTTAAAACTTCCCCTTCCAGCTCTGCTTTTGTTTCAGGACGTGACTGGATGAAATTCCAGCCTGGTTCCTGTTGGAATTTTCTGTATAGATGTTAAGATTGGTGTGTTGGACTCTCTCCATGTTTTGAAGGGATCTTATTCCATCTTCCCTTGTTAATGTGGGTCTGATAAATCTGACTTGAGTATTACTGTTCTCCTTCCACCTCCTATGACTATTCCTGGGAGATGGGTTTAAGGATTTGGAAAAGCCTTGCCACCATGCTGTGAATTAATCATGTTATTAAATGAATAATCTTTCTCCAGGGTATTCCTGGCTTTTTGAAACTGGGTTCCTGCTCATTACAAGTTTTAGTTTCAGAAGAGCACGTAGACAAGATGAGTTTGCTCCTGTTTCTTGATAGCCAAGTTACAACAGCCCAGTGTGCCTAAGGAAACCAGTTTCCATGGTCCCAGCAGTGAGGAAAGAAGCAGAAGGATCTTCTTCCCCTGTGCATAGAAATATTCATGAAGATGTTGAGATTGCTAGACTGGAGTGAGAGCACTCCATCAATAAATAAAGAGCATCAGTATCTTATGACATTAGTGAGGGAAGAATGACATCCCCTTTGCTTTTATTTCCTTCTATTTTAGAACATTCAAGTTATAATATTCAGCTCAAAATGGCACTTGAAGCAAATTTCTGAGGACTTGACTTAATAAAAAAAAAGGTACTTTGTGTTGAGCTAAAGGGATCCATTAAGCTGAGAGGGGGATGAGCAGCTGTGGAAACCTTCCCTAAACCCTGTGCATGGGCACCTCTGTGTCTGAATGTCCTGACTCCAGGCTGGAGAGCTCCTGCAGGGATAGGAGACGTGCAGGTTCCCAAAAAATTGTATGTAGGGAAGGAAGAAGAGCAAGCTGGTGGATTTTCCCTGCACTGTCTGGGATGGTCATCATGGCAGAAATTAAATCCTATTTTTCCAGAAGATTAAAGATATTTTTTTTCAAAGTAATTAGGGTGGTACTAATTAGGATTTGAACCCTGTCTAGTGAAGTCTTGCTCTCATCATGTCACAACTTTTTCCTCATAGGAGGAAGCCATTTTTCAGCTCTTCTGTTACTGAGTTTCCTTCAGGAATTCCTTGCCCCTTCCAGATTTCCCTGTTCAAGTGATCTGTTTATTGTCTATTAGGATTTAGGCAACTTACAGCCTTGAGTCCTGGTCAGAAATGCATCACCTCTGAGGCAGTCCATTTGAATTTGGACTTGTCTGCTTTTCTTGTATGAAGAACTGTAGATTGGTGGTCCCACCTTGTTGATCTGTGGTCCCCTACCAGAGAGGAATTCCAGGCAGTGCCTCCTCAGCTGGGCTGGAGATCTTAATCTCTGAGAGGGAATTGGGGAGGGAATCCAAGTGTTTTGATGGGATTCACTTTTAATCCAAATGTATTTAAACCTAAAGTCTCCATACAAATGTGGAACATAGCAACTAATTTGCCCAAGCAAACTCTGAGAACTACTCATATTATTGTTTCTTTCCTGTTTGCAGCACAGAAATGTGATGATTTAGGTAGAGGAGGAGGCTGTTCCCTTGGTATGCATGCAAGATATTTCATATATTCCCAGCCATCCTGGGCTGGGAGGAGCTAAAACATATAATCCTATAGGTTTGGGAACAAAACTATGTTTTCCCAGCTGAGGTTCCCCCCCTTGAAGACTAATAAGGGCATGTGGGGGATGTTAAATCCCTGTGAGGCTGGAGGTGCCCACACTGCTGAGCCGAGCTGGTTGTTCCTGTGGAGGAATTGCAGAGGGGAATCCCATCAGGATGTTTTTGGGCTCCCAAATCCACTGTGGGAGGGTTGTCACTGCAGCAGTGGTGCTGAGCACCCAGGGCTGTGGTGGCACTCGTGGAGCAGGGAGTGAGGAGGGGCCTGGCACTCAGCTCCTGTTCTGAATGACTTTACCTGGAGGTAATCTTTTCTGCCAGGCTGAGCCTGACATTAAAAATGGAAGAGGCCAGGGACATTTTCCACCCAAAGCTCAATGGAAAGTGGCAGGTGTCAGATTTTTGCAGATTTCTTTCTCTTAACTCAGAGGCTTCTGCTGACGGGGACTTGAAGGCTCCAACCTGGAAAAGCTCCAAATGGAATTTTTTTCGCAGCAGGCTTAAAATACAAAATATTTTTAAAAGGTGGAGGGGAGGGGAAAGGAAAGGACAGGGAGGTCAAAGGTGGAAATGGTTCAGCCTGGAGAAGAGGTGTGGGGGAGAAATCTCATTTATACACTGCTGGGCAGCTGCAGAGGTTCTCTCACTGGTGTAGTCACTCGGAACACTGTGCCTTTGCCAGAAACACTGAACTGGGAGCAGGATTTTCCTTCTCTTGTCATTTTAAAGTGCACGTGGAGAGAACTGCTCAGCAGTCAGGTCCTTTGGCTAACCCCTCCTGGGTTACCAGCTGCACCTTCTTGTGCCTGTTGGATTAAACATGTGTACCCTGTGTGTGAGCTGATGCTCAGGATCATGCTCTGCAGTCCTCTGCCACCACATGAGGAACAGATGCTGCAGGAAAGCAGATCCCAGATTTAGGTGACTGATTTCCTGCTCCTAACAGATCCATGACAGAGCTGTCTTGGGCAGCACTTGTGTCTTTTGTCATGGCAATGCATTCCATGGAATTAATCAGCCCTGTGAAGTATGACTTGGGTAAGATGAAGCCTTTTAGGACTCGAGGCGTGTGATGAGGATGACACGTTTTGACCAGTTACTGTGGGGGATTTATCCTCTCAGGCTGCTGTGATTTGAAGGTTTTGGTTTGGATTGTGAATGGGGGACACCCAGTGCTTGGGGAACCTCTGTATTAACTGGTGCTCAAAGCAGGTCAGGCTCAAGGTCAGCTTTTGGACAGCCACTGTGGAGGAGGGTGGGAATTCCCACCCAGGGAATTCCTCAAGGGGAGAGCTCTTCCCTCTGCCCCTCCCACCCCAGTGCTTTCCTAGAGGAGCAGAGTGAATCCAAACATTAAACCTTTGGCTTAAGAGATAATTAGATATATTATAGGCATATAAACCTGAGACATGCAATCTAGAGTCTGTCTGGCTCCCAAGGTAGGAGAGCTCCTGTGTATTGATTAATTGGAGGAAACTGCTCAAAAACCAGTTTTATTTAGGGGATTAATCTGTACAATATCTTAGGAACTTTTTATTTAGGGGATTAATCTGTACAATATCTTAGAAACTATATGTTTGGCTGCAGAAAATAAACTATTTTTACTCAGTCAAGGGAAATGAGGAGATAAACCCAAACCAATCTTGTCATGACTTGGTGCTGTTTCACACGAGTAGATGGCTCAATGTTTTATCCAGAACCCCAAGCCAGGGCTCTTGTGGAACTTCAGAAAGAGTAAACAGTCCCTGGGCTGGTGCTTAATTATGGTTATAACACTCCATTAAGATCAGAAGGCTTATCAACCTCTGTTTGTGTTCCAGGATAAACTATTCTCTGTGTTACTGAACTCCTTGAAGTACCTCGTGTGTTTTTGTGCTCAGTGCTGCATCACTGCTGTGCTGAAATAGATTCATGTGCTGGATGTAACAGCACACAGGTTGCCACATCCCTGATTCTCTGTTGATGGAAATTGGTCCTTTAACTCCAGTGTATGTAAAAAAATGGAGCTTTGCATGTTCCTTCAGTATGTAGCTCTGAATAATTTATGACTGACCTTCAAAAAGCAAGAGAGGATGGGGGAAAAAAGTAAAGCCAGTTAATGGAAACGCTTTCAAAATGTAAATATCTTTCCTAAGTACACTGTGTGTCTGGAGCTGAAGACAAAATAACATGTCTGGGAGATGGGGGGGGGGGGAAGCTCTTGGGAAGATAAATTGCAGGAACTTGTACCCTGCTGTCTCTGACAGGGGGATGCTGGGTGGTCTGTCACCCAGGGGAAGCAAGTTCTAGCATTGGACAGTGAGCAGATGTAGTTTTCTCTGCTGTATCCCTTCATAGTAAGAAGAAAAGTGGAGATAATTCTCTAAAAAGTTCATTTTCTGGGAAAAGGGGACCACTTGGTCACTAACATGACTGTAGATATCTGAAAAAGGGTATTTCAGGGTTTGCTGACAGATGGAACAGGCTGAGTTCTGGCCTTGGCCTGATATGAGCATGGGGTTTAAACGGAACTGAACTTGGCCTTTCAGAAAGAAAGGATATTTCCATTTGGTTTTGGCACCACTTTTACTATTACATGTAGTTAATTGGCTGTTCTGACTTAGACTGGGTGTGGAACTAATGACTGGACATGGCACTCAGTGCTCTGCTCTACATGACAAGGTGTTGTTTGGCCAAAGGTTGGACTTGATGATTCCAGAGGTCTTTTCCAACCTCAGTATTTCTGTCACTAACTTTTCCTGCACCACCTCTTCTTTAGCAGGTGGATTTTGATCACTTGGCTGAATAACTGGGATTATTAATCCTCTGAGTTCCAGAAGGGAAGAAGAGCTGGAGCAGGAGTGTTACCCTGGGTTCCACCCACAGTTCCTCTGCTGGGCTGGGTGGGCAGAGAAAAGTGGCAGAAAAGCTGCTGTGCTTGTGAACATCTGCTGGGAAATGTGATCAGTGGGGGGCCTGGCTGTGTCCTTGTGCTGAGACAACTTTTTCCTGTGCAAACAATGAATGTCATGGTATCCTCTCCTTGGTGCAGTTCCCTACTGTGTGTTTTACTGACTTAAGTGAAGGCTTTGCTGGAGCAAAAGCATTGAGATGGAGGATGGAGAGCTGGAGCAGCAAATATCCCTCATCTTGGAGAATCAGAGGCTAAAAAATAGTCCTCTCTCTGTCTGTCTCTCAAGGTCAAGTGAGTTGTTTCTTGTCCTGTTGACTGATGCTCTGTCTTGAAGGTGGATGTTCATTTAAAGCTCCAGGTTGACAGCTCTGCAGCCCTCAGTTCATCAGAATAATTTGGCAGCAGATTTGATGTGACCCTGCTCCAGTGGATGTCTGAGGGCTTGAAGTTGTTTAATAGAGGATGAAGGCAGAGGATTAACTCAAATTTCCCATCTGCTGATCAAAAGTGTGATGTCAGCTTAAGGGCTGTGTGTTCACCTCAGGAATTGGGTTCCACGGTGCTCCCTGAGCCTTCTGGGCCTCTGTGCTTCTGGCTGCCTGGACTTTTTGGGAAGTGTCCCTTGGTGTCTGAATAAAGAAGTTCCACACTCTACTGAGCATAACTAAAAGCCTGTTAAAAGGAAAAAAATGTTTCAGCCAGATATGCAGATTATTACAGATCATCTGAGAGAGACTGGGGGTTTTCCAGTGGCTAACTGCAAAAAGGAAAGAAAAATGCTGCTCAATGAATAATTCACAGGTCGTGCTCTGTTAGGATTAGTGCCTCTATAACTGGGCAAATGCCTGTCAACATTGCTGGTTTTTGCAGCTCAGGGTTGGAGTTTTGGTTAGTGGATGTTAATTTTTATAAGTTGCTGGGTCAGAGGGAGGAACACTACAAGAAAAATCGGGATGTGTTGTTACCTTCATTTCTAAAGGAGCTGGGTTGTTCCAGTGAAAGGCAAAAGTGGTGAGAGTGCTTTGTCTTCCAGAGTTTTTGCAGAACAGCTCATGAATTTGAGCACTGCAGTGAAAGCCACTCATTAATGTGGCATAGATTTTGCACTGCCCAGAATATTGCTTGGTTCTGTTCCTTTTATAAATTAGAATTGACGGTTTTTACAAGTTAATCCTCCAACTTAGTCCAGAGGGGAAAGTCTTCTCCCACTTTGTCTTACTGCCCTCAGTTTGGCACGAGAACAGAACCAGAAACTGCTGTTTTCCAGTGAATCTGTCTTGGCATTAACTCACTGTTGCTCTCAGTGTACATCCAGGTGTTGGATAAGAAAGGACAGGTAATTCCTGGGAGAAGGGATAGCACCCATTTGGAACAGGGGACTCTACTCCCAAACCAGGGAATGATGGGGATGAGAAATGGGAATGGAGGTGTTCACAGCCTGCCTTGCTTCCAGGGCAAGGGCGTGAGAGGAGGGAAGCCTTTCATGTGCTTTGTGGTTTTAGTGTTTGAGGAATAGAAACTTGATATATATGGGGGGAAATGAGTTAATTTGGGGCCTGTTTTGGTAATTTCTCTGGCAGGAGGGCACATCCACCACCTTCCAGGGATTGCAGAGGGCTCCTGCCATCCATGCACGTTCACACACCCCGCAGACAGTGCGTGGGATTTCTCTGTCCATTTTTCCCTTCACTTGCTTAAGGTGCTTGTGTTTGCTGGTAGTTCGGGGAATGCAACCTACTCCTACTTTGTGTTTTGCACAGTGAAGTAGAAAATGTCACCTTGTTTCGGATTCTCCTCTGTCACATTGATTACAGTGGGCTCAGAGAAGGGCAGAATGATCTTTAGCAGCAGAAACTCATGACTGTTGAGTAGGAAAACACTGGGAATTGCTCAGT
Organism: Pachyramphus minor; assembly: GCA_013397135.1. Taxonomy (NCBI): domain Eukaryota; kingdom Metazoa; phylum Chordata; class Aves; order Passeriformes; family Tyrannidae; genus Pachyramphus; species Pachyramphus minor. The sequence continues at coordinate 647,805 of VYXB01007856.1, read as the reverse complement.
CTGGCTCTGAATATCCACTGGAGCTGAAATAAAATAAGGCAACTTATTATTTCTACTTATCTGGCTCTTTGTTAATTAGGGTTATGTTCTTAGTATGTGTAGTATTGATGAAGGAGTCACCTAAGTAGGTGTCACTTGTTCTTTGTGCTCAAAGGTCAAGGCAAGGACTGTTTTTAACCAAATTTATCTCAGCTTTGTATCACCTGAGGGTTTTGAAGATGTGGTTGGACTGTTCAGGAGTGAAGACAGGCTAACACAGGAGTGAATTTTCCCCCATAATTAGATGTGCTGCTTTGTTCTATATCCCACATGGAGAATCCAGGCTTCTAACTTTGCTCCTTATTTAGTGGTTTGTGCTGGGTACAAGTTGATTTACATCAGATACCTGCAGTGTTGTGGGCTGTGGGTGTTGACATTGTTAAACTGCTTCCGTGAGAGAGAGAGGAGGGGAAAAAAATGCCATTATGGTTATTTTGCTAAGGAGAAATAAGTGTATCCCTGAGCTAAATGGAAATGCAACATTTCTCAGCAATTGCTGGCCACAGCATTTTAACAGAAAATCAAAGCATATTTATCATTTGGAGGTGAAATAGGGGGGATAAAACCCAACAATCTCAGACTTATAACAAGGGACATGAAGATGGAAGGCAGTGGTCTCTTGAAGTCATTAAATATTGAGGCATATGTCAAACCCAATGAAGGTGATGGGGCTTCTGTTGATGTCATTGTTAAGAAAATTAGGGCTGGGGAGGAGATGCACAACAGGATGAGAGCTCTGGGGCATGGCAGACACAGGTTTATTAAAACTACAGCCCAGCCAGTAGCTGTTGTTAAAAAAATCATATAAATATATATATATCCTGAAGTAGGGGTCTGTGTCTCATCCTGTCCCTCAGAGGGGGTGGATGGATGTTATTTGATTTGCAGAGGCACTGAAGAGCCTCTCTGAGCTCTGTGTTGGCAGCAGGTGCTCTACAAAGGCAGAACAGATAATCTGACTCTTTATTTCTTTATCTCTGTTAGTTTAAGGGAAAAATCGGTATTTAAAAGCCATGAAAATGCACTTTGCAACTTCAGCAGGAGCTCGGGGGTTGTATTTGACTGTTGGTTAATGGATTATGAAATAATTAATTCCTAAACTCATTCTTTTAGTAACGGTGCCACCTCGTGGGCTTGGAGAGGAGGAAGGACACTGGGGCTAGATGAAAACAAGGAGCAGAACACGTTCCCAAAGCTTTAATTACCATTATACAGCCTTACCTTGCAACAATGTTCTTGTTAACAATCACTTTTTACACTTAATTGTTCTCTGATTATTTCAGTTCCAGCTTCTTGCTTCTGTACTAAGAGAAGGTCTGTTTGATAGAGTTTAATTTGCAGTTTAAAAAGCAGTTTCTGGACAGCCCTGTCAAATACATATCAAAGAAATACAGTGACAACAGCAGCCTGTTAGTTGGAAATTTTAATAACGTGCACTTCCTGAAGCCTGGGTCTCTGAACTCAAGATTTCAAAGGGCTTTTTAACTCCAGGAATCAGTGTAGTTAAATCCTACATCCATCTGAGATAGAGGAGGTGTAGAGAAGCAGCTTGTTCTTATTTCTAATATCTGGGTCTGTCTTGTAACTCTTCCACTTACCAGGAGTGAGGAGATGCCTTTGAATAAAGGAGATAAGTTGATTTTCTGTGCTGTCTTCCAGTCCTAAAAGAAGAAAAACAATGAAATATCAATTGGGGAAAAGAATTTGTATATCTTTCTTCATCATGGTGAAAATATCTGGCACATTTTCAACCACTACCTCATCATCTACCCCAAAGCCCCTCAGCACTGATAAACCCCAATGCAGTGGTGGTAATAGGGGCAATATTTCATCTTTCCATCTCTATTCCTTGTCTTGGGTTTGTTGGGAATCCAATCAATGCCTCACCAGGGATGAACCTCTTGTGTGCTGGGGGGGTGTAATGGATTTATTTTCTTTTATTTTGCAAGGTGGATCTATGTGGTTCTCACAAATAATGTCAGTATGGACAGGAAATGTCTTTGTGCCACTGATGTTCTCATTTCAAAAGTTTGAAAAATTCTGTGCAAATCCCAATTACTGGCATTTTCTTTAGGATTCTGTGTGGTTTTTTCATTTCACTGCAGCACAACCTGGTTCTGCAGGGAAAAATGGATGCTAAAACACTACATCTTTAACTAAATGCTTGTGGAATCTCACAAAGAATCCCCTTAAATGCAGAGGGGTGGGGGGAAAGAAAAAAAAATAGAAAAGCCTGCTTACTAGTTCCTGCTGCCACTGAAATCCCACATTTGCCTGTCAGAAGGAACAAGTGGATGTGAAGGGAGCTCGTGGGATGCCTGCAAAGCACAGACATCCCTTCTGTTTCCGTTTCACAACCAGCATTCCCGAGGGAGACTGCCGGAGGCTTTTCCATGCGAGCTGTGATCATCCCTATGTACAGGATAAGCTCAGCCTGGCAAGGGGTTGGGCTCGTTGGAAAATGGATTTAGCGCTGAAGTTACAAGTGCTAACAGGGTGTGAAGGGTCCAAGTCAAAAATCAGAGGAACTCGCTGCCTGGGAGGGGTTTGCTGCAGTTTGGAGCAGGGGATTGTTCTCTGCTCTCCTGGATGCTCTGGGAAGCACAAATCACTCCAATTCAACACAATAAAAAGATGAACAGTGAGTTTCAGCAGAGCTCAGAGCCTGGATAACTACAGGCCATCCAGGTGTCTGCCTCCCGGATCTGCAGCTGTATGGGCACAATGAACGCCTGCATCAGTGCTGTGACTTCCAGAGGCTCCCAAAATGCCTTCTGAGCTCTTCTCCGTCCCCGTTTTGGGCTGAAATGCCACCAGATCCCGAGGCTGTCCCAGCAGATGGAGCCCGTGCTGAGCCTTTCCATTCCCAGCCACTGCTGCCTCTGCTGAACACACAAAAAGCCCGGGAAGAGTTGCAAGGCAGGGGTTGGGGGGCAAGGAGGAAAGGGCAAGAGTTGAAACTTATTTCTTTGCATGAGCTGATCCAGAAGATAAAGAAATTGCTACACAGGCCAAGCTGAGATAAAAGGCATTGCCCTGGTAAACCCATTGCACTTAAAACCTTGAGAAAACTAAAGCTGTTTTGACCAGAGCCTCGTGCTCCATTCCTGCTAGGAATTTAGGGAAGAGGATACAGGAAGAAGCTGGATCGTGATCTAACAACAGTTTATTAAGTCTGCTCATGTCATACCACATTAAAGCTTAAATATGTTTCTCCCCAGGCCTCCACAGAAACTTAAAGCCTTTTCCCCAGTGCTTTTATCTTTCCTCCCCTTGCACTTCAATTACCAACACTGCTGCTTTCCACAGCAAAATTTTTTCTAGGTCATGATTTTTATCTGGCAAAGGAAGTTGAGCAAGACTAGCCTAGGTTAACCATTGAATAAAGAGTTTGAAAATGAACCCTGTAAAGTCTGAGCAGGGTTTATTTCTGCTGGATTTCTTCTACAATACTTTGGTGGACAATGAGAAGCATTTGTGGTGTGAAAGAGTTGAGGTCCTGACGCTTGTTGGTGCTTCTGAATGAAGTTCTTTTTGGCTTTATTTCAAAGGTATTAAGTTGTCAGCTTGGTTGTTTCATTAAAAGCAATTATTGCCTGGTTGCTCTTGGTTCTGCAGTGTTTGTGGCTGCTTTCCACTGCTGCTTAAAAGATTGCTTGGGAGAGATGTGTATTTAAGATGTGCCCTTCACTGACTGATAAATGCCCCAGGGAACAAGTGTTATTTTGGTGCCAAATGTCAGGGTTTGCTCTCTGAAGCAAATTACCAGGGCATGTGCCCTGCAAACGCAGGTATCTGTGCCCCTGGAATGGGAATTTCCTCCAGGTGCACATTTGGGAGGGGAATAACAGGAATATAGGGAAACAGATGGTCTAGAAAACAGATGGCTCCTTCAGCTGCTCCCAGATGTCACAGCAGTGTCCCAGCAATGCTCTGCAAATACCTGCCTGTGCTTCTATCTGTTCCTGGATGCAAACAAAACCCCCTGAAGGCGAAATGAGGAGCCAGGATTTGGGCATTTAACGAGATTTCATGCAGTCATTTCAGTTTTGGGGTAAGAATGGCTGGGAAGGCTGCTCTTTAGCATTAGAGGAGGGCAAATTTGAGCTGGAAGGTGCTTATTAGGCACTGGTGATGAAGGGCTGGGCTGGATGTGTGTGTTGCTGGGGGGGGAAAGGACATTTTCCAATGGAAAGGAATTTCATGCAAGCAAATGTATGCAGATACATCCTGTGAGTTGCTGAACATGAGAAGGATTAAAGATTGTGCTCTAGGCTACATAATAAGGTGTAAGAGGGCGTGTGAGGACTGTGGGTTCTCCCACATGACAAACACAGTGGAGCACTTGGAGCAGGGATGTGCTGGAGAGTGCCCTGGTGGTGCAGGGTGCTGAGGGAAGAGTGGGATGATGTTAAGGAAACACTGGCAGGGGTTTTCTGTGAAACACAGAGTAAATCTACTTTACTCAGCATCCCAAGTGTCAGAATGTCAGGTTCATAACACTGGGAGTCAGCAAAGGGCTTTGTATCACTAAAAAGCAAACCCAAACCTGTTGATGGGCACTACAACCACAATTTACCATCTGACCTCAAGAAAGGCCTTGGAAAATGGTGTCTGGTTGACATTTATCATTCAGAAGACCTTGGAACACCTGACTTCCAATGCTCCAGAGGGTTCTGTATTAATCCCCCAGCCCAGAGACAGTTCAACAGCAAGGTACCTTAATCTATTCCTGATATTTAGCATTTAGGAGCTTTAAGCATGGACAAGGAATCTGTTTTGCCAGCTGCTGTATAAACACCGAGCAAAAATACAGTTCCTGCCCTCCCAGAGTCTTTGCTGCGTGCAAATTAAATCAATTACAGAAAGCTTAAAAATAACTCCAGCATTGCTGGTGTGCTGCACAGAGGGTGGGTTCTACCACATCCTGTTCACTGGAGTTTTGTGGTTGACATCTGAGCAGCTTCTCCAGGCTGAAAGAGCAGAGAACTCAGTGAAAAAAAACGCTGGAGTTCCTCTATTTGAGGACAATGCTTTCTGTCTGAAAAGAGAAAGTTTCTGCTCCTTTAAAAGGGAGTAAAACTATGCTTCTCATTAAAGCTTTTAATTTTCCCCTAAGGACCTGTGGGAAGGGTGGTCAGCCTGCTTTAAAACCTCAGAGTGCTGGAATACCCCCTCAGTGGAGAGGCTGTGCTTGTGGTGCTGGTCTCTTCTCCTGTGGGGATGAGCTGTGGCACAAAACCTTTTGTTAAATAAAGCCAGAACTCGTGAAGGGTGAGGCTGGGAGAGCAGTCCCAGGGGGCACTTTGGGGTGCCACAATATTAGAAAGAGGTAAAGTTATTAGAGAGTGCCCAAAGGAGGGATGTGAAGGTGGTGAAGGGTCTGGAGGGGCCACAAGAGGAGACTGAGGGGAGACTCCTTGGGGTCTGCAGCCTTTCATGAGGGGCAGCTCCACTGTGAGCAGGGACAGGATCCAGGGAATGGCTGGAGCTGTGTCAGGGCAGGGTCAGGTTGGATCTCAGGGAAAAGTTCTTCCCCCAGAGGGTGGTTGGCACTGACCAGGCTCCCCAGGGCAGTGGGCACAGCCCCAAGGCTGCCAGAGCTCCAGGAGGGTTTGGACAACGCTCTGAGGGACAGGATGGGATTGTTGGGGTGTCTTTGCAGGGTCAGGAGCTGGAATCAGTGATCCTTGTGGGTCCCTCCCAACTCAGCATGTTCTGTGATCTTTAGCTGAGCATTTGGAAGGTGCTTTAGGTAGTGTGGGTTAAGGAGTGAAGCAGATACTCCCTGGAGGAATGTGTGCGTGCCTGCAGGATGGGCTGAGCTTGTATTTATAGCATTGTGCCCTTGTGTTAAGTGCTCTGCTGTCTCTGTTCTTTATTACTCCCTTTGCTGTCTTCCACCTTCTGGTGTTCAGGCCTGAAATGTGACTTCCCAGTTGTCAGCAGTGTCCTGCTGGCATCCCTAGAGAGCAGATGATTTACAGTAATCAGTGCTCTCAGTAGCACTCAGTCTGCCTTTCAAGTGGTGAGCAACTCAAGCTGCACTTGGAGAATGTTGATTGAACGTGGAGGACCTCAGATGTTTTTGATGGAAATGAGGAAATCAAAGGCTTGCTCTGAAATTCAGTGTTTTGGTACTGCTTTAATGTTAAGGTCTTGATATGCAAAGGTCAGCTGTTCCCCCCAACACCCTTCTGTAGGCAAAGCCTCTCTTGCCTCCCAGTTTTGTGGCTGTTGTAGCAAAGCTTGTGCCTTTTCCAGTCAACACAAATGAACATGGATCAGGCGTGGATTTACCAAAGGAGGCTGAAGCCTGTGAGAGAAAATTGTCAAGGTAATGCGGATTCTCACTCCACAGATGTGACAGGAGCTCTTTTCCCCCCCACTCCCATTGAGGAAATGTATCTGCCACTGCCTTATATAACATGGGAAATTTAGCCCCTGGGAAAGCACTGGATGTGCTTGTGTAATAAAGCCCAGCAGGGAAAGCCCACAGCAGGGACAGGAGTCTGGCTAATACCAGCAAAAAGAACTCATCTTTCTGTATTTGATGCAAGCCCTGTAGCTATGAAATAAAAAAAAAAAAGGTTTGGCATGAATTCTTCATGTGATGGTCCATAACTTGCTGTAGTGCTGGAAATAATTCTGATTGTTCCAGTCTGGCAGAACTGCTGCTGCCACCACAACCTTTAGAGTCACAACAAGGGGTGTGCTGCTGGCCTGGCCTGCCACAAGTTGTGACCCCCCCAAGGCTCCCAATCTCCTCCTAGTTTTCCTCCTACATATTGCCTGAACACAACTACTTTTTGATCCTAGGAGACACATTTTTATGCTTTTTGCTATCCAAGCTCCTGTCAGCCAAGAAGCTGTTCTGTACCTCACAAAGGACAAATCCTGAAGGAAGGATGTGCTAAGAAGTGAATCACAGCAAGAAACCTTTACTCTCTATCTCTGTCTTTATTACAATATTATATTATTTACTGTCTATTATATTTCTTATTATCTCTATTATAATCTTAATTCTGTTATTTGCTCTCTATTTTTCCTCTGTCTTTATTCTCTGTCTCTACAGACAGCCCACAATTGTGTCCTTTGGAGCATTTCGCCTCAGAAAATGGCCTTGGTAAAAGATCACTGTGACCCAAATACATACAAGTAACGTTAATGGAGCCTAAAAATACAATAGAAATAGGGGGTAAATAGCAAATTAGCATGGCCTCTGTGTTTTTGGGGCTTTATTTTTGAGGAGTGAATTTCTCACACTGAAGGGGAACATTGGCAAATGTTACCACATCTTTTTTCCCTTCCCCTTGGCTGTTGCTGATAGATCCTCACAGAATGGTTGCTATGAATATTTTACTTTGCTGTTCAACAGACTAAAACCTGGTACCTCAGGAAGCTATGGAATATTAATCCTTTATGTGTGGTGAACAATGAATAAACAATCTAAGCCTTGGATCAGAGGTGCTCAGATAATCTGGATCTAGATAATGAAATAAAGGATTTGCATGTAACTGTCTTGTATTGGAAAGCTAAAAATTCAAATCCTGCAGCAACTGGAGGGAAGAGTCTGCCAGACTTCTCCAGCTTTTATATTCAGAGAGGCAAGTGGTTTCCCTCTCTCAATTCCTGCATGTAAGGACTTGTCTCTTGTATTGTGGATTAGTAGACTCCTCAGATTTCGTATCAGCTTTTCTCTGACTGTTACTGAAATAATCTAATCTTTCCCCTTGGAAGAAGCAAATTTGCTGTTACACTGGACTGTTTGTGCCTGGTATATTGTGGTAAGAAATACACCTTTTTGGCTTCCCATAACTAAGGCTGGCAGGCCTCTATTTTTTTTTTTTTTCCAATTAAGGAATTGAAAAGTGATTTTTTTGACAACAGNGATTTTTTTTATATTTTTTTTTTTGCTCATTTGACAACAAGTATACAACTTTCTACCAAAGCAGCTCATGTGTGTAAAAGGAAAAACCAAGCCAGAAGGAATAAGGGTCAGAAAGGAACAGCCTGTATTTTAGCTTGTCTACACTTAACTGATGCTACTGAGAAACACCAGTGGGACTGGTTGTTGCTTCAGGTGGCAGCATCCTGAATCTGCCTCTGGCTGTGAAACAAGGAATTGCCTTTCTCTTATGGAAACAGGCTGAATTTTACTGCTGGTTGGAGTCTCCTGGAAGAATTAGAAAGCTCTTACTGTCACCTCAACAGCATGGGGTAACATGTTTCTTGCTGGGATAAAATGCATCAGTGCTGCAGGTTGTTCCACCCAAGTTCTCTTGCACACAGGGCATGAGAAATTCATTGCCTGCACCCTTGATAATTATCCCTTGATAATTGGCAGGGGAGGGTTTGGTTTCCAAGACTAAAATCACCTCTATTTGTCCAGCCTCCTGCCCTTTGGTTTATTCTTAATTCTCTCTGCATCAATGGAAGGAAGTCACAGAGAAGGGATTATTTGTTTTGGTTTTGTTTGTCTTATTTTGTGGTTTGGTTTTGTTGTGGTTTTGGGTTTTTTGGTGGTTTGTTTTCTGGTTTTTGTTGTTTTTTTTTTAAGCAGAAGCTTTTCCCTTAGTGTTTACATCTAAAAAAGATTCCTCTCTGGACCTTTTCCAGTGGCTCCAGCAGCTCTGACTTAAATAAGGAACAAGCTCTATAGGAATACCTGTGTTTGCTAATCCTGTAAGGCTTCCAGTCATCTCTGCAGGAGCTCTGGGGGCTTTGGGAAGGGCAGAATTGAGGGGAAAATGCTGTAAACCAGCCTAATTCCTCACTTGCACCTGGGGCAGCACCTCAAGTTTAGTATTTGGGTAAAAAACAAACAACCAAAACCAACCAAAAACCCAGTAAGATTCTTTGTTTGGTGGGGAAAGAGGAGCCTCTCCATGGCTGGAATCACCTCCCACCTGCTGCCCACTACCCCCTCCAGTTTTAGGGGAAGTTATAGGCTGCAATACCTTATAAACAGATTATTATTCTTATTTATTATTCTTATTCACTATTATTTTATTTATTATTCTCGTCCTGCAATGGCAGCTGAGGGTGAAAGCCCCCAGGCTGTGAGGTGTTGGGGCTGCACTGCTTCAAACAATAAATAAAGGGATAAAGGAGATTTTTAGGACCCTTGCTTCAGGGGCTGGAGGAGCCTGACTTCAAGTGCCCAGTTTTATTTGTTCTGACCAGTAAATAACCTATTACTGCCACAATTCTCTCTTCTGTAGTGTCACAGTGACCTCCCACCTGTCTGTGCTGCTGTAAATAGTATTTGGTGCTGGTGACTGGTGTTCTTCTGCCTAAAAAAGCAGGGTTGGGGTGAACCTGTAGGTTTTTGAGGAGGGGTAAAACCTTAAAAAAAATGAGAATTGAGTGTTGATCCCTTTGCCTCAGGCTGGGGATGTGTTTGGCCACAAGTATCTCCTTGGTGGGGGGAGAGACTGGAAGAAAGGACTTGCTTTATGATTAAGGTTAGTCTTGATTAGTAGTGTGAAAGAGTTTTTGTCTCAATCCTGGTGTCACACTTCAGGTTTCTGGGAGCTTCCTAGCTGCTGATTCAAAACCTGGAGCTGCTGCTGTAGAACTGAGTGTGAAGTGTTCTGGTTAGAAATGTTACAGCCTTGGAGCCAAATATTTCTCTCCAGGTTTTGATCTGTGTTAATTTGTTACAAGGTTCTTCTCCTGAGCTTGTGGTTATTAATGCATTTAACAGCATTAAATAATGGGCTTCTCTGTTAATCTCTGGAATTTGTACTTCACAGCTGCAGAGTTGCTTCTGGGCAGCTCAAGGGCCTGCACTTGAGGTGTGGGACTCAAAAACAGGTTTTCAGGAAAGAAGAATGGATTAATTTTCCCCTCTTTATTACATGCTCTGTTCACATTTGCATGTTTAAGAAGTTGTTTTTATTTTCTTTTATGGAAACCATATACTAGAGGGATGTGAAAGTGATGAACTGTTCTTATAAAACTGCAAATCCCCAAATGTTCCTGGTGCTCAAGTGATGAATCTTCTGGTGGCTGTCAGAATCTCAGCTGTAATACCTTACTTGGTGTTCCTGGTTTACAATTTGGGGCAAGAAAAATAGATGCCAAACTTTGCAAATCCAAAGAGCCCTTTGGTCCCTAACTATTTTAAGGTGCAAAAAAACCCATAAAATAAATTAAGTTAGATTTGTGAATATTTATGTGGAGCAGACACGAGTCAATAACCCCCTGGCAGAAGCCACAAGAGTTGATGATAATATTTTTCAGCTGTTTCAGTGACTTGATTGAAGAGGTAGCAGCAGCTGTGACTTTATTGCTGCATTTTTCAGCCTCACTGTGTTTTGTGTAGGGCTCAGAAACTGCTTTGCTTTGCATAGATACAAAAACCCCCCCAATTTTAGAGTGGTTGTTCAGAAACTCTGGCCACCTGATAGTCCTTTATTGCCTGTGCTAATTTATTAATCTCCCAAGAGATTGTTTCTAAACTCTCAGAGCTGAAGGAATAAAGATTTTTTGAGTGTGCTGGTTTGGGGTTTGGTGTCTCTGCTTTAATCAGAGACAGTCTGTGCTCCCAAGGTCGGGCTGGGGAATGTTTACTGCAGTTCCTTCTACCCCAGAAAGTCTAGGAAAGTCGGAGCTATGCAGGCAGATGCTCTCCCCATATGCTCAGTGCGAGTTCTGCTCTCGCACTGGGAGCTCCTCATGAGCTTATTTTGGAGAGGAGCTGTTCTGCTGCTTTAGCAGGAACGATGCCCTTGATATCCCGGTGATTCTTCACTCGCTTTGTTCTCTTCGCTGCTGTGAAGCTCTTCCTGACGACTGTTTTGTTTGTGAAAATGCTCGAAAGTGGGGGGAAATGGAAGAGCTAAATTTGGCCGATGTGTTTGTTTGTGTGGAGCAAACACCGTGAATATGCTAAATGACTCTAATAAACCCTGTCCTTTTCCCCAAAGGCCTCCCCTGCTGATGGAGAGCTGTATTAATCTCCCATTTATTATTAAACACCCCGTCCTTGAAAGAAGCCTCGAGGCCACAGTTTTGCTCGTGAACTTTTATATCTCTGGTATTTATTGTTTACTGCTGCCTGTCTGTCGCTAATCTATCAACTTTAGGCTTTTCTTGGTCTCGGTGGCAATGACCACAGGGGTGGGAGGGGAAGGAGCACAGGGGAGATGATGTGACTCTCCTCCGTGTCTGGACGCTGGAATTTAAAACAAAAGCCCCTAATTGTGGCCATTAATCTGGCAAAGGACTTGGATTCCACCCCAAGAGGCCACAGCTCCTAACTCTGCCCTAAGCTGGTATTTATATGCCCTCCCCAATGCACATTGAGCTTCCATAAGTAGAATGAACTTTTTGCTCTGAGGTTTTTGCCCCAAGTTTATGTCTGAAACCTGGACTTGCACGAGGCTTTTCTTTGTGTGGAACTTGGTACAAATATCCACTTTTTATAAAAAAAAAAAAAGTAAAATTCCGAGTTGAAGGGTTGGAGCTGCAGCTCCTTAACCTGCCAGATTCTGCTGTGTGTTTGAAAGTGGTATTGTTAGAGAAGAGGCTTTTGTCATCCACCTGGATAGATCCAGACAGCTTAACCCTGCGGGAGATGGGGCCTCTCTTTCCTGAGGTGTGTTAGCTGCAAGGCTTTTTTTATCACTGTAGGTGTTGGAAAAGGCTCTGGCCAGATTATACAACGTGCTTCATCTTCAGGTCTGGCATAGCCCAGTTTCTCAGGGAATGGGAGAGAGTGAAAAGCTTCCTCAGTCCTGTATGAGGTGATTCATTTAAAACCCCAAGTATTAATGCAAAGAGAAGAACCTTTTCAGAGGGCTGTGGCTGAAAGGCATTTGGTCAGACTATTGCAGCCACACCTGAACCTATGGACCACAGTATCTGATTGAAACCTGAAAATGGGATTTCAGGTCCTTCACTGCCCAGGAGAGCTATCAGAGGTTGGAAGTGGGTAATTTAGCCATCTTATCGTTTCAGAAAGGGCCATGTCAGACAGCCTCTCAAGGACTTTGATTGCCTTTAATATCTTTGTTTATTCTCCTTGGCCAAGTGTTATGGATTGCAAAGTGAACTGGTACTTGAGAAGTTTTCATTGATGTGTAGGTGAGCTCAGAAGTCTGCCAAAGACAGATAGAATAATTTTACAGCATGCAAGGCTGAGATAATAGATTTATTTCCTGAGAAAAGAAAGCTCAAAGCTATCACATTCTTTGCTGCCAAGTCTGTTTTGCCCAGCCCTGTTGTCAGAGCACCAGGGCTTTTCAGACTGTGCCTTTTTTGCATCCAATTACTCATCTGTGCCTTTTTTTTCTTATTTTAAGTGGGTAGTCTGAAGTAAATATGAGTTGAGTGGGATGCAATGGCTTACTGAAGAAATTCAGTGTATTTCTCCCAATGGCACTGAATTGGAGACAATACATATCTGTTAGAAATATTCTCCAAATCTTTCCTGACCTCTGTAATTGAGGAATGGTCAGTCCTTCTGTAAGACAGGCATCTAAACCAGGAGTTCTTCATGGAGATGGTTGACAGAGTAACAATATTTGTATGTCCAGGCTTTCCACAGTCCATGCTTTAATTTCTCTGCTTCAGCACTCACAGGTACCGAGATGGCTTTTATCTTCTGATCTACTTGATGCCTTTATTTGAAATGAAGTTTGGTTATATGGCAAAGAATACAGAAGGAAATTGGAACAAAGCCCAGGACCTGCTTCTTTAATAGAAGCACAGTGTCTCAAAAAAAATCCTCATTTCCTGAGGAACTTCTTTTATGTTTGTATTGTAATTATTAGCTGACAGATTGTAAATTAACCTTGTGATCAGCTGACCAATATTTTTTTTCTGGAAAAAGATGTTTGAGTAGTTTAAACTTCTATAACATGGGTTGCAGACAATAAGCTTTTTGTGGAAACGTTTTCTAAGAGCAGCACTGTTGATTCCCAAGAGAGAAGGTAAATCCATCTTTAATGTGAAATGACACAACCAGACTCTCCTGAACACTGAATTACATATTTTATCCATCTCCAGTGGGGAACAATCTTGCCCAACACCCAGGGGGACTGAGGAGATGTCTGGTGACCTCTTAAATCATGTGGGTCCCATGTTCCAACTACCTCATGCAACACCAGAAACCGCTCAGTTTCTTCTTGAATTTCCTGTCTCTGAGTAGTTGCTTTCCTTTCTCCCTGCTCCAGTTCTTACATTCAAATTTAGGGGTGGTGGGAGGGGAAATAAATTCCACTGCTCCATTTTCTGTTGGAATGAAAGGGCCAAGTTTCACTTTGCTCCAGGTCTCCCCTAAGGGCTTGCAAATGAAGAATGAGGTATTTTTTTTGGCTTTTCTCCCTAATTGGCAGCTGAAAAAGTAAAGGCTAATCACAGCAGTTCCCAACTGGATGGAGCCAATTGGAGTTGGGAATGATTTAGGAGCTGTAGTTGCAGTGCTGAGCTTCCAGCTGTTTCCACCACTTGGTTCAGGACACAAATGAACATGTTCTCCTGGACTAATGATGTCTGAAAAGCAAAGCAACGGGATAACTCAAAGAGTTCTTCAGTGGGAGTGGGGGTTTGGTCCTAAATTCTAATCCCATCTCTGCCAGTCTTTCTTTTCTTCCTTTATATGATGTACTTCTGCCTTGAAGGGCTACTGCTGTAACATTTTGCAAGCTATTCAAGTGCTAAGTCTGTGTCTGCTCAGAGAAGAAAAATACTGTGCTTGTGTAGAAATAAGGCAGCATTTAATTGAATTTTTTTTTGTCAGAAACCAAATGTTTGACAAAAAAATAGTAGTTTTACTCTTGAATTGAGTCTTGCCAGAAAACTTGATATTTGGAGGGAATAAGCAGGAAACTGTTGTGCAGTCAGACTTAATCCTTTGTCTAGGTGGGCTAAGTTAAATGTTTGGGGTTTGGGGTTTTTTTTTCTTGTTTATAAAACCGTTTTTGCAGCTTATCAACATCTATAGAAGTCTTTGAGGTCAAATTCCCTCCTTGGAGACACTGGCTGAGCTTTGTGCTGAGTCCCTGTGCTTGCAGAAGGGAGATTAGAGCCTGTGGGAGGCAAAATGGTCGAGTTGGCTGCAGGGGCCCAGATTTTTCTTCTTCCCAAGGGAAGGGATTTAGATCTGAAAATGGGCAGGTGGAAACCTGATGTCCAGTTGTGTAGTGACTGTGAGCACAGGGAATGTGGTTTTATCTTTAAAAGCCACCATCTCTGCTCCTGTGGAAATCCCCATGTAACTTTGCCATCCCCAGAATATTTTAAGCTCTGCATTGGCAGCTCTGCTCAAGGATGTTTTTCTGAGCTATCAGGTGATGCATGAAGGAAAGGGTCAGCTTTGCTTTTTATAGAGGAGCACTCAGACAAGAGAGACAGAGATAACCTTAACATAACAAACAGGCTGTGTTTGCATCAGGGCTGTACCCAGGATAAATTTTGGCTTCTAAGCACAGAATTTTTTTCCCCAGGTCTGGGTGGACTAACCCAAGGCTCTGATTACAATGTGAAGCTTGCAGAGTGTCTGGATGGCCTCTTGCAGCCAGACCAGTGCTCATCTTGCCCACAGTGAAAAGTGGTTTATACACCCAGTTAGTTGAAGAGCTGTGGCTCTGTTTTGTGCTTGCTTGTATTTAATAAGGAGTGTAGGTAAAATAGAGTTGCCTTAATAAAAGATCAAAGGATGGGGCTGTATTATGGGCCCACTAGTACTTGTATTTTGGGCCCTATCAGTACCTTGTACTGTGATGGGCTTAAATGCTGGCTGTGCTTCCAAAAGAAGACAAACTCACGGGAAAGACAGTTCATAGAGCAAATTTTCTTGCTTAACATGTCAAGAAAAGCAGCTCATTGAAGTCGTTGGGATGAGTCTGTGTTGCTTTGTAGCTGCTGTATGTGTATAAAAAGTGCTACAACCCTGTGGTAGTGACAGCAGTGGTGCATCTTGGCATAAATTGTACCCTTCCTGCAGCTTTGTCTGGCTGCTGAAATGCTCCTCTGTGCTGGATAAGGCTGTTTTCTCGAGGATTTCTTGCTCTTTGGCTCCAGTCTGTTCACATAATTGCCATCTGTGGTTGCACCCAGCCAGGTGCCCTCGCAGGTATTAAAGAGCAAACACTGGAGTTTGCCAATGTCTGACTGGTAGGAAAGCTGAGGTTTGCTTTGAGAGCAAACAGCAGAGAGGGAGCCCTGAATTAGACTGTCTTGGGAGGGGAAGGATGTTGGAGGTGGCTGGGGTTGGTTTTGTGAGGGTTTTCTGTCCACACCACGTGCTTGAAGCAAAGCTTTATTTTTCTGACCTGAATCCCTTTGTGGGAGTAAGTGTCTCTGAGGAAATAAGCTCTTTTTTTTATTTTAATTTGTTCTTTTAGTGTGGGGCAGGTCAGCCTCCTAAAAAACCAGTCCCTCAGCTTTCTCTGACAAGCACTGAGTTTTCTGAGACCTGTCAGCCCCAGGATGGGCTCTGGGGTTTCTGTCAGGGCTGGAATTCAGGTGCTGTGCTGAGCTGTGGTAAAAAGTCAGGCTAAACAATGGATTTGGACTTGGTTACAGCCCATGAGAACTCCAAATCCCTAGGGAATGCTTTTAAGGATGGATCATTTGGTCTTTGGTCATTGAATTAAGAGAATGTACAAAAGCCAAATAATCAGGAGGAGGAAGAGAGGATCACATCAAAGCTCTGAGCTTGTTGCAGAGAGGAGTGGTATGTTCTGCTCCAAGTGGTTTGATGCTGGAACAATGCTGATTCCCCAATAACCCACTTAGGAATAGATTCTCCAAACCTCTGACCCTCTAGAAATCCTGGAAGTATATGCAGTATACTATTATATACCAGATAAACTGGGCTATATAATCCATGAAGGCTGAAGAAATGACTAATGGAGTTTCTCCAGTTTTAAAATGGTCCCTGCTAAGGAAATGGGAGAATCCCCTTGTGAGCCATCAGCACCATTTTCCTGGGGCAACAACAGCAAATTTCATCTGTCCTTGGCCCCAGCCTGTGTCCCAGCATGAAACTGGGCTATATGGGAGTAAGTGGAGGAAGTACAAACATTCAGAGCACCTCTCCACCCCCAGCCCTGATGTGGGATCCCCTCAGTCTGAACCCCCCCTTCTCACAGCAGCCCCTTGTTGTGCTGATAATGGATTTGTTTGTACACTCTGCAGCTCTGTTTTATTGTGTTTTTGTTGGTTTGGCAGCCTCTCGCCATCGCTTTAAATCCCTTTCAGACCGCACCGCGAAATCTCACCTGGTGAGGCCAGAGGTGTTTCTCCAGCCCCGAAGGGATGGGTTGGGAAGAGCAGCGAGGGGGATGATTCCTCAAGGGAAAGGGAGCTCCCGCTCCCATCCCCGCGGGCAGGAGGGGGTTAAGGAGGCGCAGAGCTCCCGTGCAGGGGGTGTGAGCTCCTGGCAGGGAGATGAGCCACGCCACGAGGGTTTCAGGGCTCTCCCCCCGTCACACCGCTCCCCGCATCCATCCCCGCATCCCGCCCCTCCGCGATGGGATCCCCGCTCCCCACACCCGGGAATGCTGCCTGCTGAATGAGTGTCCCCGCCAGCAGAGCCAGGTAAGAGCATTATTTCCACTGCCGATGCTCCCGGGATGCGGCGGCAGCGCTGGCGGAGCTGCGAGTTGGGGGTCGCTGGGAACCCGGGGCACATCCACGACCGTGCTGCTCGCCCAGAATAGAATTAAAAGTACACGCTGTCCCCTCCTGCGTTGGTTTATCAGCTTATTTGGGGCACTGAAGTTGCTGCAAGTGGATAGTAAAGCTATTAACATGGACTGCTGGAAAGGCTGTGATGGGAAATACCCGTTTATTTTTGGAGGGACAAGAAATTCTGTTACTTTTCACTTGCTTCATTTCACAAGATTCCAGTGTCTTTGAGACAGGTCTTAAGTCTATTGAAATACTGCACACAAAGACATGTGTCTTCTCACCCAGAATGGTGTGTTCAAACCAATGTAATCTTAATAACATAGTATTTTTTGTGGACCTCCTGGATGTGGCAAAACACTTGTGCAGCTGTAGCTTCAATTTTAAAAACCAGCCTTTTGCTCTGCTCTCGTATCTCTTAATTATGTGGGGGGCTTCTCTATTTTTTTATTTTTTTTTTCCCTCTCAGTCAACAAGTATTCCCAGCTTTCCTGTTTAAGTGATTGCTTTGGAAACAGCATCCTAAATGTGAGTTATGAGGCTGTGGAACCCAGCAGGTTAGTCCAGGCTTCCCCTCTGAGTTGTCAGAGCAGCTCTTGCAACAAATTAGTATCAGTGGGACCATACTTTTTATAGCTGGGTGTCTGTGTGCTTTTAGAATGAACTTTAGGCTCCTGACTATCTTATATAATTCATACATATATATGTTTGACAGGAGGCATCACTTGCCAAAAATCCTTGGCTGGAGTGTGGGCTGAGGATTTTGGCCACACACTGATTATTCTGTGAACACACTCGGCTCAAGATGTGTACCCACCTAATCTTATTAATAGTGATCCTCCTCAGAAGCTGCATTAGGCCTTAAATAAAAGATGACACTGTTAATCTGGGGGTTTAGCTGCTTGTGATTCTCTGGATCACAAAGAACACCTCTAAAATATTAGCTCTGTCATGAATGTATAGAGTGAATGCAGACTTCCTAAGCCACTAAAATTCAGCTGCAAATGTCAAACTGAAGGAAAAAGGCAGGTGAAAGCATGACTTGAGGTCTAGGAAACATTCCCTCTGGATTTCTGTTTGGTCTTTTCCACAGCTCTGTGTCCTGTTGCTTGTAGCAATTGCAGGCATGTAAATGGAATGCAGGAACAGTGGGACTGGTGAGCAGGGCTGATGTGGTTGTCTTTCATTCAGCTAATAACAAAGTTTTGTGTTGTTTTAGGCACAACCCCGTTGTGCCTCTGTGCATATTTGATGAAAATATGCTGAAGCAAACAGGGCACAAGACATTTAAAATCAATATGGAGATATCAGATGCTGTTACCATCATCTTCCTTTGACCTTTCCCACATAAAAAACAATTGAGTAAATGTTAAATAAGAGACTTGTTACAGAGTTCTCACGTATTAAAGAATGACCATGATTTGCATCTTGCTTCATCTGGATTAGATGAGCTCTGAATAGTTATTCTTTCCATTTACAGCCTACATTTAGTGAACATTAATAACAAGGCTGGAGTGTGGTCTTGGAAAGCCAAAAGTTTAAGCCTTGAAGCTCCTGTTGCCTCTTTCTTCCCTAAGCATTGAAGCAGCAGTGTGAATAATTCCATTTTTTTGGCCTTTCCTGAAGAGAACATGATCTCAGCACTTCATAGCATCAGTTTTCTTTTGTGAATGGAGATGTTGATCATTAAAATTCATCTGCCAATTAATCGTTTTCTCGCTAGGAAATCAAAGGCTCTCAGACAGAAGAGTGTTAGGAAGGAACATAAATAGAGCTCTTGAGGGTGCTGTGTGTGCCAGGGATGTTCCTTGGATGATGTGTGTGAAAATAATAGTTAAGGTGTGGCTGGAGTTAATATTCCATATTTAACATTAACAGAATTTGCTGCAGTTAACATTCCATATTTACCTTGGAATAACCCATGCAGGCTGCCTTCCTCCATTTTTGAGATGTCCCTCATTAAGGAAAAAGGAGAATCCCCTTGTTAGTTGTTAACAGTGTTTTCTTGGAGCAACAGCAGCAAATTGGATCTGCCCTTGGCCCCAGCCTGTGTCCCAGCAGGACACTGGGTGCTGGTGAAGTCTGGGGAGAAAAGGGTGTTGGAAATCATCAGGCAGAGAGGAAACAAGAGGACTGACCTAAAAATGTGTGTTTGTGGCAGCAGAGGGGACAAGAACCCTGAGGAGATAAAAAAAGTATTGAGATTCTTTTCAATACATGGGCTTTGTATCACACACCTGCACAGCCCTGCAAACACCATGAATTGTTGCTGCCTTGGAGTGATTTCACTCATTTGAATTTCACAGAGAAAAGGGAATTCTGCTTATTTAGTTGAGCAGCAGGAGTGGATCTGGACCTCTGATCACTACCAGAATAACTAACAAGTGATTTCTAGACTGAAGTGATGCTTTGCAAAGGCTGTGCCTGCTGTCCATGGGCAGGAAATTCATGGTTCTAATTGCTTCCTGTCTTCAAAAAATTCTGTCTGGAAGAACACTGTCACCCTCAGGAGGACAAGGAAACAAGTCAAGTGCAAAACCTAACAGAACAATTTATTTTTATATCTTCTAAACTTTTTATTCATGTTCCATTTCTAAAAGACAAAGCAGTTAGAGTTGAGTTGTCTGTGAACATTGTGGTTGTAGCTGGGCTGTCATGTGCTGATATCAGAGAGGAATTTAAGCAGTGAGTTTGAACTTGTCCTGTTTCACATACAACTAAAGCTTCTGTTGCTCTTTAATGACATGAGCGACACAGAAAAGTCTTGCTTAATGTAATTATAACTATTCACACTCCATTGGGTTTTTTGGTTTTGCATTTTTTAGGGGAAATTTTTTTTGCAAAGTTATTTCTAAAGCTTTTTTTCTCAGACCAAATTTGATTTATGCCATAATGGCTGAGGTGCTGGAGATCTGGGCTCTTGGTTAAAGAAGGTTGATTGGCTTGGGGATGAGCAGTGATATGGAACATCAGTAGTAAAATGCAGTGTAGCAGAAGAGGAAGGAGAAAGCATAATCACCCTGACCGAGGGGACACAGTCATATTTTCAGAGCTTTTATGTATGTCAAGGTTTTTGGTTGTTTTTTTTTTTATCCAAAAAGTAAAATGCTGCTTATAACACTAATTTTTGCACATGTTTTGACTGGCATGCCTGTGCTTGGCTTCTCCTTTTAGTGCACCATGCTTAATGAATGGAATGGATATGGATGTCCATTGCTCCTGTGCTGCAGAACAAGATGTCACCCCACTCTGAGCCACTGCCACATGTCCTGCAGCCACACCAGCTTGTGGCCTGTGGATATATTGCCCTGATGCTGCATTTTGGTGCTCACTTGCCCCATGAACCTCATGTCTGTCCCCAGGAATTGAAGGGGAAGGACTGTGATAACATTGCACATTGCAATGAGCATCTGTGGTAACGAGATGCAGATCAGTAACTCTCCTGTGCTTCCATGCTCTGATAAGTCTTTATTGGGGATGCAGGTGCAGGGTGAAGTTAAAGATAATTTGGTTTAGTCCTGTAGTCTCTGAGAAACTGTTTCCTTAGAGGAGAGAGTCAAACAATGCCCAAGCTGAAGTGGGTCAGGTGTGCAGTCACTGGGTGGGGAATTTCACTGTATTTCACATATTTAAATCAGCAAGTGTTTATTTGTAACTATTTAAACTGTTTATTTGAAACTAATCTTGTCCTTGATCCTAAAAGCCCTGGGTTTGTCTTCATTCTGTTTATTCCTGAAAGGCAGGACTGAGCCTGCTGCTCTTGGGTGCTGGATGACCAGTGAGATCTGTATTTTAAACTTCTGTTTAAAGATGCAATGAGTGATTAGAGAGCTACCCCGGGCCACTTGGAGCCTTGAGTTGTGTCCCTGCTCCACTGCAGAGGTCGGGAGTGGCAGGAGGAGATCGTTTAAGGTCAGGCACTTTGTGATTGTGCTGGTGTTGGTTTCGGTGGTATCTCAGTGTCTGAATGCTGCTGAATGAATGTGAGTTGGCCCTCAGTCCCTGGCAGGGGGGTGCCAGCACCATCCTGGAGGATGTTGTGATGATAAATGAACAGAGCAGAGAGAAGTGCTCTGCAAATGTGATGGGAACCAGATGAACATCTTCCTTCATAATTATCATTGCACATCTTTTTTCTTCCTCCTCTTCTCCTCCAGACTTCTTAAACTTGCCTGTTTCAGACAGTCTCTTCTCTTACTTATAGCTGAACCAATGACTCTACAAGACCTCACATATCCTGGACTTTTTTCCTTAGCTTGGAATACTTTGAGACTGCTTTTTATGCCATTGCCATGCCTGGTTATGGGCTTTGGCTCGAAAGCTTGATGTGAAACAACATGTGGGTCCTGCTGCCCATGGAAGTGCCTGCTGATGATGTTCCCTTTCAGAGAACTATTCTGTTACTGTCTCTCACCAGCCTTGCACAGCAGTGCTGTGGGTTTGTGAAGGTTTTCCCTCCTCCTGTGGGGTGTCCTGAGCCACTGAAGTGCTCTGTGATCAAACTGTGCCATTCCACCCCTCCCGGGTGTCACAGTGGGGGTGGTGTCCTGAGCAGTGTCTCCTGTCTGCAACCCAAGAAGAGGTGTTCTGCCTTTCAGCTCTGCTGTTCCCCAGCCCAGCCAGTTCCTGTTGATGCACAGTTTTATTTCTGTTATCAGCCCAGGGCTATTTCCAGCACTTCTCACACATGCCCACGTCTTTCTGCATCCTTTTTCCACCCTCCCCTCCTCCCTTGATGTTTGGCAGGAAGGACACGAAGGAACTGAGCTTTTATAAGGCTGATGGTACTTGGCTGTCTAAAACACATTAAAGTGGAGTGACAATTGTAAGGGATGGAAAATGTCACACTTTGGGCTCCGTGTCTGCTGATGACAAGGGAAAATTTGGGGGTGGAGGTGGAAGTGTCAGATCTGGCTGTAGAGCATCTTGCCCTGTTCACAGACGAGGCAGCAGTGATGGGAATGACCATGCTGTGTTCTTGTTCTGTGGTGTGCTGGGCTTTTCTACAACGTACCCCCAAACTCTGAACTGGTGCCCTGTATTTTTTTTTTTCCCCACCACCTCTCCCTTATGAAACAAAAACCTCAAATAGGGCTGCCTGTGCCCTATTTTGGGAAGGAGAGGGATTGGAGGTGCTGTTTGGGGGTAATTGAGACCATCTCCAGCTCTTATGTCTCTGAAGAGAAGCTGATGCAGAAGAACAAGCTGCTGTGTGTGCCTGTGCTGTGACACTCATCGCTGTGACACATGACACAGGAGAAAGGGCAGAGACCCTCCAGCTGGAGAACCTTCCTGCCCTCCTGCCCCCTAAAGCAAGGAGGGAACCCATCCAAAGAGGAACAGTTTACCTGATCTGACAGCCTTGGTTCCCCAGTTCATGTGGAGCAGAGCAAATGAGTGGAAAGAAGATACATCTCCCCCTCCCTGTGTTTTGTTTTTCTTACACTAAACTGAGCAGGTGGTTCAGAACCCAAAACTGCTTGTGCCATTTGGAGAGACCTTTGCCTTGGGTAGTTCAGGGCAGGGAAACCAAACCCAGGGCTCAGTGAGCTGCTGTGGGCTGTCCTGCTGATCGACCATGAGATTTCTGCTGCTTTCTCACTCACATTTCCATGTCTAACTAGGTCATTTACAGTAACCATGCCTGGGACTGCAGTAGAAGCACATGTTTTTCTTTATTCTAATTCGTGGTTAATGAATAAGGTATTTATTTTAAGCAGCTCCTGTGAAAATCTGCTGTTTGGGAGGGTTAGGAAGGAGGAACTGGGTATATTAAATACATTGGGTTAGTTGATGATACCACAGGCAAAACTCACTCTGGAGTTACACTTTGTTACACTTTTAATTAACTCTGCGACAGGGGAAAAGGGCAAATAACCTCAAATGTTAACAGATGATCTGTGTTGATATAAAAGATTAATCAAGGATCAGCTCTGGTGCACTGCTGTGATTGAGGGGGAACTGCAGAGTCCAGCTAATGACTTACCAGTTGCCTGAGGCCAGAGTCCCAGGAGAGAGCACTCTTGGGTTAATATTCTTTTTGTACCCAAATGATTCATGACCTTTCAGCTTGCAGTATTGGCCAGCACAGTATTTTTAAGTACCAGTAAGGGAGGAGGGAGAGATGAGCACTTATTTCTGTACCTGCAATTACACCAAGTGGGACCTCAGATTGCAGCTCCTAAAAACTTCCACAGTCCGACTGGTACAAGTTCAAATAAATGATGTGGCAAAAAGGTGACTTGTTGTAAAAGGAGGATCTGCATTTCAAGGCACATGAAGTGTGTGCTGTTCCTGTGGCACCTGTGGATGCACCACTGTGCAGATGTTTGCCTGTGGGAGCAGCTTGTTCAAGTCTGACATTGCCATGACCACATCAGAGGGTTCAAATCCCCCTTTTTACTTCCCTGGTGCTATTAAGGATATACTTGGATCCATTCTTTGAGTACCAGTGCCTTGCATCCTAAGTTTTCAGGACATTTAGTATGGTGTGAATCTGGGAAAAACTGCATCCAGGCAGGTTTTGTGATACTGTCTGTGATGCCTGGGTTGCATGAAGACATTTCAGGGATTGTGGCCTTGGAGCAGTGAGTGGGAGACTCGAAAAGATACCTCTGTTTTCAGTAGAGCTCGGCCAGGCCAAGGCCTGGCACTGTGGAGCTGCTGGAGAGATGCAGAAGGGTATGTGTGATCCTAAAAATAGGAGCTCTGTGCTCAGTAAATACTGCATCCAGAGAAACACCCAGGCTGGAGTCCTCTGAAAACTTCAGCTGAATGCAGCTCTAAGGGAGTAAGAAACACTGGCACATACATCAAGGTGATTCCTTCCTTGTGTGCTGAGAGATTTCAGTAATGTATTTATGGCAAACAAAATCAGAAACCTACTAAAGCTATTTTTAATCACCTGGGCCCCCCTTCTTCCTGCTGCTTTCTTCCTGTCCCCTCAGCTGTCCTCTCTTGGAAGTCAAGCACACCTTCTCTCACACTTTACTGTGTTTGCTCAGCATTTGCCCACTGGATGCAAACCCACTTTGTGTTACTGGTTTTAGTCTTGAAACCTGAAATTCTAGGCAGGGAAGTGACAGATCTGTTAGGCTTGGCCTGGATCAGCTGTTGCCTTTGAGTGGTGATGCTTTGTCCCAGTACTTCTCACACCTTATGCTTTCCCTCTTCTCCAGGTGAGGGAAGTGGTGGAGAGAGAGAGCAAGTCACTTGTGTAGCTTCATGTTAAGGTGTCCAGAGCTAAATTCTTCTTTCTGAGGACTCTCTTGGGCTGCCTCCCTTGTAGGGTTCTCACAAAAAGTGCTCACAGAAAAAAAGTGAATTTAGTAATTCTCTCCTGCCTTGAATGCTGAGATTTCAGTAAAGTGGGAACAGAAATTGGACTTGGTACAACCCCATCCTGAGTCTTCAGAGCATAAATACTGATAACTCCCAGGGCCTAACTGGAGTAAAGAGCAAGAGCTTAATGGGATTAGTGGAGATAAGAATGAAAAGCCTGATGACAGCAGTGTGCTCAAAACCCTAAGCCAACCCCCAGGCAGATTCACCACCCCAGTGGTGCTGTGAGAAGGTTGTAAGAGGTGGTTTCACAACCATGGCAGGGCAGTGATCACACTTAGGACTTGGAGACCCTGGGCTAGAAAAAGCTCTTGAATCAGGACACCTGGAAAAGCAGGATGGAGAATCTCAGCAGCTTGTTCATTCCACCCATGTGAGTGTTTGCTGTGCTGTTTTCCATGGTTATGGCAGGACTGGGCCAGCCCTGATGAAAAGCGTGGGGAAAATGGCATCTTTCCATGGTGGGTTCCACCCTTTGTGCTGGGAAATGGTTACAGGATAACGTGTTACTGATCACTGGGCTGGGAATTGCAGACTGTACGTGGATACAAGTTTGACAAAATGGCTTTAATCCTTATTTGTGTCTTAACCCACACACCTCTCCTCGCTCTTCACCCTCAATTTGAGCTGTGTTATGACTGAAGGAAACATCCACATAATTGTCTTGGTTCATTTTTATTCTGTTATTCCTTGCTTTTATTCCATTATTCCTTGCTTCACACTCTGGAGACCTCTTCAAACAACTCCATTGGCTGTGTGATGTTTTATCATATGAGTCACTGCAGCTGTCACCCAGCCAAGATGTACACATATAAACTTCTTATTCCATCCTCATTTATCACTTTCTCCTTTACTCATCTGGATTTTTTCCTTCTTTCTTTCTTCTGCCACTATTCCTCTTCCTTCTAATATTTAACTTTTCCTGGCTCTGGGGTACCTAATAATTAATCAATATTTCACACATTGGTTTTGGAGCCTTAGGAGTGGTTGGTAAGGTAAAATCAGAAGACTGGAACCAAGTTCCTCAGGCCAAGGGAATTTTGAAGCCAAGTTCCCTGGTTCTGCCACATTTTCCACTTGGTGGCAAATTTGGCCAGTTTCTTGTGACTTTTAAACTGCAGAATCAGTTACCAAATCTGGGATCTTCTTTTGCTTTGATTTAAATCTCTACCTTTTTCTTTTACAGGGAAACTGATACGTAACATTTCTGTTTAATCTCATCTGAACTGAACATCTGCTCTTCCTTGCCTTTGCCAGGGAAAGCTTTGGGGATCCAGGCAAGATAGAGAGGGGGAAATCTAATCATTTAAAAGTATTAGAATAGTTGAACTGTTGAAAGAATTCTCCCTTGTGCCACAAGGAAGGGAAGGGGGAAAAAAAATCACTAGTGTGTACAGAGGCTCTGGGCTACCTTGGTGTAGTCTGAGAGAAGCTTCTAATTTTATTTCAATGAGATCTTGGGGTACAAAGGGAACTGGATCTGATCTCTCACTAAACAAAGCTGGGAGGGAGTAAAATAAGCCACATCCCCACAGCTTTTAACTTCAGGTTTTTGCGAGGCAGTGTGATGGTCAGGGCTGGGAAGGCTTCTCTGCCCTGCTGGAGATCACTCAGCACTCGTGTTCTGTGTCTGCCTTTGGGATGTTTGGCTGTTTGGTGCTGTTTGGGCACCCAGGACCTGGAAATCCTCTCTTTGCACCAAGTGCTGCCCCTGAACTGAGGAGCCCTCGGAGAGCTCGAGGTGTTTGTGCTCCCTTTGCAAGCCCTTGCAATCTGGAGTAAGCAGCTCAGGGGCTGTGTGTTTACTATTTGTGTAGATAAGCCTTTTAGCTCTTTAATGTGTCTTTGGAGAAGGGCCTGTCTTTCAGGAGTAGTAAAACCTTGAAAGCAGGAGCTCCTTGGCCCCAGTGCTGCACAAATAACCTTGTTCTTGTGTAGGGAACATCCCTGGGTATGTGATGGGGGAGCAGGAACATGGAATTATCATCAATAATGGGGGGACACAAAGCCAAGCTCCTCACTGCTCCCCACCAGCTGATGCAGCTCTGCTGAAGGCACTGGAGCTGCTCCACTTGGTGCCAGCTGAGAACTCGTGCTTGGAGTGATTTGCTTTTCAATGTGCTCCTGCAGGGTTTGTCCCTCACTGCAGGGCTCGGCTTTTATGTGGCTGCATCTTCCCATTCATTGTCTCCCTGGGCTGGCAATTGCCCAAATTGAGACTGAACACAGTAGCCAGGTGGATTAGACACAGTATTTCATGGGGTGTGAAGAACAAAATGTGTGTAAGAACCTTCCAGATGAGTCCTGTGCTCTGTTTTGTTTGGAATTGCAATTGAAGGCAAAAATATTTTTTTTTTAGACAGGTCTAGTGCTGTTTCTAAGTTGATTATCATCTCACACTTTTTGAAAAGTTAATTATTACCAAACAAAGCTTCTTTAATGTGGATGTGACAAGGGAGATGGGTTGAAATCTCTGCTGAGTGCTCTCAGCTTAAAAACTATGGAGTAGAAGGGTTTAGAGTGGCTGTGGATCCCAGCACTGTGGGGGCAACACAGGAAGCCTTTTGCATGGTTAAAATACGTTTTGGAGTCACTTTTACTAAAGTTGATGTCATTGAGTCCTGTGGCTCAAATTCCAGGCCCTTGAAAACCACTCCTACCTAACTCAGGGCACAGTGACTGTTTGTTTATTTCTAAACACATCTTAGTTTTCACTTTGGTTTCCATGAGATCCTGCAGTGGCTGCTTTAATCTGCTGGTTTTTAAGGGGCAGTTGAGTTTTGCAGGCAGGGGTTTTGTGGCTTCTGTTCCCCCTCCCATTCCCAAGTCTTTCATGAAATGTAGGAATGAAAGGAGTTCAGTGCTCCTCTGGTGTCAGCCTGTTGTTCTTCTGTGATGATTATTAATATTGCTTTTTCTCCTGCGAGTCAGTGAAGGCCTAAACAAAATTATTCTGGGCTGTAATTTAAATGCCAAGTGTAATTATTGCTGAAATGATCTGCTCTTCACTCTCTGGAGACATCTCATCCTGGAAGGGGGAACAGAAATGGAGATGAGATGGTTTGAGGCTCAGACCTGTAAACCCTGCCCCTATGAGAGTGTTTTCTCTTGCCTTCTTTGTGATGTGATGAGACTTTATAGAAGAATGGTTTGATGATTTCTCACTGAAGACTATTAGGAGTAGAGCAGTGACTGAGTCTCTGAGCTCTGGCATTAGAGGGCTCAGGTGAGCAGGGTTTATAGCAGCAATCTGGGGCTCAGCATCTCCTGGGTTATGCCCTTCAGAAGATGAATATTGGTGACTGGCTGGATGATTTTGCACAATCCTGCACTGTGGGTTCAGAGCAGATGCTTCTGGGGTTGTTTCTGCCACATAACTGCTTGATAAAATTCAGAAATTCATATACCTGTGTCCTGTCCCTTGCTGCTGTGGCAGCTGTTAGTCTGCCAGGTCTGCTTTCTCAGTAAAAAAATCCCCTCTATTTATAAAACCTCTGAAATGGCTTTCATTTAATAAGCATATTTTAGTGCTCATAAATCTGCTGGTGTATTGGTGCAATGGAGCAGGATTCTGCTGAAGAGCAAAACTGCCAGGGAGGATTGGAATCTGGTTTTAAAATGGGAATTGGGCATTTTCATTTGCCACAGGGGTTGGGAAGCACGAGGGGGGTGAAGAACATCTCGCTCCCAACCTCTGTGGTGGACAAAAGAAGTACAAGGGTGTTGGACCTGATCTTGCAGAACAAGTTGGCAGAGGCATCTAAAGGTCACTTTGAGCTGGGAATTCCATGAGATGGGAATAAGAAGTGTTTCTGAAGGGGTCTGTTCCCCTTCTCATGGGCTTACATATTATTTTTCTTTTTCCATTGGCTTCTGGCTCCTTCCAGACTCAAGAGGGAGAAGAAAACAAATCACAGCAACATACAGATCCATGTTAATAGTTTTACTATGAGCCTGCTCAAAGACTTGTGCTGTGTGTGTGTGTTTGAACATGTGAATAAATGAGGCAGAGTTTTGTTGGTGGCAAAAAAAAAAAGCTGCTCTGAGTAACAGCTTGGGATATTCAAATCCAAATGTGCTGCTTCCAAAATGTCATGAAATGTATGTGTAGCATTTGACTGTCTGTGTGCCATCTGTGTGTTTTCTAGGGAAGCTCTGAATAACTTGCTAATCATTACTGTGTGTTGTTCCTTTCTTTAGCACCCTTGGATCATAAACAGAATTCCTGAGATTGTTTTTATTTTCTTAGGGGGTTAATTCAGCTGATTGTTCTGCTTTACTGGAACTCTTATCTAAGAAGGAAATGAAGTCAGGAACTCCTACACCTACTCAAGTGTTTTGGATTAAGGAGTGATCCCATTAAAAATGCAAATGGTCCCTGCTAAAAGGGGGAGAAATCGTGTTCTGTTTGCTGAGAGCATGAGATGTAAGTTCAGGTGTTGGGATCAGATAGAGACTGAAGTAATGAAGGAGAGAAATGAGGAAATGATATAATTAGAACAAATAAATACTCAAGCAGTATGTCCAGGTAATTCAATGGTCATGTTGGAAAATGCATCCCTGTAGGATGGTTGCTCTCCTTGGGTTTGAATTTCTGTTCTTACAGCAAACCTGTGGACAATGTCCCACTGCTTGCAGGTCTGAACTGCCACCTTCCTGGGGGTAATGTTGTCATTCTGTCATTAAAGTGATGTCAAGTTCTCCCATTATGGGAATACTTGGAATTGCAGTGCTGGCAAGGAAACATGGCAACAAAATGATGAAGTTGGAACAAAACAGGGAATTTGCCATCAGGTTCTTGGGTGTGTCTGAGCTGTCACAGCACTGGCTGGGAGATGAAGTTATGGCAGACAAATTCTGTACTTTTGAGACTGGGAGGGAAAAGGAGTTTTGTGTGTGTGTGTTTCTTCCCAGAGGAAATAATAGTAGGTTTTACTGTGAAGAGGTCCCTCCAGTGCTTAGCCTGGAGTTTGCACTACACTGAATTTTGTTTATGAAGATCTACACTTACCCTGACAAGACAAACATCCTCCAGTATCTTGAATTTTCAGAAGTAGACTGGCATAAATGCTTGGGAGAGGAATATCCTGTGCTAAGGACTGGGGCAGAACAAGCAGGGCTTTAGCTGTTGTCTTAAATTCTTGTCTGCTTAAAGCTGCTCCATGGCTTGAGTTTTACAAGTTCTGGGGGTTGGGGGGAAATGGAACGGAACTGGTGAGTGAAGTTTAGGCAAGTTGAAGAATCTCAAACATTTCAGCAGGGAAAATGTTTCTTTAACTGCTGTTAATTGTGTCAAGGAGAGAAGCACAATAAGCCCAAGAGCCTGGAGTGTTTTTCAGGCTCGTTGTGTGTGACACTGATATCTCTGGTGCCTGTTTATACAATTCTTGCAGCCCGTGATTGGCAATCCAAGATAAGCAGGCCTTGTTTGTGCTTTTGAGAGGAGAGAGTGGTTATTAGAGGAGCACAGGTAGCTATTGAAGCTCTACACAGCAGGGGCTTGTTTGGAAGGTGTTTACCTGACTTGATTTGTTCCTGTTGATTTCCCCAATTCCTTATTAAAACTGTTTGTCTGGATGAAACCAAAGGCTCTAGAAATGAATGACTTGAAACAGCAAACATCTGACTTCAGTCCTTACTATAATAATATGAATCTTTAAGCTAAAGCTCAGCTTTGATTCCCTTCATGGGGTGAAAACCAATTCTGAGGTCCAAGGAGACCCAATGTACATAACACTGGAAATTTGGTGGCTCTGTTGCAGTGGGCTGGAATTTCCCTTCTGAGTTTGTGATGCCTTTTTTTTCCCCTCTCCCATAGGTTTGTTTTAACCTTCTGCAGTGGAAAAAGCAGAGTTTTCCAGCTGTAAGTAGCAAACCCGGAGAGATGGTTTGGGAAACTGGATTTACTGAGAGACAAGGCTATTCCTGAGGCTGGAAGAGAGGGGAATTTTATAAATAAAGTGTTGTGTGAGTTAGATTTTGGCAGGCACTGGAGGGAATGTGGAATCAAGGCAGGCAGGAAGAGGTTTTGAGAGTTGTGGTGTAAGGTTGCAAAAACATGAAATAGCAGGGGCTGGAAAGCTGGGGGCAGGGCAGGAAATCGTGTGTGCCTTGGAATTCTGGGCTTGTTAGAAGTCTTGCCTCATATTAACTTGGTGAAAAATAGGAAGAGCTCCTGGAAGTGCTGTGTGACGCCTGTCTGGTGTCAGACGTGCCTGTGTGTGGGAAATGCTGTGAACCCCCCAAGTCCAGGGTTGTGTATCACAGCTGGATGGATTAACGGGAATTTCCAAAACAGTGTTTGGATACAAAGTGCTTTTTGGGTAAATAAAATCTGAGAGAGAGAGAGAATGGAAAAGGGAAACAGAATGGAGAAAAAAAAAGGAGTAAAAAGGCCAGGACTAAACATACCTCTAACTCTGTACCTTCTATAACCACACAAAAGGTTTCTTAAATCTGTGATAAAGCAGCCATTTCTCAAACCTGTGAGGAAAAAGCTGCAAAAGGTCGTCTTTTTTTCTTTTCTGGAAGAATTTTTGAGGCACTCCCATCTCCATTTCAATGTTTCCTATGCTTTACTTACCCTCCTCAGTGCTTTAATGAATGAACCAGATACTGGCTGAGATAATGCTCCTGTTTGCAGCCAGGGAATGGAGGTGCAGATAACCAGCTGCTCTGATAGTTTCAATAAACAGCATTAAATAATTTGTCTGAGCTTGGTGAACTCGCATGTGCTGATTAAGGATTAGATTTGACTAATTTGCTTTAGGCTCCTGATGCATTTAAATGCTCCTTTCACCAGGAGATAGCAGCATATGTTTACCTCAGAGAACTATTGGGGGAGCTGAGGGGTAACAGCATCAGCCTGAGATGCTGGGGGTGGCTGACTCTGAGCCTCAGTGACTGCAGCACAGTCCAACAATAATATGCATTGCTATGGTTTAATCTTCTGTTTTATGCAGCAAATGGGAATTTCCAGAAGGTTTCCTGCTGTTGCTTTCATTAGATGGTGGCTGTTCCAGAGCCTGCACTCCCAACGTTGCCTCAAGGAACAAGCAGCATCTTTTTGAGAAGAGGGGGATGTTTGTGGTCAATTTTCACCCCACTTGTCCACAAACATTTTCTTTTCAGGGCAGGCTGGTGCGGTTGTAAGGCTGAAAACAAGAGGTGTGTGTGAATTTACAGACTACTCCTAACCTTTCTTAGCCTGGATCCCATGTGATTTGAGCCAGGCTGGGCCGGCTCCTGGGTTTGGTGGCACTATAAGGTGTGTTACAGCCGTGTGGGCAGATGGTTGTACATCTCCAGGGCCTGTGGAATCACTGACCAACACCTCATCTCCAGTGTGCCAGGAATTATTACGCCAGAAAGTGCCAATGCCATGGATTAGGCAGATGCTGAAGGACAGCTTGCCTGGCTCCTGCTTTGCATATTTAGATCATGTGTCTTCCCACACAAACCCCCTCCCTTCATTTCCTCTGACAGTCAGGGCTCGTTTCCATGGAGCTACTTCATCCATACCTTTAGGAAACCTTTTTTTTGTTCCCCTATAGACATAATTTGAGGTTTCTATGGCAACATGTGAGGAGGGAAGGCCCGTGATGTCTTCCACAAGTCTGAGCTGCTCCCTGGTAAAGCCCATGTGTGGCTGTGTGCTCCTGGCACACGGGATAGCAGTGTTCACTGCCCTAGCAGCTATCCCAGCTCACGTCTAATATGGTGGAAAAAAAAAAAGCCTGAGGGACTGCCTGACTTAATAAAACTCAAACTCAGAGAGCTACAGTTCAAAAAGAGGAAAAAAAAAAGGGAATTTTGAGCATTTAAGCTTAACTGTGTCATGCTGCATGTGGCTGTGGAGATATCTGAGGTGAAAAATGAACGGTGTAATAGAACTTCATTCAATGCCAGTGAATCTTCTAGAAGGATGGGAAGGCCTGTAAACCCGTAAGCTTTTGATTTTAATATATAAAGAACTTTTAAGGCAATATATGAAACATTAACTATTTAAAAATAAACAGATGGTATATCTAGAGACAGATAATTTTTCATTTAAACTTCTAGTATTTTTTGGAGGGGGGAGAAAGTAAAATATTGACAGTAAATTATGCAAAGGCCAACACCAACAGAATTGTGTAATTTCAGGAGAATCAGGAAGCGGGGTTGGTTTGTTTTGGAAGCAGAGCAGACATCAGGAAATGACTGTAGTGGAAATGGCAGAGTCTAAGCTGAGTGGTGGGGTTGACATAAAAAAAAATCTAGACTGGAGCCAGTCAGGAAAAGATACTGGATATTGTAGTAATTGTAAACTACCTCAAACAGAGGCTTGCCACATTATTTCCTACAAGACCTCCCACTCCTCAGCCAGCTACCTCAACTTGAATTTGAACTGATTGGAGATGAGAAGAATTAGTATGTTTGGCAATAACTACTGATCTCTTTTACTTCAGACTGTAGTCCAGAATAGCTGTGTTCACGTTTCTGCTTCCCCCTGCACTTCCAGAGATGTTTCACTTGTTCTCATCCAGTCCACGGGAGGTTTGGTTGTGCTTGCAGTGATTTCTGAATCACATCCTGTGACTTCAATCTTGAAAGATCCCCTGAAGGATCCTAGAGAAGGAAAAGGTGCTGCAAACTTTCCTAAGAAGCTTCTCCCTGTGTGGGTGTCAGTTCAGTGACTCGGAATTGTATCTCAGTGGGTTTAAGTGAGAGGGAATTGGGAAGGTTCTGCTAATGACTCAGAAATAGAGGATAAGCTGTGTCAAGTTCTGTGAGTTTGGCTGAAGTGCTGAACTCATTCAAGTGTCTGGAGGTGGATCATCAACCACTGCTTTAAAGAAATAATGTGAGCTTTGAGTGTTCTGCTGGAAAACTAAAGCTCTTTGTATTCTTGTCATTTGCCTTTCCTGGAGTTGGGAGTGACTAACTCAGTCCTGGTGAGGATCAGTTTAACTCTCACATGCAACTTTGCTCCTTGGATCACTGACAGCTGCTGTTCCACACTGAGTTCAGTCCACTCCTTGTGTGTGTTTTCATAAGCATCATCTCAGAGTGAAGAAACTCAGGGAAGAAAAGCCAAATTCCTGCTGATAATTCATTGGGAGAAACCCCTTCAAACATATTTTACACATCCACTCAGACTGCTGATCCTTTCCAGAGTGAAAAAGGGTGTGTGGAATTAACAGTCACTTCTGAAAAGCTGTGTCTTTAATGTTCTCTATGTAAGATGATCTTCTTTCAAGTCCCTTTGTCTTCTGTCCAAAAAATAGTTGCTGGAGAGAAGTGGCATCTCAGAGGCAGCACCATGTGGGGAACACTCCCATCATCAGGATATTCCTGGGGGTCTGAGACCCTCCTGACCAGCTGCTGAGTCCTTCTGGTCCTCATGGCAGCTGCTGCAGGAGCAGTTGGTGCTTCCAGCCCCTTTCTGTGCTTGCTGAAGTGCCAGGGCAAGCTCTGAATGCACTGCAGCTTCAGACAGATCAGGGCCACTGTTATAAATGTGAGCTTGGTTACTCACAGCCCTGTAGTTCGCTGCCTCTGGCTTTGAAACCACTCTTGGGATACTGGTGGGAAGGGAGGGGAAGAGAGTCATGGAATCTCCTGCCTGATTGCCATCCTTTATTGGGCAGGATTTCCCCTGATCTCTGATCCTCCCTGTTCCACTTCCCTCCTCCTCCTTCTCTGTCCACACACGAGTCCACGCAGGCTGTGCCTTCCCTGCGACACCACCGCAGCTCCCAGAGGTGATGAGATGAATCCAGTGCTCTGTGTTACAGGTTTCCCTGAGGAAGAGAGCCAAGGAAGACTGTCCCTGTTCTCTGCTGTGTGTTTAACCCTGTAAGTGCTGTGCACCAAGGTGCTTTTCATCCTGGCTTCTTTGAAATGTAAATTTTACTGAGCGTTTACCTGTGTGAACTTTGTGGCAGTTTTAGTTCAAAAGAAAGTATCAGCTACCAGGAGGGGAGTGTGAGTAGAGGTTGGGTATCAAACAGGCTTGTTAATTGTAATTTATGGGGTTTTTTTATGTGAAGGTGTATGGAACAATAGCCACTTGTTTGTATTTGTGAAGGAAACTGCAGGAAATGTGGAGGATTTTTCTGCTGGAGTTGCTGTCGGTGCTATACAGAAAAAGCATGACTATGTTATGTGGGTCAATTTTATAAAATACTTATCCTTGGACAGTGATATACAGGTGAAATAAGGCTGTGCATACCATAAATAGTAGTCTGTAGTAGAATTTGATTTATGTGATCCTCAAAAATAAGCTGAGTGGTCAGTACTGCTTGAGACAGATGGAATTGTAGGGGTCTCAAGAATGTGAGTTCATAAAAGCCTTTGGTCATTAATTAAATTTGAAGTTCATATCTTTTAGCTCACTAGGGGTCTCTTTGAGTGAAATAATGGATCTTAGTCCCCTTTCTACTCTATCTGACTTAGGGATCCAGAACAAAACTAAACCTGAAGTTCTTTACCTGGGCGATAAATGTAATTTCCTACATTGCACAGAGACCTATGGCAGAGATTTAACCCGAGGGCTGTGCCTCAAACCCCTGCTTCCAGTGTTGGCCCCAAACAAGCAGGTCCCACTTGGATAACCAACTTAAATTTGAGATAGCCACCCTGTGCCCAGGAATTTGAGATAAGCCACCCTGTGCCCAGGGAACGAGGCAGATCCGTCTCACATCCGCTGCTGTCACAGTTCAGAGCAGCTCCCCCTGTGCTGCTTCCAGGTCCTTGATAACGCTGAGGTCAGCTTGGTGCTGGGAAAGGAGGCTGGGAAGCACTGACTCAGCCCCTGCTCACCTAAAACCAGCTGCCATTCCCTCTCTGGGCACTTTGTTCCAGCCAGAGGGAACACTGCAATGTTGTGATTTAATTTTACCTCTTCATTTTTCAGTTGTTTTCCCTTTCTGTTGATTGTCTTATTAGGAGTTTTGTGGGTTGTTTTTTTTTTTTTTTAAGTCCTCTGAGAAAGGAAATTTGTGGGTTCATTTGAGAAAATGGCTTGTGTAAGCAGCTGCTGAGAAAGTGTGTCCCTGCCATGCTCCCTTCAGTAAATATGGAATTCCTGCAGTTGCCTTGGAGTTGGATGTGGGAAAGCCCAGCCAGCAGTGCCAGGGGATGGAGATCCCTGCTCAGGGCAGTGCTGAGTTCACAAGCCTGGGTTGTGTTCACTCCTCTGGAGCAGGACTGGCTTTCCCAGAGCTGACAACCTCCACTCCTCATGAATTCTTGCTGAAGTGATTTGAGACTGACAGATGATGATTATTTTTATTTGTGTGACAGGAACCTTCTGCATGTCTGGAGCAGATGCTGTTGAATCCTCACTTCTTGAGGGGGAGAGACTCAGCCTGTTCATCCATCTGTCTGGGCTCCTGCCTCCTTTATTAGGTGCTTTGTGTTGAGACTAACTGGGCAGATCATTTGGATCTGAGCTGTTAGAAGCTGTATTTTCATGTCTCAGGCATACACCTCTTCGTATATTTGATTTGTCTGTCCATCTAAGCCTGGCAAATGGAATAATAACTTGGTTCCACTGAGCACAAGCACCTTGTAACAGGTTCATTACTCCTGTCTTGCTTTCAGCTGGGATAAAGTTTGTTGGCAAAACCAGGGCAATCCCAAAAAGCTGCTTGGAATGGAAGTGAAAACTTCCCTGGAAATTGGTGGAAGTTCTGTAACATTTGAGGATTATCTGAAAATCATTTGGAGCTGTAACTGTGCAGAAACCAAGTCTGAGTACAGACAAATCCCTCTCCCCTCTGTGCCCCAGTTTAATTAGGTAAAAGCTGGTAAAAGTGTTAATGACCTGCGCTGGACTAGAGAAGAAATTTTAATTCACCATCTGCAAACTTTCAGTGGGATTTAAATGGTAACTTTTGTAGTGGTCTAAGGACAGCCTTGAAGCTCATGAGCTGCTTAAACCAAGGGATGACCAATAAACACACTGAGGTGACTCCGGAGACAATTTCACATCCTTTTGGAAAGCTCAAAGATGCAACAGGTCCAGTTGCATCTCTTAGGTCAGGGACAAAATTTAGGATCATTCTCTTTAGAGGCAGTTTAAGTTGTAGTGAATGAAAAGGAGGATCAACAGGTCCTCGGGCCCTGTCCTAAAAAGGTGGGAAGAGGTTTCCTGCCTTCTTGGTGCAATTTAAATAAAAAGTTTTACTCTTTAAGCATTGCACTGAGCAATTGGAAGTCATCCCACTGCTCTCAGTACCATTGTAACTGTGCCTAATTATAAAGCCCATTGGTTATTTTAGATCCCAGTCAACCCCTCAAATCAGCTCTGTGCCTTAAATGTAATTATTAGATGTTATTCACATCAGGAACACTGAAGTGTGAGGTAATTGCCAGATTCCAATGTATTAAAAAAGACATTTATCTTATGCCTCATTGAGCTTCTTCTTACTGGGGCTTTTTTTCCCCCCACTTAATATGTGCTTTTTTTTATGATAACTTCACAAAGGTGTCATTGTGCAGTTTAGCCTGAGGCAAACTGATGAGAGGCCCAGAAATATAAGGGTGTTTTTTTAAAAAAATAATCTAGTAAGTGTCACTGCTTGCTCCTATCTAACTGGGAAGAAGTGGGAGTAGAATTGTAGGCAGGCAGGAATGAATGGCAGGCGAATTTATAACTAATGAAAAGCTTCTGCAAGGAGCTCAGTGTTCATTCCTGCAGAGGTTATTGACTCAGATGCCGAGTCTGGGCTGAATAATTTTGTAACTAAGAGTGTCAGAACTTGAGGGACTAAATTCATGGTTCAAAGATTTCATCTCTGCCTGCCTCCCAACTCTGTTCCAAATGTAGTGACATCATTTGCTGGAATTGGCTCTTTCTCTCCCACCCCTCACTAGAGCTGGAATTTGACCCTGAGAAGAAGATGTTCTGCTTGTAAATTATTAGTTCATCTTTAAAATATACTGCACAGCCTTATGTAGGAATTCAAAAGGCAAAAAACCCCAAGCAACAAACTTTAAAATCAGCCAAATAAATTCAAATTAGAGGCATCCCAGAAGGATCCTATTTCCACACGTGCATCCACACACCTTCCCTGTGTCCTCTGTGCCTCCTGCTTTATACAGCCTTCTAAAATTAGCAGTGGTTAATATTTTAACATGCAGAAACAGTCTGCTCTGAGGAAGGAACCCTTAATTCTGAAATTCAATGAATTCAATGGACTTAGACCGAAGGGGAGATGTGAATAATTTTGAAAGCTCTGAATCAGTGATTAGCCCAAGAGGATTTAGGATTTAGGCAGCTGGTTGACAGGTTTCTTGGGATTAAAGAGATGTTTTTGGTGTATGACTTGTGAATTTATGGGAGAGAATAACCCTGCTCAGTGTGAAAGCACCTGGCAGAGTTTTGTGGCAGCTACACAAGTTCAGACACTTAAAGTGTTCAAGGTAAATTCTGTGTACTTGTATTTAACAGGAGGTTTGAGGTGAGGAACCACTTCCAAAGCAAAACATGGAGCCCAAGGGAAGGTGTTTTACTGTCTGTGGCTGCTGTGCCACTAGAGAGCAGCAGGTCCTGCTGGCCCAGGGTCTCCCTGCTTTGGGTCTGGCCTGCAGAGATCTGTGGGGATGGGGGCTTGGGAAGGCAGGAATAGGAACCTGGGCCAAGTGTAAAACATGCAGGAATGGGAACCTGGGCCAGGGGTAGACACTTAAAGTGTTCTGCTCCACTTAAATCCCAGCTCAGATGGTGAAACAGGCTCATAATATGAATTTAAGATGCTGTATTTTTTAAAAAAATAGGTGCCAAATAAAAGCCCTATTCAGTTGGACGAAGGAGAAAGCACATTAACCTCTGCACCAGGTAACTTGTATCTTTTGGTGCTGCTACGTGTAGCTAATTTTGACTATTTTGAAGATGAACTGCTCTTTTCACACAGACAGTGCTGCATGCAGTAGTGTCACATTGCACTCATCTTGGCCCTTGGTTCATAGAAGGACTTTGAACATAAATTCCTGTCCTTTATTTGGGAGCTCACCCTTGACTGGAGATTACAGAGAGAATGCAGCAGTGCTCATGAAATTTGGCAGGAGCTGTAAATGGAGACACAGCAGAGGTGAGTTATTGGAAAAGTCAGTTTTATGTTTAACTTAGGAGTATTTTCCTGTAGTTCACAACCTGGGTTACAGTTCAGATATGGCAGGAGAGAAGTTGGCATCACTACAGTAACAGAACTGGGGATGCTGACTGAGAATTAAAGCTCAGCAAACAGTGCTGGCATCCCCTGCCCAAGTTTAATAAAGAAAAGGAGGACAGCAAGGTTGTCATCCTTATGAATTACTTGTTTTTGGCAAAACTGCTGTTCTAGTTCACAGGCAGTTGGATTCCAGTGCCTGCTTTAGCTCTGATGAGGAAGCAGAAGTAACAACTAATTACTTATTTTCTGGTTCCCCCCTGCAATGGGTGCTTGTTTTGTACTGCAGTTGCTCTTGGTGGTGACAAGACACAGAGTTTTCAGCCCTTACAGCTCAGCTGAACTCCTGAAGTCTCCTGACAGTCTTTTGGGATCACCATGTGACTTATGCACTTTCTTAAATTAAACTTGCCCAGTTCTAATCCATCAGGCAGCTCTCTTAATCTCGGTGCTATCTGAAAGGAAATTGAGACAAAATGTGAACTGGCTTTGTCTAAAGGACGAATGAGCTCGATGGTAGTGCGGGATATCCACCTCATATCCACTCTCAGCAACAGTGGGAGCAGCTCAGCACTCCCTCCTTAAAGAAAAATAAGGCTCTTCTTGGTAGTTCTGCTTCTGCTGGTTGCAAACCTGTGTGAATTGCTGAGAGATTATTTAAGGTAGAAGAGGTGATGTGTGTGCAAACCTCCTCCTGTGTGGTGACAGATAAAACCCTCTTAGCTCTGCTCCAATCTAACATGATTGCTGGGTGCAAATCTGGGTGTATAAAACCAGGAATTATGGTTGTTCAACACTGCTTGAAAACCCAAACAGCTGAAAAAATGTCACCTGTTGCTACTTTTATACTAAAAGGGAACAAATTGGGGTGGGGGGTGAAGTCTTTTATCTGATGGTCATTAGTGGTGTTAGTAGCTCTGGGGACACATGAAATAGAGCCCTGCTGGGCACTGTCAGTGTAAGGTCTCCCCAGAGCACTGGGCTCTGACCTTTTCCCCAAGAGAACATAATGATAATTTGGAGGGAAAATATGAGAAGCAGATTTCTGGAGACCGTGACATAACCTGACATTTCTAAGATGTTTCATTAAATGTTGACCATTAGGTTGATGTCCTCAGCAACTGTTTGGATCTGGGGCAGTGAGGGACTCAGGCACTGGAAATTGTGTGTATATTTAGCTTATTTACACCTTATTTACACCCTTCCTGCTGCAGCAAAGGCATCAGTAGCCTCAGCAAACAAAAATGCAGTAACATGAATAAATGAAGAAGCAAATTGCTGCTGGGGAGATGTAACCAGGAGGGTGGAGTTTGTGGTGTTTGGGCACCAGCTGTGACTGTTTTTAAAATATACAAGATCTGCTATGTCCCTGAATGCTTTGCAGAGGAGTTTATCTCTTGTTTCTCACCTGCAGGTGCACACTCAGGTAAAAACTGCTGAGAACGGGCATGTTCAGTGCATTCTGATTATACATGCTGAATGTGGCATCCTTGTGATGTTAGTGGGACAGTGCTTGATGTTCTCAGTGTATAGAGCTCTTCCAAACTCATTTACTGTGACCTCTAACCAGCTAGAGATTATTAATTTACCTCCAGATAGATGCTGCAGGTGTTGTACAAGTGCTGTCTTACACCTGCTCTGTTGTGCAAACCAGAAGCATGGGGTTGACTTCATAGTCTGTGCCTCAAACAAACACATTTATGGCATGTAATAAACACTGATGGGGAGAGATTTGTCTGCATGTGCATGTTGAATGTGTGCTGGGGCTGGAGAGCTGCACTTGGCTTCACTTCCATCCCAGCAAGTGCAGGATTACCAGTGGGAATGAATGGCAAAGGCAGCTGCAGGAGGCATTTTTCAGTTGGCCATGAAGTATTTTTTGAAAGGCTCTCTGAGAAATCAGGAGGAAAACTGACAGTTGTCCTCAGGCATTTGCCTAAATTGAAGGAAGAGGCTCCAGCAGCTTTGCTGCTGCAGCTGTGGATAGCTGAGGTGATGGACAGGAGTGCTATTTATAGTGCCATTTTTATATGCTTATTATAAAACCAGTTTACCAATCATAGGAAAGAACCTTTTCTGTCTCTCTGTGTTTTTAGTGGCTCTTGGGAGTCCAGGGATAGTTTTGGTGGTTTCCATTTGGCCTTTTGCAGAATAAGGCTTGAGAATGTTTTTTCCTGGCAGGCATTTATTTCCTCAGTATTTTTGTAGGGCAAAGAAGTGTCCTGTCTCTTGTTGTTCCATAAAGAAAAAAGGAAGATGATGACAATTCCAGGATTGTTTATAGTTGTCTTAAATATAAGAAAGAAGAAGCACTTACAAACATTCCACTTCCAGCCATGCTGGGGGTGGAAAATTATGATCTACATGTAAAACTATAATTTTTAGAGTAGAGTCCTGTGTTTTCTATATCCAATATTGTCTGAATATAGTAATATTCACAGCTGGGAGTCACTGGTTTTACCAGACACCAATGTTAACTGCAGCCAGACCATCCTAAAAGGACAATACAATACTTGCTAAAGCACTTGGTGTTTGCTCTCTGAGCTAAAACAAAGGCCCAGGTGGGAGCAGATCCACATAATCCTGAATTACAGGTGCTGCAGGAACTGAAATTCTGCTGAGGTAAAGCCACCCCTTGCAGAACTGAGAGCTTTTTGGCTGCATCTTCTTTGAGTGAGAAATGACCCATGAGAGTCTCAATCACTGGGCTGCAGGGTGTTCTCTAACAAAACATTCCTCTTTTTTTATAACTTTCAAAGCTTTTTTTTTGTTGTTGTTGTTTGAAAGGAAGCAAACACCACAGCCTGGCTCTTCTTGGGTTCCACGCAGCAAACCTGGCTGGGCTGAGCCACTGAAGGAGGTGTTTGAGCTGGAGAGGGAAGAATGTATTGTTCAGAGACCTTTTGTACTTAGAGGCTTGTCCTCCTGTGGTTAATGGTGTGTTGTGAGCCATGACCCTCTGGGTAGGTGCTGTGCAGGTAGAGGAATTCCAAGAAATTCCTTCATATACAGCAAAGCAGATCCCAGGCTCCTATGGCAGCTGATTCTAATGGACCCCTCTGTGTTCTGTGAGGGAATTTAATTGATCCTAGATGCCCTCCACTAGTTTTAGGAGAACAAATGAGCTGCTCTTTCTGATGCTCAAGTGAGAGGTCTTGCTCAGTGTAAACAGGCAGTGCCAAATCATTCACTTCAGATCTACATTTTCAAGAGAACTCCAGCTGAGAAGCAGGTCCTGGAACCTTTGCCCTGTTGCTGCCTTCTGATGGATTGTTGTTGCCCAGCCATGACACTGATTTAATTTGTATTGCTTGCTATCTTTGGCTCCACTGTCCTCTTGAATCTGGAGACAGAACACTGCCTGGAGAAATTAACTGTGAAAGCACTGACCTAATGCTGGAGAGATACACCATGTGCCGTGCTATTGGAATCATACTGGACAATTCCTGGAATTCTGGGTGGTATCTGAAGCATCTGGGGACTGCTGCTGTGTATGAGGCCAGAGTTGAGATGCCTGGTAATAATTCAGGGGTTCAAGTCTTGAATGGTTATTGCTGACATGAGAATTATTTCTTCTGAAAGGGAAGGCACAAAATAGGCATTAATCTATAGCTGGTACCTTCTAAAAATGTCTATATAAATATATCCATATATATGTTCTCTATATGAATAGAATATCTATATAGATCAACCTCTAAGCAGAAAGCCCTGTTGGAATCAGCCTCTTTTCCACCTCTCAAAGTATTGTTAAAAAATGGGGAGCAACTCATATGTGATAAAATATATAAATATTGGATATGTGATAAAACATATCCAATGTGTTTTATCCATAAAACTTCCACAAGTTTTATGGAATG
Organism: Pachyramphus minor; assembly: GCA_013397135.1. Lineage (NCBI taxonomy): Eukaryota > Metazoa > Chordata > Aves > Passeriformes > Tyrannidae > Pachyramphus > Pachyramphus minor. Next base: position 605,768 of record VYXB01007856.1, on the reverse strand, counting down.
ATATCTCATAGCAGAGCTTGGATACATGTCCCACATTATCCACAAGGTTGGTGATGGCAATGCTGAGATCCCAGCAGGAACTGAGAATTCCTGCTCTTGGTTTTTGGGATGGGTGACCTGTAATTCACTCCTCAGGTGTGTGGGCTGTGCTTTGTGCTGTGAGTACAGGTGTGTACACACCTCATTTTAATTCATTATTGACCAAATAACAGATATATTCATGTTCTGTGCCAGAGAGCACTTGATGCAATTTATCCAAATGCTGATTTCCCACTGTTAATTTAAATATTGCACCAAGCAGGGAAGATCTGGGGAGAGCATGAGCTTCCACCTTGCTTTATAACACACTGTTGCTGGTATTTCTTGCCCTGCAGCCTGTGAAATTTGTCATCTGGCTTGTAACACAGTCCTTGGGTTCCATAAAACAACACCTGCAGGTATCTGGTGTCACACAGCCAAAATAAAACAGGCTGGACTGTTCAGCTGCTGGTTGGTAGGGCAGGATTTAAAGGGACAGAGCTGAAGTGCCCCCAAGGAAGAATTTTTAGTCAATACTTGCTGCTTGGATGTATCCACAAGTTGTCAGGTGTCAAATTGGAATAGAACTCATCTAATTCAATATTCAGCTGTTTGCACAGGAAGGAAAATGATGTGGAATTGTAGGAAAAGGGGAATTCTGCTTGAATTCTCCCAGGTCTGTAAGTGCAGTGATCTCCCTGCCTGACCTGACAGAGCCATTGTAGCCAGATGTGCATCTGAGTGACCTGGTTAGCCTTCTGCATAAGCTGCATGTGTCTCCTGTGCTTAAAAAGAGTAGCTTTTAACTGATAAAACTGTTTTCTTACAGTGTAATCCCAGTGCCAGCTACTCCTCTGTATCCATCCACCAGGGGAGGCATTTTGCTATCCCTTAAACACATGGGAAAAGCTTTTTTGGAAAGGACTGGAAAGAATCTGGGCTGGCATTAACTCATGCTCTTCATTCAGGGAAGGGATTTTTGTAAATTTTTTAGAGGATTTTTCTTTCTTCACTGTTTAATTTGTGAAACCTCTTCAGAGAACACTGGAAAACCCGGAATATTTGATTAGGAGACAGGTAGAGAGGTTGTTGATCAACGTAAAGCATTGACAACCATTTGTTGCTGGAATAAATCCCTCATTAGATGGATCATTAAACCACAGGAGCAGTCATTAAACAAGGCTCTGGCAACACCCAGTTCTCATGGAAGCAGTGATTTGTACAGAAATAGTGCTTGTTCATGGCTTGAGAGAGTTATTTCAATTGTCTTTATGAAAGGGGTGGGAAAGGATCCCTGGCTTGAAGTGAATTCAATTAATGTTCAGTGAGGATGAGGGTGAGGAATTTGTGCTGGCGACTTAAAGCAGATTTGTGACACTGATTTGTGTTTTTATGCAAACTTCTGCATAAAAAAGTGATTTTCTAACTCTCTTCTGGCCCAGAGTAATGTAGAGTGAGTCTCTTGTTGATAAATTAGGAAACATCCAGGGGAATTCTGAGGGTTTGCCATGTCCTGTGCAGTTCATGACCAAAGGAACTGTGCCCAAGTTTGCCAACTTTGACCCATGTTTGTACTTATTTCTGTGACAAAATGAGAACTTGTGTAGCTGATAAAAGATTCCACAGGAGCTCAAACTCATTAACACAGGGAGAAAAACTTCTATAGTCTCCAAAGGGGTCTCCAAACTTGGAGAGTTGCTCAAGCTCTTACCTTCCAGAACGAGCAGAGCAAAAAGGACAGGACAGAAATTAAATACAGCAGCTGAGGATTTAACACCCCCCCTGTCGTATTAGTGAAGTATTTCCTTCCCCCTTACTCCTGCTGTTTATAAATCTTCCCCTTCTGACATGTTTCATGGCAGTTTCTGATGTTCAGAGTTCTTGTGAAGTTTATTTTCAAACAAAACTGAGGCAGCCCGTGCAAGAATAACTATTTTGATTTGGGTTGACAAATATTTTCTAACTTGAAGCTAATATTTTTAAAGGTTGAAGCTGTTGAACAATGAAAACTAAAGCTGTGTCAGGTTGATTCAGAGACTTTTATTTTTTTTTTCTGACAGCACACAGCTGAATTCCAGTCACTGCCTTGGAGTTTTAAATTCTATGTCCCTTTTTCTCAGCTGAAAACACAGCTTTGTGTAGGAGCATTCAGTGAAATTCAGAGGATCCTGACGGAGAATCTGTCACACTGTTTGTTTTTGCTGATGTGTTTTCATCACCGGGATTTTGCCTTGTCCTGTGGCTGCTGTTCCAAGTGCTGGACCCTTGCTAAAGCTTCCTTAAGTGTATTAATTCCTGAGAAACGTGGTCTGTGTCTTTCTCCTGCTGTGAAATCTGTTCTGCATGTGTAACTGTCTTTGTGTGGTGTCTTTGTTGGTTCCTGGACCTGAGACGACCCCATCACCCACTGTCATTTTGGAAGCAGCATCACTGCCCTCCAGAGAACTCTTTTTATCAGCTTTCACCTCAGTGTGAAACTGAGCTAAAAACCCAACCAGCTGCCCGGTGCTGGTGCCTCCTGCTGCCTTTTTAGCTGCTCCTCACCCCCTCTCCTCCTTTGCCTTCTCTGGGAGCAGTCAATGGGGACAAAAAAACCCAAACAAAACCAAAAAACACCAAACCATCCAGTTGTGAAAGAAGGCTGAAATTCCGAGTTTGCTCCCTCCGTCCCTCCCTCCTTCCACAGGGTGGGATTTCTGAGCAGGAAGGTGGGACAAGGAGCAACCCCCGTCCAATTGGCTTCTCCAGAAGGCTGTTACCCCTCCTTGCCCTGTGATTTGTAGCAGCAGCATATTTGGTAATAAAAACCCTGTCTCTTGGGATTAGGAGCACGGTTACACTTGCAACAGCTGCCTGCGTGTGTCTGACCCGCTGCTGGAGGAGAACAGGCTGCTCCTGCTCCTCCTTCTCCTGATTTTATCGAGTATTGTTCCCCCCCTCCCTCTGTTTCTCTCTGACCTCCTCACAGCTCCGGCCGCTCCGTCTCCTGAGAAGACTCAGCTGACTTTCCTAGAGCAGCCCCAGGAGATTTTTCTTTCCTGAGCCAACATTAGGCAGAGGACAGAAGAGGGGGGAAAGCTGAAACCGAGCCAAGCCCTTGCTGGCAAACCCTCGTCTCGGTGCTAAACCTGCTCTGAGCCAGACCAGGCAGGGGAGGGACTTTGTTTTGTAGAGACGAGGAGGAGAAAAAGAAACTTGAGACTGGCTTTCCCTGTGGCATGTCTGTGTCCTGAACATCCCCTCCCCACCCCGCTGGTTGTTAAATGAGAGCACGTGAAGAACATGAGGTTTCCTGCTTGAGCAGGGCGGGCAGTGCTGGACTGAACGAGGGAGGAGGAGGAGGAGGAGGAGGAAGGCGAGTTGTGGCTTTGCGGTGTGGTTTACACCGAGATCAGAGCGAGAGCGCCTGGGGGTGGGAGCAGAAGGAGAGCAAGGGCGTCTGATGCCAGCTGCCAACATGACAGAAACCCTGCAGCTCCCAGCACTGCAAGTCCCCGAGCAGCAGGTGGTGGAGGGCGGCTGTGCCTGGTCCAGCTCGTCCACCCCGACCCTGCGCAGGAAGCGCTTCAAGATGAGGCGGATGAAGAACGTGCAGGAGCAGAGCCTGGAGGCCATCAGGTACCAGGATTCTCCTTCCTCCAGCAAGGAATACCTGCAGCTCCCATCCATTGAGATCACCCCCTCCAGTGACGAGGACACTCCCTGGTCCAACTGCTCCACACCCAGTGCTTCCCCGCGGCGCAAGCGCTTCCTCCTTCGGAAGTGGCTGCGTGTCAGAGAGAAGAAGGAGTACAGTGAGAGCAGGTATGTTTTTAGCCACTTCCCCTTCCCTGCTCCCAACATGACCCTGTCCACAGAGGTAGGTAGGGTCTGTGTTCCCCTGGATGCGTTGGTGTGCTTTTCCCCGGACTCTGTTGGCTGGAACATCGTGGTGTTGGTTGGACTTGTTGATGCCAGACTAAGTGGCCTGATCCTCGTGTGAGAACAGGAGGTGTGTTAGAAACAGCAGTGCTGGGGTCTGCCCTTGTTCATGGTCCTAGAGATAACACAGAGCCAGTGAAAACAACTCTCTTCTGAGAGAGGGGCACTGTCCCAAAGGAACGGGTGGTGATAAGACTGAACTTCATTAAGGTGACCTGAAGAGACCCTTGAGAGCAAGAGAGGAGGTGAGCTCCCTGCTGGCATTACCTGTACAGGAGTGATGATGCCAAACCCTTGTTACTGTTGGTGGTGCTCATTCCTCTCACTGAGACCTTCCCTGACATCCTTTGTAGCTGATATTGGGAGGAAGTAAGGATAAGACAGAGAAACCAAGTAGGTGGGTCTGCACATCAAGGTGTCTGGGTTCCCTTCTTGGCCACATTCCAGACCTGAAAGTCACTTGGTCTTTTGGCTCAGAAGAGGACAAATCATTCACAAAGGCTTCCAAGAGCTTGTCAACACAGGGAAATTAATGCCCAGGGAGTTATTGTGTGGCCATACAAAGATGAAGCTGTACCTTGTGTAACCCCCTGCGGGTGCAGTCAGGGCATACAACATGCAGTGGAATCAACTCTACCTTTAGCAGGGGGGTGGAACAATCCACCTTTCCTGAAGGCCCCAAATACACAAGAAACTTCAAAGGTTTCTCCAAGAAATTAGTGCTTTATAAGCCTTTCTACTGGCTGGCTGTGGGCCAAGTTTTTTTTTTTGTTGTTGTTTGCAACTCCCATGCAGCTGATCCATGGGTTTATCCCTGAAAGGATGTGCTGCACTTCCATAGATAGAGAAACTCAACTCTTACCATTCCCACACCCACCATACTGCATTGACTCACTGCTGTGTTCCTTCGGTGTTTACAGGACAGAGCTTTTAATATCCACTCTGATTTTGTGATAAGTCTTCTTGCATGAGGTTCCCATTAGCAAGGTCAGTCTGTCATTGTATTAATTTTTAAAGAAGTTTCCTCAATAAATGCATGCCACTGAGGATTTGATAACCCCTCTCAGTAATTTAACATTGAAAAACATCTCTTGGTTGGGGACTAATTACTGATTTTCACAGAGCTGTGGTGGTATAAGTAGGGATTCAGCAGCACCATAAAAAATGGGAAAGATAATGCATAAGGCAAATGTCAGAATCTCCAAGTTCAGGTCTGAAGTTCAACAGAGGATGGCTTTTCAGCTGAAGGATTTCATCTGGATTTATTGATGGTGGATGTGTTCGAGACAGAGGCCAAGACACGTTTTCTTTTGGTGTGAATGCATAAGAAAACTTAGTTTGTTCTTGTGCACATATTTCCAGGGCCATGCTGACAGCTCTCTGCTCATTCATCTCCGAGACATTTCTGCCTGGATATGTTTTTGAAGCAGGGACTGGAAAAGAAGTCAAGTGTTTGATGGATTAGGGGCATTAGCATTCCAAAGCCAGCATGGAACCTCCTTTCTTCCGTGCAACAGGCTCCAAATTGATCCCTTCTGCAGTGGGAAATGGGCATTTTCAGATGGATTTTTTTTTTCCTTTATAGTCTAGATGTAAAAACCTCTTTTGCTGGTCACTGTGCTGAGCCTGTGGGCTTGGAGGGTGCAGAGATCATCACTGGGCTTTCACCACTCAGCAGGTGCAGAAACAGCACAGAGGAAGCAGAACCTGTGGCTAACTGGCCACAGAAAGTGAGGAACCCTAAAGGATTTTGTGGCATTAATTTGAGAGACTTAACAGCTGGAACTGTGGGGTATACCTGGGTTTTGCCTGTGAAATCCTGCTCTAAAATAGCAGGGCAGGAAGCTGGTTTCCTATAAATCAGATTGGGTACTGCTTGTTTGCCTTCCCTGCTTTAGACTTTGTCATCAGCCTGTTGCTGCCGTTCCTGTTTGTAACAGATGCTATATAATATAATTAATTCTATATAGTTAATTATATATTATATAATTATATCTAATTATATATAATATATAATATGAAATACTATTAATCTATAGAATATCTATTATTATAATTTATTGTGCTATTCACTTGTTTAAGGGCAACAGGGACAACTGTACTAAAACCTTCAGTGTTTTGCCCAGGGGTTTATTCACCAAGCCCTGTTTTGGAATTGATGGTGCTTGGCCTGTCCAGCAGTTCAGTTGTAACACTGTGGTAACAAGGATTCCCAATGTGGTCATTGTGCCAGGAGTGCAGGTATCCTACTAGGACGTGCAGATCCCCAGATTTAGGTATTAACCCCATGACTCCCAAATTCCACCTGCTAAAGCATTGCAGTTCCCACCAGAGAAATCCACTTTGCTCCCTTTCTCTGGTTAAACTGCCATCAGAGCAGCTTGAATTTCACTTTTGGAGCCTGGTAGCCTTTCCAGCCATTCCATGGCCAGTGATCTGCCTGTCTATGTGGAAGGATTTTCCCAGGAAAGCTGGGGCACCAGCTGAGTTCCTCCAGCCATGCGTGCTGTGCTCACATGCCCCAGAGCAAGAGCAACAGCTCCGTGACCATTAGCATACAGAGAGCATCCAAGTGAATAAACAAATGCTTTTAAGACTCCAAGTGCTGTCTCTAATGCTCCAGCTCTGCTTTTCCCACCCGGAAACTCCAGCCTGCAACACGCTCTGTATCCAACTGGTTGGTTTTTAACAGCCTGGGTAATTGTGGTGTGTTTACCTGCTGGTTCTCTAAAAGCTGTTGGGTGGCTGATGGAGCAGGAGGGAGACTTTCTTTCCTTCCATTAAACAGCAGAGATGGCATTTGAGAGCCTCTCTTGCCTCTGACACGGTTTTGTTCAAGGTGAAAGAGGACAAAGGTGCCGTTTCTTGGGGGTAGGACTCTCCCTGCAACTTGTCCTTGTACAAAAGCATGATTCAAACTGCAAACTTGGTGTTCTGGGGGCCTACAAATGATAAATATATTGATTTTTATAAATTTTATTTTATAAGGGATGCAAACAACTTCTTACCTGTACTCCTCACCCATCATTTGCCACGCAGGTAATGAAGTTATTTACCTGTATAGAGCTGTGTAAAATATGAACCCAGGTGCACAAGTCTTTTATTAAGACATGATGATGTTTCTCCCTTCAGAGGCTGAAGATGCAATCTGTCAGCATTTTGCTGTGCATGTAATGAACATGCATTATTGATGTGGGGGTAAGGGAGTTTATCTGCTTTAATTTATTATTTACTCCTTAAAGCCACCCTTGCTTGTAATCTTTGCTGACTCAATCCTTCCCTTTCCCTTGAGCTCTCCAAGATCACCCTGGTTTGTCTTCTTGTCCTAAAGATAAACTTGTCTGGTCAGTCACAGCATTCAGACTAGTTAAGAACAAAATGTAAAATGATGGTGCTCCAAAGAATGTGAAATCTGGGGATTTTGTGGGGAATACTTGTGCAGTAGCTCTGACATTCCTAAAGGTGGATGTACTCAGGTTGGTTTTCTGCTGGAAACTCCGACACTCCTCGTGGGTTCACCAGAAAGCAAAGACTTGCCCAAGTTCTCAAATGCCTCTAATGTGTTAAAAATGAGGTGTATTATTGGAAGCATTCCATGGCATCTTGGAAAAGAGGAAAAACTTCTATTTTTTTTTTTTTCACCTTAAAAACACTTGCACTTGTCAAGTCTCTTGGTCACTTTAGTGAGACACGTCAGTGAACATTGAACTGCTGGTTGGTTGGAAGATGAGCTAAAAATATTGGTTACAAATAGGTGGTTTAGATATCTTGAATTGTCTTATAAAGGCAAATGAATCTTTAATTTCAACTAGTTCATAATACTTTCTCTTTCCTTAACAAAATGGAAATCCACAGTGTTTCTGGGAAAAATTAATGCTTTATTCACCTTTTTTGACTTCCACGTGTAAAAAAAATACTGTGTTTTCTAGAGGAAAAAGCTCTCATGAAAGACAGTGATGCGATTCCCCCCCCACAAGTAACTGCTAATTATGAAAAATAAACCCCCAAGAAGCTGTTGAGCCTCTCCCAACATGAAAATGTGATCCAAGTGGACTCCTATCTTTGGGGAATATCAGTGGAGGTATTTTCTGACCTGGAAACAAGCACTTGTTGGAGAGGAAGCTGTTGGAGCTGCTGTGGAGCACTGGGAAGGCTCAGTTGGGATAAGGTTTTGTTCTTTTCTCGCCATAAAATTCCGAGAAGCTGCAGATTGAGCAACTAAATGTTGTGGTTCTCAGTTTCTCAGGCTTTCATCAACTTCCATGTTTCACTTGTGGGGCAGAGGGGGGAAGTGGGGCTTCTCTGTCATCAGAAGAAGTGGAAGTTGGGGTTGTACTGGGATGGCTGGGGCAGTTTTGCTTTTCAAGTGTTGCTGAAATTCTTGTTAAAGTCCCATTTGTGTGAGGAACTGATGCTCCACAGGGATTTCATCATAGAAGAGGCAAATGCACCTTTTTTTTTTCCATGTCCTGCTTGTGGCTGGGGCTGGTTAATTGAGGTTTTTGGGAAGACCAATATGAGTTGCTGATCTCTGAGGGAAGCAGCTGATCTTCTCTGTTTTTGGTACCTTTGGGAAGTGCATAAGCACAAACTTCCCTCTGTGTGGTATCTCTCCTAATCTGAAAGGCAAGAGCTCAGTAGCAGCTCAGCCATTAATGGAATCTTTTTTTCTTTTTGAACCTGCCAGTTCAAATGCAACTTGTGCTTCCAATAAAGTCGATTTTTTTTCACGTGCTGCACATGTCTCCTCCCAGGAGAGCTGATGTGCTGTTTGCTGTGACTGCAGATTTTTTACCATTTGTTTATGATAATCTGTGCCAAGTGACTGTGAATTCCACCAGCTCTGCTATTTTTTTTTGGCTGGATCTTATTGCCCTTGTGCAGTAGTTTGTGGTTTTCTTTTAAAATATTTGCCTTCCAGTATTTGTGTGGTTTAGGATGACCAGTCACCCAAGAGTATCAAAACCGACTGATTTACAAACAGCCTGGGACTTAAATGCTGTTGATCTTATCTAGTCAGCAAATATTTACCAATGGACCGTCTGAATTCCATGTCCTTGCACAGCGCTGTGCCTGTGAATGGTATTTAACAATTCACCATTGTGTTCATTACCACGGTTGTTTTCGATCGATTGGTTCCGATGGCTATTCTTGAATAAGATGTCGATGAAAGGGCTTGTCTTGACAGCTGGGAAGGTTGGTGTTTTCCTTGGTGAGAGGAGAAAACTTGCCCATCCCACCCCTTTGTAGCCCTTTCCAGTAAGGAGATGATTGGACTACAGATTCACAGACTGCAAAGGACACAATTAGTGCTAATTAAGATGGTCTATATGATAGATATAACTGTCCTTTTTTTTTTTAATCATTACTAATGGGTTTAGACTATAAATATTGCTTTATACCCTCCCCATCTGTGCAACTTGAGTTACCAGGGACATGGGAAGGGTTGGAGTAGGAAGTGCCCTTTTGGTTCTCAGGAATCTCTTTGGTCTCTTGGAGATCTTGTGGCACCTAAAGGGGGCTGACAAGAAGGTTGGGAAGGGACATTTCACAAGGGCATGGGATGATAGGACAAGGGGGGAATGGCTTTAAGCTGAAGGAGGGCAGGGTTAGATGGGGTATTGGGAAGAAATCCCTCCCTGTGAGGGTGGGGAGGCCCTGGCACAGGTTGCCCAGAGAAGCTGTGGCTGCCCCATCCCTGGAAGTGCCCAAGGCCAGGTTGGACACAGCTTGGAGCAACCTGGGCTGGTGGAAGGTCCCTTCCACCTCAAACCATTCTGTGGTTCTCCTTCTTTGGAGGGGTTTCTCCAGACTCCATCCTTAGATGGAGCAGGGCTGGGTAGGCAGGAGGGGTGCTGTGGTCCTTGGGAACGCTGTGGTCCCTGCCTCCCACAGGGCTTGGGATCAGTTCAGCAATTAGTCTGAGCATAAATCTTCCTCTATATTTGGAATAAAGCCTGATGTTTCCTTGCTGCCTTCAGAGGATGTGTTTGCCCTCACAACTTTCCTCCTGTACCCCGAGTGTGGGAACTGCAGCAACTGTGGGAAAACTGTGTCTGAAGGTGCTTTGGCTTTTAATTTGCAAACTGAAGCTTTAGGGCTGTCAAAGGACAGCCCTTGATGGGGGACACTGTTATCCCTTGGAACTCAGGCTGTGATGGCCCCTTCATGCCCCTTCTCCTGCTTTCCCTCCTCCACCTGAGGCAGTTCCCTGAGGTTTTTACCGGCACAGTTATTTCCGGATCCCTGCAACCATAGAAACACGGCGCTTCTCATGACAGGAATTTAATTTTCCAAGGACAACGAGGTGCTGTTAAGGCAGCTGGGACTGGGAGCTCTATTTCTGCTGTTCCATGAGAAATATGAGGTGGAGGGGAGGGGGCAGGGGCTAAATTCTGGGAAGGAGGAGCAGAGCAGGAGGGTGGAACTGGAAGGTAAAATTGTTTTTGACAAGCTCCTAAAGCCCTGTGTGGGAAAACAGATGAACCTTTGCTTCTGACACACCTGAGGCTTGGAGTTCAACCTGGTTTTATTATCCTGTTTGTGTTGTCAAGGAAAGCTGGGCAAGAACACTTATCAGAAGATTTTTCAAATGAAGACTGTTTGCACATCATGGAATCCACTGTCTAAAATATTCCATTTGCATTGCAAATCTTTTAGACTTAATTTAAGCCAAAGGTCTCTTTGAATTAATATGGATTTTAACAATGTAAAAATACCCTTTAAAAGGCATGGTGATGACTTCTTTACCAGTTTGGAAGTGACCATAACTCACACCAGATATTGGTGCTGTTATTCTCTTTCTGGTGATGCTTCTTCAGGCATCCCAATTATTTTGTGATATATTTTACGGCAGGTAGAGCCAAGTCTTTGTGCTGCAGCTGTGAGAGTGAAAAGCACACTCTAGTTGTTCAAAAAACCCAAAAGCTTTGTAAATTTGAACAGAAGCCTTGATGTGCCTGTTCTGTTGATTATAACCTGCATATCTTTGTTCCCAGACCTGCTGCTGAAAATATTGATGCATTGTGACACTTCATAAGTGGTGGTTTTTAGTTCAAAAAGCTGTTGCTACAGTTGTTGAAAGCAGTTAAAGGATATGTAAACCTGATTGCCAAGTGTCTATTATTCCCCTTTTTAAAACAGATAATACTCAACTCAAAGCCTTATGATTACTGGGGTTAATTAAGCAAAGTGAATACAAAGTACTTCTCTGGGTTCAGACCTGAAATTCTCACTAATAGCTGTGGGTAACAACAACCTTCTGATTTTTATGGATTATCCTCCAAGCTCATTAACTGATTCTCTCTTCCAGGTTGCAGCCATTTCTTTCCTTGTCCCCATTCATCCATTGAAAACAAATTCTCTCTGGCTAAAATTCTGCCCCAGACACCTGCAGATATAAAAGTACAGTGGATTTATCACCCACACCTTGGGGGTAGAGAAGTCCCAGAAGGTTCTTAGTGTGCAAACATTGACCTGAGTGTCTGAACTTTGAGAAATCCAGACAAATATTTTCTACTGGGAAGACCTGCTTAGCTTTAAAAGCTTGTTCATGCATAAAATAAGAGGTTTTGGCTCTCCCTTATCTGAAATCTCAGAAGAAAATGAGACTTATTCAAAAAAAAAAAAGGGCAGAAAGATAATAGTACAAAATCTAGTTTATAGCTCATAACTTCTCAAGAGCAAGTGCGAGAACAATATGAAATATTTAAATATTTAAGGCACAAAAGCAGATTCAGAACTGCAGAGTGAAACAAAGTGTGTGTGACCAGAACACTGGTTTTATTCAGAAAAATGTGGGGTTTTGTACTTGGGTTACCTGGGTAAATTGCTTGGGAGCAGTGAGGAGGAGGAGGGATGGGACAGACTCTTCAGAGCCTTTAATTGTTGAAAGACCTGGTTCATCTGTATTTAAGACTTTTTTTCTTGAGTTTCTAAAGTAATAGGTAATAAGTCTGGATGTTTGCATGAGAATGAAGGAAAAACCACAAGGCATAAACCTTAAAATATAGAAATTATAAGAAGGAAAGAGGCACCCTGGGCGTGTGCACCCAAAGATTTAAGGTTTGTCCAAATTCAAGTTTATCATTGCTGAGCTTTGGAATGAGAGAAGTTCTGGTTTGCTGATTTCCTGGGAATTTTATCCAGCTTTTTTTCCCTCTGTAGGTACCAAACTGACACAACTCTGAAAGCTTTTCCCCATGTTACTCCTCAATATAAATCACACCTTTCTTACCTCCTTGTGTTGTCACCAGTATGACAACACTAACTTGTCTTTATACCACCTCAAAGTGACAGTTCTTAATAGGAAGTCACCTTCAAATGGACTGAAAAACGTAATAAAACAATAAAACTCTGCGTTTCAACCTCTCTGAACGCTTTAGGGAATTTAGCAGCCTCACTGTCTAATAATCAGAAAGTTAAAATCACTTTATTTGTGTGAAAAGCTCCCAAATTTTTGCCCAGCTTCGTGCAAAACAGTCTTGAAGTGAACAGTGGGTAAAAACTGATTTCTCTTCATTTCATTGCTCACAATCCTGAGCTCAGGTGCTGCCATGTCTGGACTCTGTTAAATTTTAAGCCCCTCATTTGAAGAACTTTCTGCCTGGGAACTTTAATGGGTGGATGAGCATGAAAAGGTTTAAGGTTCATCTTTATAGCTGCCCCAAAAGGGAACTTTCACATGGTGTTACCAGCACTGCTGGGAGGTTGGGAATTCTCCTTTGGTAAGTTTTATTGTATTTGCTGGGTCTGAGTTGAAAAGTCTGGTGGGAGGGTTTTTCTATGAAGAAACAAGTAATTATAGAAAAAGTCCCTGCAATGCTTTCTTGTATCAAAAGGGTGATAATCTAAATTATGAGGATCAGTGTGGTTACCTCTGTGCTCTTTGCAAAACAGCTCACTGGGCCATAATTAAGCTCCAAAGCACAAGAAAAACGTTCCTTTGCTTTTGGGAATATTTTGTTCTTACCCAGCTGTTGATTTATAGCTTGATGCCAGTATAGAATTCTTATTCCCTGCTTATCCTTTCTGCAGCGAGGCCCTTAGGAATGACTAAACCTGTGGGTGTGGGAAAATTCAATCTGTCCCCTTTGCTGAAATGTTTCCCTGTGCAGGTTCTGATGGCAAAACTACACCCTGTGAATTGGGTAAACGAGCTGAGTGTGCTCTGTGTGCCCACTCTGCACTTCTGTGCTTTAAATCTGGAGCTGAAAATCATAAATATTGCAGAGTTTTTTGTTTTTTTTGTGTGACCTTGTATATTAGTTTTGTGAGGATTTTATATTGATCAGTAATTAGGGGTTTTTTTCTGAAAGGTTCAGCCTTCTCTCCTTTCATGACAGTAAGGAACAGTGTTGTCTCATGCAGTGGAAATAGTGAGCAGTGTGTGATGTTTCTCATCACACTTATTCTGTGATTTAAAACACTTACTGTGTTTTAAAGAAAGACCATGTTCAGTAAGATCCATCCCTTGAAGATCTTGAAGAAGCAACTGGTCACAATCAAGGTGGTTGATGAAAATATTAAATAATAATAAGAAGCATTGGCTAATTTCTCTACACAGGAAACCACAAATCTCTTTTTTCAAAACTCTGATCTCAAGGGTGGGGGGGAACACAAAGTCCCTCCCCTTCCCTCTCTCTCTTTTTTTTTTTAATGGAAAATTAACAAATAGAATTAATGGAAATGTGCCACTGCAGCGTTTTGATTCTGTGTTTCCCCCCCCTAAAATAGATGTTACTAGTAAGAGTTGCTGCTCTTCAGAATGAAAATATAATTTAGGGTTTTCTTTAATAGCCTATTTGTATTTCTGTGCCTCTGGGCAATGGATGTGCAGGTCTGTGTGCAGTGCAGTAGGAGCTGTGATTGCAAGGTTGTGGGTTTATACCTGAACTAGTTTTATATAACAGTGAAACCACAAAATTTTATCACCCTCTGTGTGCTCAGACAAGTGTCCCAAGGCAGGACTGTGCAGTTTGTGCTGATGGTGTTGCCATGACTCCAGAGCCACTGCTAGAGCCAGGAAAAGCAGATTAAACCCAGCCCAGGAACACCTTTAGTCTTTCCTGGAGGCAGGATCAGCTCTACCTGCTGCTCAGAAGGAAAACTCCTGCAGAGAAATGAAGCCACAGCAACGAGAAGCAGGAACCCTGTTGAGTGTCTGGAGCAGCTGGAGGCTGCTAGAGGGGAGTGAGGGCAAATCCATAGAACAAATGTGCTGGAAATAAATAAAAATCTCCCACAAAACACATTTAAGGGGGGACAGTGACATCTTGTGGGCTCAGTGTGCAAGTCTCACCAGAAATTCAGCCCTGGCCACTTGGAGTTGGTTTTAACTGGTTTTGTTTTTGTTTTTTTTTTTTGTGCTGCAGCCTGGAACTGGGGGTAAAGAAACATGTAGTGGTTTGGTTTTGGAATGTTCAGGAAGTGTTGTGGGGTGGCAATGTGCAAGATCACTTCTGTGTATCAGGAAGTTCTTAGGAAAGTGCTGCTAAGTTGTATGGACGCTCCCAACACGGCCAGTGGCAAATCGGATGTAATGCGACATCTTCTGCTGTTTGCTCTCGGCACCCCCAAAAACCCTTGTGTTTTCCTTGATCTGGGTTTTAAACTTGAGTGTTTCCTAGGAACTTAGACCTGTCTAACTGCTGTGTTTCCCTGCCCCTGTTGCAGCAGCCAGCAGAGCAGCCAGCAGAGCAGCCACGATGACGACTCAGCCCGGTTCCTGAGCCCTTTCCTGCGTGAGGACAGGTAAGTCAGTCCTGCTGAGCTGGGGAAATGCCTGGAAACACTCACTGAAATTCCATGTGCTGAGCTGGTCAAGCTTCTGGTTTATTTTCCTGAGTATTTCCCAGACTTGCTTAACAAGAAATGTGATTTTTGTTGGTCACGATGTCTAAAAATTCTCTTTCAGGTAGAGCTGTGGGGAAATTGGGTCACAGAGTAAAAGCTTCTAAGTTATCCCAAAGTGACCCTGTGGGTCACCTCGAGGAGGTGGGGGGAAAGCAAACTTGCTGTGTATTGGTGCTTGGCAGCTCTGGTCCTTAAAAATACACAAGTCAAAGTTTGGATGTGGTTCTTGTCCTCACCAAGACACTGTTGAGCTTGGCTGTTGTGTTTCACTTCTGGTGTGCTATGACAGTCCTGAGGTATCCAGAGCTGCTGTGAAGTTCCAGAAGGAACTAAAGTTTCTTGTACTTCAATTTTTTTGTACTTTAATGACTGCTTCAAACTGCAGCATTGGCACAAAAACTGTTGGAAAGTGAATGCTGATTTTTTGTGTGTGATTTATCATCGTTGCTTTGCTCGGAGCCACGTGATGGAGAGTTCTGCTGTTTCTCTGAATTGTGTTGTTTCAGGTCTGTAGCTCAGCCCACATCAGCTCTCTGAGGTCAAAGTTCTTTGTTTCTAACTGTGGAGTAGGGCAAGTTCTTACTGAATTCAGAACCCCCACTAGGATGTCAAAGGGCAATGAACTGAATAAGAACTGAGTAGCAGCTGAGTAGCCTTCTGAGGAATTCACTCATTTGAGAGAACAACCTAACCCTGAGGAGCTAATTAATGTCCCAACAGAGTTGGGCTCAGAATTAGCACTTGGTTGTGGCTCACCTCTTCCTCCATATGTTCCACTCCAATTATCCACCTCCCTGGAGCCTGGACTGATTAACAGGTAAAGGTGTTTGTAACCAGGAAAAAGAGTGGGTTCTTAGGGCATACCTGGCCTTCCTCTGTGTCATGTGCAGTTACTCCATTTGAGCTGGAATTTCATATGTTAACAGGATCAGGATTAGGCTTTGTTAATACTCAGGGATTTCTGGGTATCATTTGGAATAATAAATAATAAATTACCTTTTGCTGCTCTGCTTTCTTTCCTCCTTTGCTGATGTAATTGCATAAGGCCCCTCTGGTATAGTCTTCCTCTGGGTATCAGTGCTCATGAAACTCAAGCAAAAACAAACTCAAACACACCTTGAGGTGTGAAGCTGGACAAGAATTAGTGAGAAGACTGACAGAGAATATTGGAGAGCTTGCTATCTACTATTTCTGTTTACTCAGTTGAAGACTGTTTCTGAGGCATCTTGAATCTATCAGACTCTTTAAAAATTGCAGGAGGAAGGTCTTTCTTTCTGCTCCTATGGTGGTATTTTTGACCACTAACAAAAGGTCTTCCATGCACAGGTTTGGAGCTCTGAGCTTCTGTTACAGAGCCCTAAAGTTCTGTTCACTTGATCAATTAAAAAAAACCAAAACACAATAAAACCCAAACAAAGCCTCAACCACCCAGAGTTTCAGTAGTCCTGTGAGCTCTGATAAAAGCTGAGTAGAGGGGAGAGCATAAATCCACATGTTTTATGCTGGAAGATGCACCTTGTCTTGGCATCCTGCCCCTGATATTCCAGGCAGAAGGAGCCTGTGCTGCACTTGGAGCAGAGAACAAGCTGCACCAGCCTCGGTGCAGCTGGGAAAGTGCTGAAAGAAGCCACCCCAGCCAAAAGGGAAGGGATGCTGAGTTGCTAAGTTGATTCTGAGGTTTGGAAAAAAAAATAAAAATGAACACACAGCTGAGGGTGGCTGAAATCTGGGACAGGCACAGCCAAGATCTCAGCTGAAGATGTTACTGGGATGCTGCTGGTGGTGTGAACTCGGGGATGGATTTCCAAGGACCACAATCCAACCCTCAGGTGTTTTCAGGGAAGACTGAACATTCTGTCCTGCTCCTGATGCATTCAGTGGTCTCCAGCAGTGTTGTTTTTTGAGGGGTGAGTGCTGCTGTTGTCTCCTGTGTTGGGAAGTGCTGCCATGGTCCAGAACTCCTGCCCTGGGAAGGTGTCCTGTGGCACAGCAGTGAGGCAGGTCTGCCATCCCTGTGTGTCTTCCCTGAGGAAAAAGCTTTCCCTCTGCAAAGCCATGTAAGTTCTGCTGTCTCTGTCATGCCTGGTTTATGCTGAGAGGGATCCTACACAGGTTTTAGGCTGTCTCTGGGGGGTAACTTTGTGCTTTCTGGGTGTTTTTAGGGGCTGAGAAGGAAGAAGTTAGTGGGACAGGCTAGAAAGAGTCAGGTCTTGTATGAATTTAAGGCTCAGTTCCTTGCTCTCTGATTGCCTGGGGGAGTTTGGGTGAGTCACTTCATGTTGCTGTTTGTGAAATAAGGAGAACTCCTTTTTTTTTACCTCACAGGAAAATAGAGGTGGTGAATTGAGCCTGAGTTGCTCAAATGCTGAAAAATCACAGCTGTGGGAATACCAAGATGAGCAGAGCTGAGTTACTGAGTGCCCAGATAATTACACTTGAGTTAAAGTAATTCCAAGGGTGGGTAAGGTTGGGATGGAGACAGCCACAGATTTGGGTGAGATGTGTGCACACAACAGTAATCACTGAAAAGAGACAAGGTTAGGCATGAATTACCTTGAGTTTTCACCCAGATTAACTCCAAATTTGTGACCCTGCTTCTGCTTGATCCAAAGACTCCTTCTTTGTCATGGTACTGAGGCACCCATCAGGCTTAAGTTAAATTAATTAAAAATTAAGCTATTGAACCAGAGGAAAAATCAGTCCTTAAACTCAGTCTAAGGAGGAGACAAACTGGTGAAGAGAGGAGACAAATTACAAGACTGGAAAGCAACAGGCTGTGGGGAAATCTAGGAGAGAAGTGAGTGGCAGTTTACAAGAGCTCATATAAAAGCAATTTACATGAAAAACTGAATGTAAATCAAAATGATTTACATTTACACTGCTGTAAATCAAAATGATTTACATCAGAGATCATATCTAAATGGAGGAAATGGGAAGTGCAATTAGTTTTATGATATCTGTGTTTGATATGTCCTAAATCTTGGCTGCAACTTAATTAGTTCCTTATTAGTTCAGTACCTTATTCTGCTGCTTCCAGGACTGCAGGGCCTGTTTCTCCTTGGAGTAATCTAATAAAGGTCCTAATAGCAG
The DNA here is from genome assembly GCA_013397135.1 of Pachyramphus minor. NCBI lineage: Eukaryota > Metazoa > Chordata > Aves > Passeriformes > Tyrannidae > Pachyramphus > Pachyramphus minor. The sequence goes on along the minus strand of VYXB01007856.1, from coordinate 587,885 downwards.
TCAAACCCCTCAGGAGCTTTTTCCCCTCACAGCTGGATGCCTGACGTATCATTTTTAGGGAAGTGTTTAAAAGTGGTGCTCAAGTCCTTGTCCTGGAGAAGACTTGGAGGCTGCTGAGCTCTCCAAGGGTCCCTGAGCAGGACCCTGATGCTCTTGTAATAACTTGAGGGTGAGTTTGGATTTGGATCTGGCTCCAAACTGCAGTTCACTATCAGAATAGTACAAGTCTCTTTTGTCCCATAGGAGGGATGGTTACTGTTTAGATTCAGAGCTTGTGTCCTTTTTTGCCCCTCTCAGCTCCTGGTTGACAAGATCAGCTCTGTTCCACTTGGATTGGGCACTGTCAGAGTGACTGTGAGTGGAAATACTCCATTCCTCAGGTCCCAGTGTGTGGTTTTTCTCTAGTGGACTGGTGTTGGTTAAGATGAGACAAACCCTGATGTTCTTTGCACAACCCTAAGTGCAGAGGAGGCCTGACAGACCTCACCTGCTGCGTCACCCGCTCGGGAACGCGCTCAGGAACACGAGGAGGAGGTGAGGAGGTGTTTTAATGTCCCTCTTCCTCCTTGTCTGAGGTGCTGGGCAGGCTCCTCACCCTCCCTGCTCCCAGCAAGTTGCATTTGTGTAACTGCACTTCACTTACAGCCCAGCTCTGGAACCCCTGGGAGCGCTGGAATTCTGGGGAAGTTGTGGCAGAGAAGGGGCTGGGATGCCTTTTGGGACCTGCAGTTTGGCATGAACTGCCCAAGGATATTCCCCTGGTGTAACCACCCTGCTGGGGTGCAGAATGGTTCACACTTGAGCTTTGTTTGCCTGCTCACGTGTTGCACCCAGGAGTTCTCTTTCCCCGAGCAGGCATTGCTGTGAGGTGCCAACTGGCTGTGGGGAGCGAGGCCGGTTGTTCAGGAGACTAATCTGGATTTGTTCTGCTCACACCTCCTTCCGCTGGGTACCGAATGTGGAGAAGGAGGGCATTCTGAGAGGGGATGTGTTGGCACTAAGCCTGGCTTAGGCCCTCTTGAGATTGCCTGAAAACGGTCCAGTTGTTGGCCAAATGAAGGGCAAGATCAGTAAAGAAAGACAAGCCCATTGTGGGCCTCTGTTGCAGCACTAAAACTTCAATTCTGCTACAAAATCAGCCATCAGAGAGTGTCAGAGAACTTCACTGGTATCACAACCAGAGCTGGGGGGGTCAGAGATGCAGAGAAGGGAGAGTTTTGCTCAAATCTGCGAAGTGTGGGGCTGGATTCTTGCCTGTTATAGAACTTGCATTTCAGACTTTACTTTAAACCTCTAGATCAGAGTTTCCCAGGGTGCAGAAAACACTTTATTTTATTGGGATGCCTTTTTAAGTTGGGATGTGCCCTGGGACACATGCAGAGGCTATAACTGTCCTTCAAACTTTATTTCATGTGCTCAAAGTTGAAGGCTTTGGGAATTTGAGCTGTACTAGTAATTCCTCTCTTGGTAACACTCATCAGAACTATGGATGTCTCCCTGACAGACAAACCCACCTTTCCTCCTGCTGGGAACATTTTAACTGAGATGTCACCAGAAAGCAAGATGTGCTTGTGAGTCATGCCATGAATGTGCCTGGTGCTCCCACTGCAAAGAAAAGCTCTGGAAGCACATTGTTCCCTGCTCCCATCCTGTGNCCTTTGTCTCCCTGACAGACAAACCCACCTTTCCTCCTGCTGGGAACATTTTAACTGAGATGTCACCAGAAAGCAAGATGTGCTTGTGAGTCATGCCATGAATGTGCCTGGTGCTCCCACTGAAAAGAAAAGCTCTGGAAGCACATTGTTCCCTGCTCCCATCCTGTGTGCTGTGACTGATTAATGCAGGAAAACAAAGGTGGTGTTCAAATGAAATGAAATGGTGCACAGCTCTTTAGGACCCCTTTTTTCTAATCTCTTTTCCTTGTCAATAGTTGCAAATCTAGTTTGCTACTGAAATATTTTGTTAATTATTTGCATACAGTAATTCCTAGGTCACACTCTGGGACCTGGTGTGGTATTTAAGTGGAAGCAAAAGGTGATCTTAAGTGCACAGAACTCAAACTATAAATCTGAGCAACACTCAGTTGATGAAGACAAATAGTTTTAAGGTATCTCTGTCCTTTAGTGTCTCTGTGGCCTTTGGAGCCAAAATGTATTTTGAAAGGGGTGTTTCCCATTTCAGAGTAGTGCCTGGGTGGTGGAAATGGGGCCTGTGTTACCCACTTATCAATAAAAGACTAAAATGTGATGCCAAACAGACATCCCAGCTGAAGAGGGGACCAGAGTGCCTCAGTTTATGCTCCTGTTGACTATTCAGATGAGCAGATGGAGCTGCTGATTGTGGTGTCTGTAAGGAGTAAATGGCATCTCTTTTGCCACCTTTATTACAGGGGTTTGTAATTCCAGCCAGGAGTGAGAAAGGATTCTCAAGGCAGGAGCCACTGGGGCTGCTGCAGCTTTAATGTGCCTCTTTGTTAATAAGAGCTCAAAGCTTTCAAGCTTCACCTAAAAATCCTGGGAATGAGATGGAGCAAAATCTCCTTTTTACAGTGACTTTTTTGATGTGCAGTGGGCTTATAAAGGTAAATAATCAAGTGATTAGGTGGGCAGAAATAGTGCAGGGATAAGGAAGCTACAACCCACTTGTTGAGCCAATAAATTGGCAGACAGGGCTGGCATATGTTGAAGGGCAGAAACCAGAAGGCTTTTTTTTACAACTTTTTGTTGTTGTTGTTGTTGTTTTTCTCCCACTTCAACTTTTTGAGACTCTGGGATCAGAATAATATGTCTAGATTGGAGCTGGAATTGCTGTTCACAGGCTTTCCAGCTGATGGCTCAAGGGAAGCTGGGTGCACAGAGGGAGGCTGAGCTTTGCAGTGCAGCTGGGGCAGAAAGGGCTGCTGAGCCACGATGGTGCTGCCTCAGCTTCCCCTGGGACTCTGCAGGTTATGGGAGTGGTGGAAGGGGACCTGGGAATAGCTTTTCTTCAGCTTGAATGTGTGTGCTTGTGCCCTTACAGAGACCTTTGCAGGCCTTTGTTTACAGCCATCAGCTGTTTCTGGAATGCAGCTGCTCAGTGCAGGGTATTTCTGCTTAATTCTCTGCAGGAACAGAAAAATTCCCTTGGAATCCAAGGGCAGTGGTTTGAACCAGGAATTCAAGCTATTCTGAATTTCCTTGGTGAAACATCCTCCTACTCCTACAAGATAGCTGCTCTCTGTTGTACAGATTGTTCTCCATGTGAGGCCTTGAACAAATCAGCTCTTTCCTACACTTACAGTCACCACCCCCCCCTCCTCATGCCCCATTCCATGCTCTTCATGCTATATATTTTTGGTATATTCAAGTATTTGCAATGGTTACCTTGAAAAACAGGTGCATCTTTACCCTTCATGGTCAGCTGACAAAAGGGGGAAATACCAAGCATTCAAAACCAGCTTGGAACATCTTTTTATGGGCTTCACTTCTGCAAGCCAGCCTCTGGCTTCCTTCTCAGCTAAACACCAAGGCTTTTTCCTGCTGCTTCAGGAGACTTGGGATAAGCTGTGTTAACCTCTGCCTGGTGATGGACAGTCCAGCTCAGGAGAAATGGTGGTTGGTTAACTGGCCTGAGTTAACTGGCCTCGAGAATTTCAGCATCAACCTCAAACTCTCTTTGTTTCAGTAGAGAATTCCTAATTCTCTCAGGTTTTTGCATCTCATCCTGCAGCAGCAGTATCTGGCAGAGGCTTGGAGGCAGCTGTTCCTTTAAAATTGAATTGCCTGCGATGGAAGAAATCTGAGAGCAGAGAGCCCAGATGAGGCTCTTTGGAGATCTCTCCACAGCTCTGCCTTCTCATCAGCCCAGTCACTGCTCCTTCCCTCTGGGGCTGGGCTGCAGAGACTCCCATCCCAGTAAAACCCACCCCACTGCAGCTCCATGGCGGCATTCCCTGCTCCCAGGGTGGATCCCGAGGTCACGGCTCTGTGCTGCTTCTCCCCCAGTGCTGCTGTGCGTGTGTAACCCAGCTGGGATTTTCTCCTCCTTCAATCCAGCAGTGTCTTTGCTCCCTGGCTGCTGAAGTGACGCTGCCCCAGGTTGCTGGGGAGCCCTGCTGGCCCTTGGACACGTCCCCCCTTTCTGCAGATGACTGTAACCGTGTGAGTGCTCGCTGACCTCTGCCTTTCTTCTTTGCCTTCTCCCCCTTTCCTTGTTTTCCCTCCCAGCCATTTCTTTGGGGCCTTTGCAGACTGTTTGTTGTGCATTTTGGTGATGAGATGGCAGCATGTGTCCTCTTCACTGTGCCAAGGTCAGGCATTGTGATGGTACCAGCTCAAGGTCTGCCCTTACTTTTTTTTCCCCTTTTTCCTACAAGTCTGGCCTAATATTTTTCCTTAAGCATTCTCTGCTGCTTGCTTTCCCTTCCCTGCCCCTGTGTCCTGTCCCAAATCTTTGGCAATGCTATGTTTGCTCTCCTGAACCCCTTCCTCTTGTTTAAATGGCAGGCCAGGTGAATACAGGTCTGTTGGAGGGATATGGGTCTGACAAAGCTTCTAACACTGTAAAATTTCATTATTTCTTTACTCTGGAAAAGGATCTGTGCTTCAGGCTTAGACTTGAGTGCTCAGACCTCTTTACATGAGCTTGAGGAGGCAGTTTCTCAGTGCAGCACCTGCCACCCATCAGTGCCCTCAGAAACCTGGGGTCTTGATTCTGAGTTCCCCAAGGAATTTTTGGAATGTGACACTGTAGGAAAACAGGCATCCTCAGCGTTGTGTTCCTGTTTGCAGCCTGCCAGCTTTTGTTCTGCCCTGTGGTTGATGCCACTGCCACTGGAAGAGCCCTCAAACATGCCAGAGGTAGAGTGACTTGGGCTGTGGGAGGCTTTCACTGCTGATCTGAAATGCCTTTGTTCAAACTGGAAGCTTGTGTTTAACCCCTGGGCCTTGAGCTCCTGCTTTATCTCCTTTCTTCTCCCAGGTTTCAGAAATGAAGGATGCAGGACCTTTATCTTCCTTTCTCTTCCTCTCTTGAATCTGCAGTCATTGCTCTAGTGGTTTTTATATCTTTAAAGCCAAAATATTGTGGTGTGTGTTCTTGCTGCAAGGGTTTCACCCTTTTATCTGAAACAGTAGATTATCTTTTGTCCAGGAGGGGACATGAGGTCTAGATGAGCACAGAAGCCTTGGTTTCTCCATGTGTGTTTGTGAATGATCCCTTGGGCAGTGCCAGCCCAAAGCCTGAAGCTTGTTGGGCTCCAGGTAAAGGTTTAGGTTGATGTACTTGAAAGATTTAAGTAAACAAAGAGTCTTGGATTTAGGCATTTAAAAATACTGATTTTGAGAGACCAGGTGTTCAGCTGAGTTCAGGTTCAGGTGTTGGGCTGTGGTGTGATGACACTTCAAAGAAGTTACTTCAGAACCTCCTGACCTTAGTGAAAGAGCAGATGATCAGCCCAAGGTAACAAAGTCTTACTGCCTTTTCATGGTGGCTGAAAGTTCCTTGGGAAGGAAGGTAAAAATGAGAAGATGACTTTTAATTTTCTGGTGAATTCCAATGAAAGAGGGATTTTTTTTTTTTTTCTGAGGCATGCCATGAGTCATGGGGTTTTCTGTTAGCCTGCTTTTCAGAGTGCATGAGTGTGTGCTGGGGTGGGAGAGGTTATTGCACCATCCTCAAGCAAATGGAAGGTTAAGGGTTCAAAGAGGCAAGAAAATGAGCAGGGAATGAGAAAGCAGCAGTGCTCTTTGATTATAATATTGCTTGAGAAAGCAGCAGTAACAATCTGAATCATCCCAGTTTTTCTGCCCTCCTGATGCTGACCCTCATTCTCCTGACACAATAGTATATTCTTCCTATTCCCAAGTCTCTGTATGATTTTTCTCCTTTTGATTCTCCAGTCTCCTCTTCCAATGGTGCTGCCTTTGTGCTGTGATGCTGTTCTCCCTCCCACAACCCCAGGCTGACAAACACTGCAGTCACACAGCTCCAAGAAGTGGCTTTTCTGCCCTGGGCAGTGACTACAGCTCCCATGATGCCCAGAGAAGTGAAATCCATATTTATTTTTTTTTTCTGGAAACGAAGTCTCATGTGACTTCCCAGCTGCTGCGGCAAAGAGGGAGTCCCCTCTGAGCTGGTTTGCCAGGGAAATGGAGGTGTGCCCTGGCTCACACATTCCATGTGGTTCTCTCTGACAGCAGGGGCTGTAACGCTGCAGAACACTGCTGACTTCGGGAAGGACTCAGGATTTTATCCGTCTGCCACATTTTCCTGGGGATCTGTACACCAAGGTGCATAACAGTTCAACTCTCTCTTCCTTACATTCTGCTGTCCTTTGTAGCAGTTCTTTCTTTCTCCCCATAACATTTCTTGATTTGTTTCTAGTTTTCCCTCCCACTGGTTCTGTCACTAACAGGTTTTGGTTTGTGTGCATGTTTCACAGACCCACAGGGTTATTAATTTTTTTTATTGCTTCCCCAACTCCTTTTTTTCCCTCTCCTTTTTTCCTTTTTTTTTTTTTTTTCCTTTTTACCATATGGGAGAATCAAACTTTGGCTGAAGTGGTGGCTTACAGGGAGCATGTTACATGCTCTGCCTGCAGGTCATGCACCTTTCCTGGAGAATTAATCTGTCTGAGCCTTCTAAGCCCCTTGTTTGCACTGTGTGGGTGTTGAATAAGGGAATTTTTCAGAATCTTGGAGAGATGAGTCTGCTGTGGTGAGGGAGAAGCCAAAACTGCAGTGATGGGCAGCAATACAACCTCTCTACAGAGGATGCCCACCTGGCTCTGAGTGTGACAGTGTGGCTGTTTGAAGGGGCAGTGACCCTGGCAGGTAATGCTTATAAAAAGCAATGTTTTCTGATTTTTCAAGGTGGCAGTTATGAGCTCAAACCCCAGGCTAACAGGACCATTGCTGGGGCTATTTATAGAGCTTTAAATTCCTACCCAGAGCTCAGGCTGTCACAGTGGGCTGTTCCCTTCCCAACAGTGGACTTCCTCGGGAGATGTTTCCTGTTTGCTTTTAAGTTCCTGAGCTGCTGGAACTGCAGAGAGAACCTCTGCTGTGAAGGGGCTGACGTGGAAATTCAGCTTTTTCTGAATTGCAAAGCCTTTCCTGGTTCTTTTAGCTCAGGATTTGCTGCAAGTCTTTCATGGAGTTGTGTTTTTTCTTCCCCACGCTGCTGTGAATACTTGCAGCAAAATGCACACAAGTAGACAGTCATTAAAGTCACTTTATAGTCACCAGGGGCTCTATAAAAGAGGGATTGGGGAGCAGATTGTCCACTTGCTGTTTGTCTATCTCTCTGCCTGGACAGAGTTACTTCTCAGACTACAGGATGGCATAGGAGGCATTTGGAATTCATCTAGTGGGCAACCAGGATGACAATCCTTATCCCAGAGAGTGGAACTGGCTTGGGTGCCGTGGGGATTTTTTTCCCCCACTGTGGCACAGTGAAGCTGTGTTACATCCACAGCAGTGCTTGGCATGGAGGCTGCAATATGTGTTCAGAAAGTGGGCTTTATGTCCCCAGTGAGCAGGAGATTGGTGTATTTTAGGGAATCAAAGGAAGGTTTGGGTTGGAGGGGGTGTTGAAGATCATTATGTTTGAACACCCTGCCATGGGCAGGGACACCTTCCACCAGCCCAGGTTGCTCCAAGCCCCATCCAACCTGGCCTTGGACACTTCCAGGGATGGGGCAGCCACAGCTTCTCTGGGCAACCTGTGCCAGGGCCTCCCCACCCTCCCAGGGAAGGATTTCTTTCTAATATCTAATGTAAACCTCCTCTCTTTCAGAGCACTTGTATATTCTGAGTACAAAGGTGCAGTGTGCCAGCTCTGATTTGTGCAAGCACGAATGCCTCACAGCAGAAACATACCAAAATACACACTTTCTGTGTGCCAAGACAGGACTTGGCAGGAGTTTTCGCTGTGTTTTCTACTGATGGCCCTTTTCAGAGGTGGTCTGAGGGCTGAGGATTGTTGACTGTTTATGGACTCTTTGCACTGCACATCTGCACAGGGGCGACATCTGTTTTATTTACATCCAGTGCAGATTAATGCCAGCCCTGTAAAATATTTAATACAATAAAACCCCAGGGTTGGGGAAGGGAGGGGGGAGAGTATGTGAATTCCTGTGCACAAGGGAATAGGAGCAGTCTGGTTTTGCAGGGAACGAGCTGCCCTTCAGTGTGTGCAAACTGTGTTGTAAAGGCTCTGCCGGTGCCCCTGGTCTTTGTGTGCTCCTGCTGTGCTGCACCAGGCTATGAATAAGCACTTTCAAGCAGTGATGTTTTCTAGCCCTCAGAGGCTCTTAATTTGCCTGAGCTCTGCAGTGTTTTCCCTGCCTCCCTCCCAGCCAGGATTGCTCACGTCTGTCTGGCTCGCGGTGCCAGAGCGCTCCGGGGAGCTGCGTGCACTGTTCCCTGGCTGGATCTCAGGCTCCAGCCTGATTTCCCGGGGTAAAGTAGGCCAGGAGGAGCTGGGAGGACCAGGGAGGGAGAAGCTGGGTGATGAATGGGGCGGCATGAAGTCACCCTGCTCCGCCAATCCGGGCAGGGCCGTGCAGCTACGGATGCCTCTTGATGCCGGGACCAGCCTCACCTTAGCTGGGGATTTGGTGTTTGCAGCCTGAGCTGAGCGTGCACCAAAGAGTTACTAGTTCAGGCCCAATCCTTTGGGAGTGTTGCTCTGAGGTGAGTGTTCTCAGCAGGATGCAGCTGAGGAGCCTCCACCTTGCATTTGTGTCTGCACGTGCCAGTCTCCCTTTCCATAATCTCTGGTATGCCTGTTCTGCACCATTGCTTCTCCACCTGTCTGGCTGATCCCTGTCACTTTTTCCTTCCCTACTTCAGTCCTCCTCATGTCTGATCACTCCTCCTTTACCTGTGCACTGCCCAGAACCCACCTGCTTTCTCCTGACTTCTAAAATACCCTCTTTTGGGGGGGGTGGGGGGTGGTTGTGTCACTCTCCCTTCTCGTGGAGCCAGAGGGAGATGGGTTGTTCCCCTGCTCAGCCTAAAGAGCTCAGACTTAAAAGGGAAGCTGGGAGGAGGCTCCTCTGTGTTCCTCAGCTTAGACCTTTGGGTGGTGGCAGAGGGAAGGAGTTGGGGGGGATGGCAATGACTCAGGTCTTGTGCCAGACTCCAAACAAGTATCTAAATTGGGACTATCTGCCTGAGATGCCCTTCTGTGGGGGCAGGAAGGAACACTTGGAACGAGCGCTGAAGTGACCCTCTCATTGTTCTCGCCCTGCTGTCCAAGTTGTTCCCCTTGTTCTTCTTCATCCTCTTTTGACTTTCCCTTTCTCTCCCCTCCCTTCTCCCTCCTCCAATGCCCTTTGTTTACTGATAGGCCAAGCAGAAAACATGGAGACGTCTGATATGGCGACAGCAAAGGTAGGATGGAAATGCTGCCGTCCTCACTGTGCGTAAGTGGTTTCGCTTGGCAACTTCTTACTTTGTCCCTCAACCTTTTTGCTTTCCCCTGACCACCCTCCCTGATGAGTGCTGGGCTTGAGCATGGGATTTAAGCTCTGGGAGGATGCTACTCGGTGGCCATGGGCTGTACATTGCTTTGGCTGTAAGAAAATCGTGGGATGTTGGTGCTGTAGGTGAAGGTCGGGGGCAGGAGGGAGGGAAATAAGGGAGCTTGTGCTCCTGCCGTGGCGTTCTGAGGTGGGAGCAGGGATGCCGGCAGAGCCTGCTGGATGAGAGAGTGACACTAGGTGGTGCTTTAGGGGCAGCTTTCCACTGCCAGGGACCGAGAAATTCCTTCTGGCAGCCTCTTTCTTTTTTTTGGAAAAGGATCTCGGTGGGGGGGGAGTGTTGAGGGAGAAAGTAATTCGAGCTTATGGATGCATCCGCCCTTCTCTGTGAGGCTTCTCTGTTGCCTGTGCTGCTGCTTTTACCGGGCTGTGGGTTCTGCTTTTCCTGTGGGCTGGCAGCCTGCAAATCTGGGAATGGAGCTGGATGGATTGAGATGGGCTTGTGAGGTAGAAATGGCTTCAGGATGGTTGGGTGACCTGGGAAGCACAGGGCTGTCACCACTGGATGGTTGTACATCGTGGCAAGGATCACTCATTAGGTGTTTCTAGCATGAGCTGGCCACCAGTGTGACTCCTTGGGATCAGAGCAAGGTTAAAGTGTGGAGAATGTGCCTGCAGGATGTGTCCTGGGCTTTTTTTCTCAGCAGGGCCTGAAGTTCAGCCTGGCTGAAGAGAGGCACAGCTTGCAAAGGGATTATAACCCCCTGCTTTTGAGCTTGTTCTGGCTGGGTCCTTGAGCATGGAGACATGGGCATGTTGTATTCCAGGAACCAAGTTCTTCCTGGGATTAGAAGTCCGTGCTTAGAACCTCCCTGTGGCGCTGTTAACAGATTGAAGGGCTTATGTCTCAACCAGAATTCAAGCTGAGATTTGCCTTTCACATGTATTTCTGCTAAACACTAAATACTTTCAATCCCCTATCCCAGAAGCCTGGGTGGAGCTGGTGCCCTGTTTTTCCCCAGGACTGGGTTAAACACAGGTTTTGAGTTTTTAGTGCCTGTCAATGAGTTTTATGAGGTACTTCTGGGTAAATGTTGCTTTCTAAAGGTGAACTCATCCTCATTATCATGTTGGTTCAAGCTTTAACTGTGTGTCCCTGCAAACCCACTTCTAGGGCTTGGAAGCAATTCCCACTGAGGATGCTGAAGGGTCTCTGGCCCTGGAGCCAGTTGAGTGACACTCCATTTCAGTCTGGTGGCATTTTGGGGATCTCAAGCTTTATTGTGTTGAAAAACAGACATTTTCAATGACAGAGACAACAAAGCCACTTGAAAACTCTTCTTGTCTGTACCTGTTATTTATGGTTTCTTCTTTTTAACTAAAGGCAAACATGATCTACAGTGTCAAAGCACCATCTAAGCGTGAATGTACTTAAAACCTATTTATCTTTTCAGGGAAATGTAGCTTGAGTGAAAAACTGTGTGAACCTTCTGAAATAGATGCATCTTGGAAGTTAGATATGTAAATATTTCTGGAATGTGTACAGGTTGATTTGGACTTAACCATAGCAAGAGCTGATGTTTAAACCCCTATTCTTTGTTGAAACCCAACTGTTCTTCCATGGTCTGTTTTCTTTTCTGGCTTGGGGGTCAGTTACCCCTGTTACAATTGGTTTGGAGCCTCCAAGGGGTGATATTAATTTTGCTTAATTTCTGACAGGGGTCAGTCTGGAAGAACTAAAACGTTTAAGAGATTTTTCTCAGCCTGAAGTGTTCCCAAAGCAGCCCTGGGATGGAATATCAGGATGTTGCTGCTCTCCATTGTGTTGCACTGTTGCTTCCTTTTCTGCTGAGGCACCTTTCAGGCTGTCTCAAGAACTGGCATTTCCTGACACGCCAAAGAATGGGCCCATATTTAGCTCATTAAAAACAGAACTGCACTTTTCACTCTTGAGTAGCCTGTGGTTTTAATCCCAGGGTAATCCATCATTCATCCTCATCTTGAGGTTTTTCAGACCTGTTGGAGGGACTCAGGAAACTGCCCCTTTTTATGCTTTGGGGCACCTTTTGGGACTTTTGTCACCTCCCAGTTGTGTTTTCAGGGGGCCCTGCTAAAAGTAAAACCCCTGATTATTTCATCCCTGCTCCTTGCTGGGGGGAAAAGCAGATAACCTGTTGGAAAAGGGGGGGGAAACCAGGTCAATGTGGAGCTAAAAAACTCCTTGGGAAAACATGAATCACTTCCCAGGTGATCATCCAGTGGGAGGGAGGAACATAAATCATGGAAATGCTTTTTATCCCACCAACACTGCAAGGTTCTTGCTCTCTGTGCTGCAGACAGGGCTGAGACCTTTTAGGGGGTGGGGGCAGGTACTGAAGCACCTGATTTACTTGTTCCATCTTGAAGGAAATGTCCCTGTTCTGAGCTGGAACAGCAATGATGAGGGAAGGCAGGCAAGGTGCCTGTTTACAGCACCGCAGAGCTTTTTCTTAGAGCTGATTTCCTTGGATTTATTAGATAGCACCGGGCTGGGATGGCTCGGGGAAGTGTGTGTGAGGGGAGGAAGACAATAGGGAATGCAAAATAGCTGTGTGTGAATAAAACAGTGCTAAATATTGAGCGCTGTTGTATGAATTTTAATTTCTGGAGTTGCCTCTGTGCTTTCAGCTCCCGCCCAGACCAACATGCTGCACAAAAATTGCAAGAGAACACCGAGACCTAATTCATGCCTGTCACTGTTGTACAGATGTTCCTGGCTGTGCAGAGGGCATGGAAAGCAGTGTTTTATCTGGACAGGACCATTTAGTATTTCTTTCATCCAAGCAGGAGGTCGGGGGTGGGGGGAAGTAACTCTGGTTTTGTGTATTCCAGCCCTAACTTTTAAAATTCATGAGGCTTTGACACTTTGTACTTACAGGTCAGGAAAACATCCGGTCTTTTTTCTAAACCTCCCCCCCCATTTTTTTTCTTTCCCTTCTACTCATAATTTCCAAGTCTTTCTTGGGTTTGAGAAAGTTCTGCACAGTTTTTACTTAGTTGCTGTTTTTAGTGTCTGTGTGTGCTGCTTGACTTCCTCCTCCTCACTGGTGCTGGAGGCAAGCAGAAGCCACAAGGGATCTGTCTGTGTTCATGGAATTCTTGCTCTGGACCAGAAATACTTAAATTATTACTGGCATTAGGCCAGGATCCAAATTATCTCGTTTAATTCTTTTTGAAGTTTATGAGAATTTTGCCTGGGGGAAGGGACAGGGGGTGAGGCAGGACAACACACCCCATAAACTTGTCTTATTATTATTTATTGTTTGTGCTTTAGCAAATGATGCATCTAATAAAACAAAAGATCCCTTCTCCAAATTAGAGGAATTAGAATTACAATATAATTAGAATTACATTCCAATAAAAATATTGTTTGTGTTCACAAAACATGAAAACAAACTCAAAGGAAACCCAATGTTTATGCTTTTATTACCATTCTTGATTATTCCTATGGGAAAAGAATTTTAACCAAAATACCAGTGGCTTGGGGAAAGCTTAAGGATATTTTCACTTATATCAACACTTACACAGACCAAAACAATATATCAATGATGTTTATTACAACTACTATCTTGAGTGTGTCCTTAAACAATGTAAATCCATGGATAAGTGAGAAGACACGGATTTAGGGCTTCCCCTTTTCAAAGCAGAGGTGTGAAGCAGAGTTTGGATCTGTCAATCCACACTTCTGAGTGCTTTCTTCCATTCTTCTGCTTTGTGGGATTGATGCTCTGGATGGAGTAGGTAGATAAATTATCTGGAATTCTACTTGCATGTGACTTATAAGTATTCTTAGCACTGTGGAGGTGGACAGGGTGGCTGTGCATAGCCTGTCTCTCTTGGTATCTACACAGGCTTTTTTATTACCTTATTTAAATGGTAATTTAGTATTTTCCCCCACTGGAATAATTATGTGCAGAGGCTGGAGAAAAGGAAAGGGCTTGTCCATGCAGCACTAGGGGGACCAGCCACGTGAATGTGGGATTGGGATTGGAAAGAGCCTTGGAGGTCCTGCTGTGAGGATTTTGGAGGGCAGGTCCCAGGTGAATTGTGGCAGAGGCAGCTGCACCCCCCAGACAGGTGTTTCAACAAACCCCTCCTGAGTGATCCCTCTCCTCTGATAATTTCCCAACCCTCACATTATTTGGCAAAGAAAAAAATAAAAAGTGCATGACTGCTTATCTCTTAATACCTTTCTTGCCTGAGCTTTGATTTCCAAACATGTGACTCTGCAGCATTAGTCTGTCCTAGATTTGCCAAGCTTGCAGGTCTCCTGACCCATTTTACAGCTTTGTGATTTGCTTCCCCTCCTTGACAACCTGCAGGCCCCAGACACAGAGCATCTCGTGGACAGGAGCCAAGGCCAAGCCAGCATAGGCTGGTCCTAGTGAGGGCTGAGCCTGGGATTATGTGGGGTGAGATCTGAATGTTTGGGGTTTTGGTTTTTGGTCACAGGGCAATGTGTGTGTTCAGCTTTATGGCCAAATGAATGATTTTTGTCCAGAAATAAACAAACAGGTGTGTTGGGAAGTTGCTGTCGGGATCAGTTCTCAGGGTGGGTGTTTGGGATCTCCCCACCTGCCCTGGGGCTCTCCTGCAGGCACTGTGCACACAGGGGGAGATAAAGATGATGCTACACAAGCTGCAGTTTCACACTATTGCTTCCTCCTGCAGTAAATAACATTTAGTAGTGAAGCAGAACATCTCACAAGTGTTTGAGGAAGCATTTTGGGAGCACTTAGCCCTGAGCTGAGCTCCCCCTTTCAGTGTTACTTACACAGGTTCTGAAGCTTCAGCCCCAGTGCCACGATCCTGTTTCATTTCACCTGCCCTGGGAATGATCAAAGCCTCTCAGAAGTGACTTTCTGCTGAATTCAGAACTGAGCTTTGCTGCTCTCCATGTGTTCAGGACCTGGGAGAGTCAGAAAAAAGATCTGGTGCTGTTATTAGGCAAAGGAGGAAAGCAAAGAACCATGTTTGTTGCTTTCCAAAGAGGGTGTGGGCATCACAACCTGTGTTTCCCTGGACAAATTTCACTGAAAGCTTTGAAAACCAGAACACAGACATTGAATTTGTGCCCCCTGAGCAGTGAACAGAGAGGAGTGGTGATTTTACAGGTATAGGGTTTTTATCAGTTGTGGGCATGGGGGTATCTGGGTGCAGAAGAATGACAGAATACCTTAAAAATCCCTTCAAGCTGCTAGAATATTTTATTTATACATAGCTCTCTTTACCATCCCTGAAACATGAATGCCTGGAGGATTTACAAGCAAGACTATTCCTCACCCAAGGCCAAAGATGTTCATAGATGTCTGTATGGAGTAAGAGTGTGTATGTTCATCTTTGGGCATTCCCAGGCTTCACTTTTTGAAGTAATTTAAATCACCTTTTTCTAAGAAATAGTTAAGCTGTAGGTTGCTGGAAATATTCTGCCCCATTCCCTTTGAATTTGTGTGCTGGAGCAGCAGGCTGTGTTTAGATGCTGCAAGATGAATAGAAGAATTCCCAGAAAAAGCACAGTGCATTGCAGGAAACGTGGGTGGTAATGCAAGAACTGGCACTTCCCCCCCTTCTGCCAGGCCTTGCCCTGTGGGTGCTGTGGTGCAGAAGGTCTCTGGTAACCGTGGAGGGGAAGAGGTTTTGGTTCTGCTCTGATAAGTGATGAGGCAACAACGACTCACTTGTTCCATGTGTGCAGGAGCAGTGGGTGTCACTAGATAAGACACCCCCAGCTCCAGGGCAGGGACTTGTCCCCTGCCTCTCTGAAGATTTCACTTTCCATTGGGAAATTCGGTTTTCCTTTGCTTTCTGCAGTTCCTCAGCCTGCTCAGAGAAGAGGTGGGTTAATCTACCCCTGTGCACAGCCCCGGGGGGGACCAANTCGGCGCTCCCCGCGGGACGCTCGCCGGCCGCGGCTGCTCCAATATGTCCTGGGACCTCTGGAGCTGTCAGTGGGCAGACAAGGACACGGGCAGCAGCGGATTATCGTGGCTGTACTAATGAAAGGGNACTCTCTTCCCTCCAGGGAAGTTGGAGAAGGGACTGTTACAAACTGGTAGGACAAGAAGTAATGGGTGCAAATGGAAAGGGGGAAATTGAATGAGGTATAAAATAAATAGATAAGGAGTAATGGGTGCTACTTGAAAAAGGGGAACATTTAGGTTTGGTATAAAATAGGACAAGGAGGAATGGGTGCAAAGGGAAAGAGGGGAAATTCAGGTTAGGTGTAAAATATCTATATAAATACCAATAGAAAGAAGTTCTTTACCAGGAGGGTGGTGAGGGGTTACAGTGGGTCGCCCGGGGAGGGGGCAGTGGCTGCCTCATCCCTGCAAGTGTTCAAGGCCAGGTTGGACCAACCTGGAGTGGTGGGAGGTGTCCCTGCCCAC
>VYXB01007856.1:555252-571973 GCA_013397135.1 Pachyramphus minor | reverse complement strand
CCCACGGGAGGGGGGGGTGTGTGTGTGTGTGTGTGGAACAAGATGCTCCCCGCGGTCCATTCCTTGGACTGATATAAACTTGATTCTGCGACAGTGTGCACTCGGGAGGGGGAGGTCCGGGGGCACCGTGGGTGGCAGGGGATGAGGGGGGGATGTGAAGCAGGCGCATCCCCCCTTCTCCCGGCGCTGGCGCGCGGATGCCATGGGATGCTGCGGNCTCCAATATGTCCTGGGACCTCTGGAGCTGTCAGTGGGCAGACAAGGACACGGGCAGCAGCGGATTATCGTGGCTGTACTAATGAAAGGGTTCAAGCTCGCCTGGTAAGCGCTGGGGGCCGTCGCGCCCGCTCCCCGGAGCCCCTATCCCTGGGGTCGCGCTGCTTTTCGCTGCGGGGGAAAGGGATGCGCGCTCCGCCAAGTTCCGCTGCAGCATCACCCCGGGGGGACAGCGCGGGATGCGGCTGGGAAAGGAGGGAGGGAGCCGCCGGGAAAGGCTCCGGGAATAGCGATGGGCCGCTGCTGTCCGGGCATCTCTGCGCCAGCACCGTGATGCCCTGAGCCTCCCTCCGCGCTGGCTGCATCTTCCTCCCCGCTGCCGCCACCCCTTCTCCTCCTCTGCTGTCGCCTAAAATCAGTTTAAGGCATCGCTTGCAGCCCGGGTTGTGCATGAATCCGCATCTGTGTGTGCTCACCTGAGCCCCTGCTCGTCCCCCGGTGCCCGGGGGATGTTGGCACGCAGAGAAAATCAGCATATG
Organism: Pachyramphus minor; assembly: GCA_013397135.1. Classification (NCBI taxonomy): domain Eukaryota; kingdom Metazoa; phylum Chordata; class Aves; order Passeriformes; family Tyrannidae; genus Pachyramphus; species Pachyramphus minor. The sequence goes on along the minus strand of VYXB01007856.1, from coordinate 571,218 downwards.
CGGGGTTTTGCCCTTTTTTTTTTTTGTCCCCCCCGAGGAAAAGTGGGGGAAAAAAAATTGTTTTGAATCCTGCGTGCGTGGAATGGCTCCTGGTCGGCTTGTCTTTTAAATAGCTGCTTTTTGGGGATGCACCTTCCTGGCTCGTTGCTGTGAGGAGATATTAGAGTTGGGAACCAGGAGCTTCCAGGAAGGTACCGAAGTGCTCGATAATTCTCTGATCGTTCCCGGGCGTTTTGGGGGAGAACTCTCCAGGTTTGGATAAGTGGGCAGTGAAAGAAAACATTGTGGGGGTGAAAGTCAATTAACAAAGCTGTGTGCATATATATCTAAAATGTTCCCATGTAAATATTTCTGTTGGTTGAGCTTGTATTTTACATGGGTCCATAAATATATACATATTCAACAGGCATGAATGCAATTATGTCTATCTAATATAAACTTAACCAACAAAGACTTATATAAATCTTGAGTGTATCAACCCTGGCTTAAATCTCTAGGATGTCAAAACGACTTAGTTGGAATAAATAATCTTATAATTATTATGTTGAAATTGATTTAATCAGAACTTTATCAGATGGGAACGGCTCCATAGTTAAGAGTGGAACGTGACTTTGTTATTTGGGTTGAAGTGGATGACAAGAGCAAAACGGGAAGGCCTGTTTCTTTTCCTTAATCCTTTTTCTCTGTAATGAAAAAAGGAAGTAATCATAGAAATAACAGCCTCTCTTAAGTGTGCTGCTTTGCATCAGTATGAATGTGGTGCTTTGAGGTCTTTGCCTGTGACGTGTGAGAAACCAGGGAAGTTATTTTTTATTTGTTGTTTTATTTATTGTTGCTATTTTTATTTTACCTTTTTTTTCCTGTGTGAAAAAATAAAAGCACTAAAGTATAGCACTAGGAGGCATCTTGTACTGGGCCCCAGGGGACTAGAGCCAGGGATGACTCAATAGGTCATCTCTTTTCCTAATTTCTGTAATTCTGTCTTTTATTTAATTACTCTGACAGCCTTTGAATTTCCCCTGTGTGTACACGGCTATGTGTGACATAGCACAAATGACACAGCTATCAGCATTTGAAACTACCACATCTGAAAACATTTTAAATAATGAAAAAGCCCAATTCTGTGGTGTGCAGTTGGGCTGAGGAGTTGCATAATAGCTGAGTGTACTACCAGGAGAGCAGAGCATGTGCTGGAAACGCTGGGATCATGTGGATCTGCACTAACATGGCACCCACTGCGTCCCTCCCCGTCCCTCTCCATCCCTCTCCACTCCTGGGATTGCAGAGCTCTTGTGTGCCCAGCTCTGTCCCAGCCTTTCCCACAGCTCAGGTTGGAGGCAGCCTGGGAATTCTGTCAGAGCTGAGCAGGGGAGGGAGGTGGATTCAGGGCTGGCTGGGGACATAAGCAGATTACCCTGTGCTGGAGGAAATGCTGGTGGTGCTTCAGTAGGTGACGCTCTTCCCTCTGAGTTTCTCAGCTCCAGGCGGGGTCTCAGGGGCCCTGGGCTGTCCTGGGTCCCTCTGTTCTCAATAATCAGTTCCCCTGGCTCTCCTAGAAACACATAAAGAGTGCTGCCCATCCCCTGCTTGCCTCTTCAGCATCCCCTTTGTCTTCCCCTGAATCCCACAGAGAAGTCAAACACTGATTGCTTCCCTTATTTCATTATACAGCATTTTGGATCTTTGCAGCAGTTACTGTGTTCCCCCTCCAGGCAGTTTTATTTATTTGGTTGTGCTGCAACATCCAGGCACAGAAGGGTGAGTTAAAGGTGTTATTTCAGGTTCTGTGTCACCCAAATATAAGTGTGTGTTGCTGCTGGACTGACTGTGTGGTTCTAGAGGAGCACAGGTCTAAGTACAGAATGGAGACTTCCCTGGGCTTTGCTGCTTGTCAGACTCGCTTGGGGTACTTTAATGGGGTGGCACAGCCTCAGTATTTGCAATGAAATGGTTTTACAGCATTTAGTATTTATCCAGAATAATAAAAAACACATCCAGTGCATGGCATACAAACAGATCCTTTGGTGTAGGAGCGGTGATTCCTATTCTGGGTGGCACTGCTGGGGTTAAAAGCAGTGGGGGGAAAAAAAATGGAAAAAAGAGTCATGATTTCTGTATGTGGCAGGAAAGGCAGCAGCACAGGGACAGAATGCAGTCAGCAGGAGCAGCCACTCTGACACTTGGGAATGGGATTTGCTCCTGCCTGTTTTTAGGCCGCTGTGAGATCACACAAAGCAACACAGAGTGTTTGACCGGGGACCCTCTGGCCACCCCTGGGCTGGGTGCAGGCTCGTCCTGGCCCAGGCCAACATGCTGATCCCTCATAGGAGCTCCTGCATTTTTGCAGGACATCACCTAATCCTGCCCCAAACGATCTCCCACCATCTGGTCTCGTAGCACAGCGTTGCTGCCGGGGAGGCTCGGGGTGCTCAGCACAGCAGGACCCCGAGGAGTGACACCAAAAACATGACCGTGGCACGATGCAATGCCCTGATGTGCCAGTGCAGCATCTCCCTGGTGTGCTCCAGCATCAGGAATGATGCTGCAGTCCCTGACGCCGCTGGTGTGACGTGTGACAACACGGATTTGTTTTGGCAGGGCCTGAAGTCTCGGTTTAAGAAGTCCTTTCCGTGGCACAGGGGAATGTTTTCATACGTCTGCCTCTTGCGACATGGTATTGTGAGAGAGAACTTCTGCTTCCAGGCTGACATCACTGTTATCTCACAGATCCTTTGGGAATGGAATCAGCCAGGCCTCGAGCTTTACATTTTGGAAAGCCAGAAACTACAGCAGGACAGGCTGAGCTTTCCCTCCCCTCTCATCTCAGGCTTTGCTGCTTGCCTGGTTCTTCCTTGTTGGGAGTTTTGGGGAGCTCATAATCCAGCATAGGTGGATACTAATTGAGATCTTTTTTGAAAAATGAGAATTAAATGGTGCTAACAACATCAAGGCTGTGGGTTTGAACCCTGGATGGGCCATGCACATCCTTGTGGGTCCCTCCCAATTCAGAATATTCTGATTCTGTGAAATGCCAGAAAAACATTTCAGGGACAAACCCAAACTTGCTGTCCCGTAAATGGGATACTGAATGAAACCCTGCTCACCTGATTTCCCTACTTTTGTGGTTCCTTCTGCACTGCTTGTGCTGCTTTGTTGACTGGAATATTTCTGAGCCACAGAACCTGCTCTGTGGAGCCCACTGAGAAAATAAGGGCCAAAGGCTCTGCCTAAAAATAAATCTGTAATTCATTTTTCTGCTAGTGCCTGTGGGTGAGAAAAAAACTCTCAATGTTCCAACACCCTACTTATCTGAGGGAAGGATCTATTATGTAGTTGTGGGGGTGGGATGGGAACTAGGTAGGGTTACAGAACAGCAGAGCTAAAATTAGAAGTTGTTTGATGTCAGGGAGCAGTGAAGATTAACTTCAGGCAGTTGCAGCTCTGCATTCTGTAAGGCTGCGACTTCAGGGGCTCTTTGTGGCTAGTCCAGGCCAGCAACACTTGCCCTTGCCATGGCTTTGGAAGTGTCTCAGGGCATGGAAGGGGGGCAAGAGGGGATTCATAAGCTCTAGTCCTACTTAGCTCTGTTCTCACAGCCGAGTCTTGCGACTTTGAAGTTTAAAATACAGGGTAGTGAAAAAGGGACAGGAGGGATGTGTTCTGTCCTCAGCTCCAGAGAACTGGTACTTGCTGTAACACAGAAAGGTGACAAACGTGGGTGTTTGGGATTCTTGCCTCCTTAATTACCCAAGGAAATGATGAAGCTGTTTAAATCCCTCCCGATTTCATATTGATGCTGCAGAGACTTGAAGAGCTGCTGTGTGCAGCGACGATGAACTTCGTTCCATTGCGCTGCAAATGATTCCAAGTGAAATTGGATTTCCAGAATCAATTCTTCCTCAATTTCTGGAGGAGCCCAGCGAAACAGTTCCGTTGAAGTTACATAATTGTGCTGCTGTGCATATTGTGCTGTTTGACCTTCACATTACAGGTTAAAATGTTGCATTTTAGTGTTTTGTGTCATCGATTTTTCTGCGTCTACATCTTTCTCTGTGCTTTTTATTCAAAAGGAAGGAATAGGTGCTGATAATCCTCTTGCTAAAAGCCATCAGAGATGACCCACATACATATAAATATGGCTCTGGCATTTTGGAAAGAAAAGGCTTTCACTCCTTATAAATTCTGCAAATGGATCTTAGGAATCAGGATGTTCCCGTTTGCTGTCAATGTGGTAGGAAGAGGACACCTTTATTAATGAGTTGCTCATCTCTCCCTGGATCCAGAACATTCTGAACCTCTGTCCACAAAGTACAATTTCCATCTTTTCTCTCTCAACAGGAAGATGTTGTGTCAGGTGACTGGAGGAACAACTTTGGGCAATATTGGGGGGTTTATTTTGTAAATGGTTTTATAGTACGTAATTCCTAAGGGTTAGTAGCAGTTTTTGTGCTAATTTATCTGAGGTTTTCAGTAGTAGGAAGCCATAGTAAGCAGAGAGGAGCCTAATCCAAGTGCACTGATGTCAAGGGAAAAAATCTTGCATGCAGTTCCCTTGGCCAGCCTGTCCTCATGGGCACCAACTGAGCCAGAAATAGACCCCAGATCAGCTCCTTCCCAGTTTTTTCCTGGACTACCACTCTGAATTCGTACCTTCTGTGGTGACACGGGGTGAAGCACGACTCAAGTGACTGTTTTAGCAAAGGCAAAATATGAAATTACAGTGGAGGGGAGACTATTTGAAGAAAAACTGAGCCATTATGAAGGCCTTGGTCTGAGATTTGGTTTGCTTGCAGCTCTGTGTGATGGCAAAAAGACCCCTTTAGTGATTTTTGTTTGTTATGTGGTTGGCTTTTGGCATCAATTTTTGCTTTAAATTTGGATAAACATCTCTAATTTTATGCTCTAATATACATGTGCTTATTGAAACCTCTCTGAGGACAGCCACACAGAGGAATTCTTTGACTTAAGCCATGCAGATGCTGCACTTAGCAGAGTTTGCTGAATCTCTCCTTCAGATCTCTCCCTGGGCTGCAGATTATTTGGGCTAATTGAATCCTACCCATTTGTTTTGCTCCAGAATTGCCTTTTCTCCTTATCAGATGGTAAAATCACCTTGCTCTCTCTCTCCAGCCCTTCAGCAGCCTCATAAATGTCAAGTGAAGGGCAAAGTGCTTGGAACTGTTCTGGAATTCTGCAGCTCAGGGCTTGAGTTGAGATGGATGAGGCAGCAGTGAGGCTTCTCCAGAAATCCTTTTTTTCATGTACAGAGGAGCAAAAAGCATGGAAAAAGGCAAACTTAGTCAAGAAAAACTTGATCAGGTGTGTTTTTTCAGTCTCAAAGCTGAAGTGTGGAGCTGTTTGACTGTTTGGTCCCTTAAATGAGGAACCAGGTCCTGGCTGTGGGAGCTGGAAGTCACGAGAGGCCCATTTGTGCCTGGATCTGTCACTGACCACTTGCATCCTGATGTTGCCTCTGCCCCAGTTTCCCTGCCTGCAGAATGAGGCAAACCATGGCTCTCCTCCTCCTCCCTGGAGCACTGTGGGATTTACATGGGACAAGTGCTAGAGAGGGGTGAGCTGGACACTACTGCACGTTCTGTAAGCGTGTGATTAATGGTTGTGTTGAACTAAGCAAGGAACACTCACGTGCTTGAAATTTCTGCTTGATTTTTCACTCAGCAAGTGGGCACTGGCAAGGCCTGAAAGGGCCAAAAATTGCCATCACAACTCCTGTGGAACTTTCTGCCAGAATCACCGTGTCCTGGTCAAGATCTCTTCTGCTTAATTACTTTTGCCAGCTGAAATTCCTCTTGGGAATCAGACTCCTCTTGATTCCAAACTAGTTCATGGTATTCCTGTGGTTGACTAAGCAGCTGCTATTTTTTTTTTTGCTTGAACCTTCCCCTGTTTCCAAGTTCAGTCCTGGTTGGAAAGTGCATCTTAATGCCATTATTGTTATAATTGATGCTTATTAGGAATGGTAACTGCTAATTTCAGTATTTTGAGCCTGGTGGAAGTAAATTATATAAATTGAGGTCTAACAGCAGTCATAGCATCCAAGTCTAAAATATCCAAGTTCAGGCAATGGAGAGACCAAGCCAAACACTGCACAGAAATCAGGAGCTGCTCTTTTCCTTCCATAACTTCAGTGTGCCCTTGCAGAGCCACGTGCTGAAAACAAGGTGCTGGAATGTTCTCTGAGCATCTCCTGGGCTGAAGTTTTCCATTTGGCCAGATTTAGGTCTGTGTTGTTGCTTGTACTTTACATTTTCCAGTGGTTTGCTCTCCATAACCGTTTTTTCCTGGACAGAATGCTCTCTGTGGTCACAGCCAAGTGACCCGGGGGGGAGATGCTCTGCTTTTCTACAACTAAAAAAAGATGCAGAACGCTGCCATTCTCCTCTGACAATGTCACAGCCACTCTGTGCATGTGGCAAAGGAGCAGAGAAGGAGGGATTTGTGGGTTTTTTTTGGTATGAGAGGCAGATATATATTTGAGGTATATATTTGGAATCATTTTCAAGCCACTTGGAACACTAGGTTTGGAAAAATGTGGCTTGACCACACCTAATTTCAGGCCTTGGAAGTGGAAGAAGAAAAATGGAGGAGAAAAATGAGTGGAATGAAAAAGACTTGGGGAGAAGAAAGAGGTGTATATTGAGGTGTATATTCAGGAGCAGCAAAGATTTTGTAACAGAAAAACTGTTCATGTGTGCACATGAAATTAGAACAAATAAGCTGGGGGTGGGGACACACACAACTTGTTTATCTTACAATAATTCTTTTAATGAAATCCTGAGCAAACAAGGCTGTGTTTGGATGGCAGAGAAATCATTTGCCAGGTCTCATCCCTTGTCGTGAGGACACACGAAGTGCTGTGAATTAAAAGCTTTGCACAGGAGACAGAGGTATTTTAGAGAGCTCCTGGAGACTCAGAGCTGTAATTTTGGTGTATTTCTGACCCCCCAGGAACAGAAGTCAAGCAGCCACGGAGATGTGAAAGAAGTGCCCTCTGCTCATGAGGAGATTGGCTTGTGGCTGTGCAGCTCTTGAAAGTGGAATTGGGTTTTTTCAGAGCTGTCAACTCTTAGAGAAATGATGTGCTCATGTGGTGCCCTTCAATGTGATGCACATTTTAGGAATGAGGTTTGGGAGGCAAAGTGTTGCTGAGCTGTGGGCCATGAAAGAAGGATGTGTCTCAGAGCTGGAGCTCAGAGAACCTGAGGGATATTCAGTGGCTGCTCCAGGGCAGTAAAACTGCATCATTGCTTCAAATACCTGTTATGTTATTTTTCCAGCAGGAAAAATAGGTTCCCCGTGGATTCTCCTGCATTTCTGTTTTAAAGACATCTGATAGCACAACTGATCTTGGAAATGGGATTGTTTCTAAGACTGTGTTGTTTTACAGTGAGAGAGGCTTTTAAAAACAGGTGCTTGCTGTGCTGGAGATTTCCATGCCCACCTCCAGAATCAGAGCTTCCACACTAAACAGTCAAAATGAACAAAGGGTAGAAGAAAGGAGGTGATATCAGCATTAGTTTGCAGATGAGGCACATGGAGATTAAAGGTGGTTTTCCTTCTTACATGTTTATTAATAGATGTGCACTAGAAAGCTTCCCTACTGGAAGCTTGGCTTTGGTGGGCAAGAAGCTGTGAAAGCTTAAAACAGTTCTTTAAAGAGCACAAATTCTATTGATGCAAGAGTTGGGATCAGACATGTGAACTGTCCAACCTTATCCCCTGCCTTTCTCATGGGTGACTTGTCCATTACCACCATACAGTGGTCCCCAAAGCAACTTCTGTCTTGCTCATATTTGGAAGTACCAAAATTGCCTTAAGGACATCTGTTCTTTCAAGGAGCACAACCCAGAGCAAGAACTTGAGATGATTTCGATGTCACTCTGCAAGATTTCCCACAGGAAACTCAAAAATCACATGGCTACGTTTCTCCGGGAGGTTTCGGGAACAAAAATACAGCGAATCAAAACAACCCTTTAAATTGTAACACTCACACAGCTGTAACACCAACTGAATGCAAACCTTTAAAGAGCCCATGGTGCTGCAAGCTGGGCTGCTGCCTCTTGGGAAAACTGTGGAAAGGAAAACTAGAGAAAAAAGTGATACTCCTGAGGCATTGATCCGTGCTCCTGGACCAGGAGCTGGACTTAGATAATCCTTGTGGGTCCCTTCCAGCTGAGGGTATTCTGTGGTTCTCTGACTCAGTGTGAGACATTTCCCTGTTTTATCTTTATTGGTGGTTACCTAATGGGGTTTATAAACATGACAAGTGAGTTTATAGCACTTCTCCCCTGCCCTTGGCTGCAAGGAGTTGACTTCAGCCTATTTTTTTCCCACAACTTAATATAATCACATCGCTGGTTGTTATATAATCTTTTAATAGGGCTTCTCTTTCCCTTTAATATTTACATTCTTCAAATATTTGTTGACCACTCCACTTTGTTTACCCTTCAAGTTTCTTTTCATAAACGAGCCTGGTGAATAGTGGGATGTTTTTGTTGCTTTCCTTCAGACTCACTGCTCTGCAAGAAAAATCTTCCTGATTGCTTGTCACCCTTACAACAAAGTTCCTGGTAGAGATTAACTGATCATACAGAGCAAATATTTCATCAGCTTCCATGGGGTTGGATTGATCAGAGCATGCAGCTCTTGTATCATGTTGCAGGAACGTGTCTGATTTGCTTTGTGCTCATACCTTGTCATCCCTGCTGCTTTCTTGCTTTCTAAATTCTTTGGATGGCTTTGTTTCCACTGTTTGGAGTAGATACAAACCCAAGGACAGTGGTTTTCGTGCTTTGCCCAGAAGAAAATCGGGCACAATCTCTGTTTATTTTTCCTCAGGCAGGTTTTTTATCTGTTTTGGATACACTTTAAATGTGAGTCACATCATTACCTTCTGCATTGTATAACTTCCCTGTGAAGGCCTTTCCAAGAGTGTGTGGGTGGAAATACCCCCGTGTTGAAGACAAATGTTCCTAGATGCTGGTTGTGCTGCCTGTTCTGGGGAAAGTAGGTGGTTTGTGTTGTCTGATAAGGTTTAGAGGGTGTGCAGTCCTGATGAAGGGTTGGTAGAAATCACTGAGCAGTCAGGGAGCTTCGTGGGAGTAGGGAATTGGAATTAGGAGGTAACTGGGATGTTTATGTCCATGCTGACTGCTCTGCTCCTTTGTGGTCAGGGCAGTGCTCCCAGCAGGGAGCGTGGGGATATTTAATAAAGCTCTGCTGATTTCCCCTGCAGGAATGTTTGGGATGCCAGGGATGTGTAACTCAACAAACCAAGCTGTGCCAGGGCGGTAGAACGGATGGGCAAGAAGAGCAGGAGGAGAGAGAAGTCCTCCCGAAATTCCTCCCCAAAACGCCTGGAGTGAGGAGCAGCCAGGGTTAACAGCGATGTGGGCTCCAGGATATTCTTAAAGAGACAGTGGGAGCTTTTCTTCCCAGTGGGCAGCAGCCAGCTCGGGATGCCAGGGCTGGGCAGCACATTGCAAAGGCAGCTTTGTTCCAGCCATGCCAGGCCGTTATCAGAGCAGGGAATCTTTCTGGCAGCTTTCAAGGCTGTAAAATGCATCCAGGCAGTGAGATCCTCAAATGGTTTGATGATCTCCCCAGAACTGCTTCTGTCTGCAGTGTGAATGGTGGGTTGAGGAGCGGGGAGGACCCACGGCTGCGCCCCGGGAAATGCCATGTGGTGACAGGTGGAGGTTCAATCCTTTATTTGGCCTTTATTTCACCCTGCCCAGGCAGGTGGGAGGGCTCCTTCCTGGGGATGCAGGTTCCTTTGTGTTGGGGCGTGTGCCGGGAGGGAGGTCAGGCGGTTCCTCAGGAAAAAGGATGCCCTGACGCAGGGCAGGATCCAGGGTTTGGTGGAGGAATCCCAGCCGGGGTGAGGGGGAGAGGCTGAGCAAGACTTGTGGTGGAGCAACATGGGAGTAGGGGCTGCACTGAGCAGCTCTTTAGTGGGGTTGGTGGGTTTGATACAGAAATGGGACCATCCTGGGATGAAGGGTCGAGCAATTCAGCAGCAGTGGGAATGAATCCAGTGTGAATGGGTGTGGGGATTGAAAGTCAGGTGGCTCACGAGCAGTCTGAAGGTAGAGACTGGGGCAAGGGTTTGGGGGAAGGCTTTAGGGGGCTGATTTTGGCTGGGATAAGCAGACTGAAGCATTCAGAAGAATGGAGAAGCTGGCAGGACTGTAACAATTACGTGGTGCAGAAGCACAAGCTGCACCAGCCAGTGCTGAGGGTTGGACCCTTTTAGGGCCCTTTTCCTCTTCCCTTTATAAATCTGCTCTCGGGTCTGAGCTATCCCAGCTCAGTGCAGTGTGGAATAGGGAGCAGAGGGATGGTGGATGGGGCATGTCTGTGCCAGGAGGTTGGTGTAGCCCAGCCCCTGGCACAGCACAGCCCACGTGCAGTTTGCTGTCTCCAATGGCAGCTATTGAGGCTTGATCCAGATGTCAGGGAACCCTCTCTTTGTGCTGAGCTCGCACAGGAGCAGCTCCTGGGAGGGTTCCCTGGAGCAGGGGGGAGGCAGCAGTTTCCTATTTCGAGTGGCATCCAAAGAATGGGGTTTGTGTTGGGTTTGAGGTGAAATTTTGCTGCTGCTTGTCCCCTGGTGGCCACCTCTGCAATGTCACTGCCAGTACAGTGGCACGACATTTAACTCTGTCCTGAGGGAGGAAAAGAGGGATAAATAGATAATGGAGGCAGTACTGTAATGATTCCACAAGGACCTGTAATTAGCATGGTCTCCTGTTTCTGCTGTTATTTTTTGTGTCTGTGTGTGTAGAATAATCTCCCCTGGCAACCTGTTCTGCTTTTCCTTCATCCTCTCTTAAACTGGGCACTGATCTGGCTGGATGCACTCTGACCCTGGTGGTTGAAGGTGATCCTATGATGGCAGTAGGGTCTGAAATCAGTGCAGCCTTCATGCCTTTCACTCTAATTCTGAGGGTCTGCCCTGCAACTGCCCTGCCCTCAGCACAGGGCTGGAAAATATATACTGGAGTTACTTCTATTAGTGCTCCATCTCTGAGACATCTGGTAGTGTTATTGATGTGCTTGTTAATCTTCATTTCCAAGTGCACTGACTGCTGTGTACATTATCTGTGAGTGCAGTGCAAGGGCTCCTGGGGTAAAATATGCACCAGCTGATCATCAGTGCAGGAGAACAGAACGTGGAATGGCTTCATGGGAAAAAAAGAGATGGATTTAGGATCAAGTGGAAGCTGGCTGAGGACTTAAGATATGTAAGTATCTTTGTAATACATGATTAGGAATTCAAGACACTGCATTGGTGGGGGGTCAGCTCAGCCAGCCTTTCCCTCTGCATCATTCCAGACTGGTGGTTTCCAGGCCTGGAGCTGTGACCTGTCCAGGATGCTGTTTGCTCTCCACTGATCCTGAGCAGGCTGCAGTGCCTGCCCATGTTGGGATGGGATTCTGTTGGGCTCAGCCTACAAAGTTGAGTGGTTCCTCCTCATTTTCAGAGATCAGGCTGAATTAAAGAGAGCTAAAGCTGCATTAAATATCCTCGTGGATAGTACTGTTTGTGGAAGTGATAGCTGTAGGTACTGCAGGGTTTTGGGAAAGTCCCACATGGGATGGCAACTGAAGAAACTGTCTAGAAAGATCCTGGCTAAAACCACTTGTCCTGGCTGGTGTAGGCTCCAGCTCTCACTCCAGCTCTTGTTGGTGCTGAGCCTAAACCCCCTCAGCCTTTCCCCCAAAATCATTGCACTTTTCCTGCATTTGGCTTTCCACGTGCTGATTGTTTGAGGATGGTGTTGGGGACAACAGGTAGGGTTATGTTTCCTGGGTGAGGTGGGATCTGCTACTTGTGAATGCCTTTAATTCTGTGTGGTTTCTTTTGTGCAATTAAGGAGAGCTAATTAGCTCCTTTTAGTGCAGTCTCCTTGCAGAGGTAGCTGACCTCTTGTTAATCCTGGATTAAGTTCTTACTAAGAACCGGCTCTTTGTGTGTCCCAGTTAAGATGTTGACACTTTGTTCTCTCTCCCCTTGTTTCTCCTCCTCCCCCTCTTCCTCCCCATGCCTGTGAGCACATGATTCCCTGCCTCCTCCATCCCCCCCACTACTGTAGGAATCCAGCAGCCACTGTATCTCACTCCATGAAAATGCAATTGTCAGTTCAGAGTGCTCCAAAAAGACTTTTGCTTGGTCTGGTACCTGTCTAGGAGCCCATTTTCACTGCAAGGGCAAAGGAGGAGCTTTGGCAGCGCTCCTTGTTGCTTAAGGGCATGAGAATCCTGTGGGGTTTGAGGAGTAGCACCCACTGGAGGCTGGAAGGAGCAGGACCACATTTCCCAGTGGGAGAACTCCCCCTGGGCCATCTTTCCATTCAGGAGTCCATCCATTCATAGTGAAAGGGGGCTCCTAGGAGAGAAGCAGCTGCTGTGCTCCAGCAGTGGTATGAGCAAAAAACCCAAGTGCAAAACACTAATTATCACCCAGATGCATCAGTTGCCCACTAATGCTCATCCTACTTGCAGATCTTGAGGTTGCAGCACTGAGTTTTCCCTCAGGACATGGTTTCTGATGTGCCTTTTTGAAGACAAGCCCAGAAGTACGAGGAAGGTGTTGTGCCCTTTGGTTCTGTTCTAGACTCAGCTGAAAAGCAGAGATGCTGGGGGATAGCTGCCCCAATGGCTTCACATTTTCCAAATAGATGTTATTAAAAGTGGACAAAGGATTATTGGGGAAGGGGAAATGAAAAACCCTTGTGTGCTTTCAAATCCATGTGCTCACTGTTCCCTGACACTTTGCAGACAGACTTTTGAAGGCTTCTTTTCGTTTCTGCATCCCTGGTGTGGCTTACAGGGAGGGTAAGATTGCTCTAGGTGGGTATAGAGTTGATCTCAAACCCACTGGATGGCCTGGACATTCAGACCCTGCTCTGTCTCACATGTATCTATCATCAGCCCCGGGCTTTAATTACTTGAGCAGTGCCTCATTTCCTCTGAGCTGGGAGATGCAAGGGATGCAAAATGTATGAGTGTGCTTGTGTTACTGCTGGTCCCGAGACAATGGAGCAGAAAACAGCCCTGCCACTCGCTCCAGCAGGCAGGGAAGATACTGCTGGAGGGCACTGAGGAGCCTGACACAGGCATGCCCTGAATTAGAGCATCTTTTATGCTCATTTATGGCTTTGCACCTGCTGTAGGGCTTGGTAGTGCTGTGGTGGCCAGGCTGTGGTGTGTGGCCGTGTCCTGCCACAAGCAGCTCAGCTGTCAGACCCTCCCAAAGCTGCCCTTCACACCTGAAATACATCCTAGTGCTTGAGCCTTGAACACAAAGGCAAGGGCTTGACTGACACACCTGCAAGTAAAATGTGTCCTGCTGCTCTTGAACAAAACAGGAACTTGTAGCTTTATGGTTCTTAAACATCCTTAACATCTTAAGAGCTTCCTTAAACATCCTCTTCTCACTTCAGTATTATCTAAGTATTACCACCATGAAACAAGCTGTCTTCAGGCTGCCAAGAATGGTGCTGCAAAAACCCAGAAATGTAACAGGAGTGTTAGTCCTTCCAAAAGTTCTGGGAGGAATTTTTGGAAATCTGCTGAGGTTTGCAAAGCATTTGAGGTGCCACGTGATTTTCTAAATTACCCATAACTTTGCCCCTTGCACACTGGCAGATAAGCCTAAGGAGCTTTTCTTTAAGGAAGTCTTGCATTTTTCCTACTGCTCTTACAGTGCTTTTTGGAAGCAGAACTTTTGTTTGATTCATCTTCCCTCCTGACAGTCTGAAGAGTGGGTTAGTCTTAATCTCACATATTGAATCTATCCTACCTCTTCATGGCCTGCTTTGAGCCTTTGTGTGTTTCCCATTGTTCCAGCTCTGAGTTTTATCAGAGCTTTTGGGTCAGTGTAACTCTTGTGACTATTGAAAAGTAGCATTTTGTTCAAACCTTAAGAGTCATTCAGACAAAACATATCAGAATTTGTAGAAGCTGAGAATCACAGTTTTAACTATTTTCTCACTTTCTCTGAAAGCCATAAGAAAAAAAAAACCACTGAAAGATTCATAGACTGTAAAACAAAATGGGACCACTCAGATATCTCACTCTAAGTGCTGTTAAATGCAAGGTATAAGACTTGCCTAAACTGATTCTGGTTCGAGCTACAGAGCAGTATTTAGCAGAAGACAAACCCTTGCATAATAATGTTTGCCACAGATGGATAATTGAGCCTTGAATTAGTTACAGTGGGTAGTTTTGTTTGCTTCCAAAAATAGGTCTGTCTTGTCTAGTCAGAATTTGTCTGAAAGCTTCATCTTTCAGCACTTTCGTCTGTTCCCCTGTGTGATCCAACTGGTGTTCCAGGTGATCACTGAAATCTTGGCCCCCAGTCTGTGTGGAATGGATTCAGTGCCACTGCCTTTAGTGGTTGCTCTTATCTGAGCCCTCTGTAATCCACATTATACACTCATTGGACCGGGATACAATCCTAGACACACATTTCAGTGGGAATCACACCGTCCGTGGATCTGAGGTGCTGTTGCACTGGGCACAGGGGACGGGAAAGTTTGTATGTTACAAATGCCATTTCCTTTAAAAATGTTTGTAAATTCTCCAGTTTACAGACTTTGGTGAGCATTTGAAACAACAAAATTGACATCAAGGTGAGGGATCGTTTAATTTCTTAAAACTGTGTCACACACACAGAGAGTACACTGGGTGTATCCTCTGAGCAAAGGTTATGGTGCTGCTGCAGTATCCAGATAAAAACATGTATGGTGATGGTGTTTTTAGTTTAAAATCCTGAGCAGCATTGGAATTGCAATGTGAGTCTGCTGGAGCACTGATGTGCTTGAGAGCAGAGCACTTCCTGCTCCCACTGATTTTGATTAGAGCAAAATGATGGATAATCAGCCTTTTGCAAAGATGCTCTTTTGGGAATTAGCACTTAAAGCTGTGACTGATTGCAAAGAGAAGAGAAAATGGCCAACCCTGTGTATGGAGGGGTAAAATGCAGCACAAGCAAGAGAAGGGCAGAGTGAGGAGTATTTACATCACTTAAGGCACTGCTCCTCCTGTTATCAGTGGGGAGCAGTAAGTCCCAGAGGGGGCCATTCACAGCATCCAGAGTAAAATAAGTCAGTGTAATTCCACACGTGGACATTTGTGCTCAAGTCCAGGTCATTCTACAGTATTCCCTTGCTCACACAAGGTCTGATTTCATATCCTGGAAGGAAGAGTGCAAGGTAGTTGATTGTTTTGCTCTCTTCTTTGTCACCCTGTAGCATGTATAATTTTTATTGTACCGTGAGAGCCCTTGAGAGGGACTGAAACCCTCCTTTTTATTTCTGGAATAAAGATGTCCATGAGCAGATGTGTAGGGATATGGTGGTGTGTCCCTCAAAGAAACACCATCTACTAGTGCTGTTGTAGAGTTGTAAACTACTCTTGATAATGTTTCTTTAAAAATCCCAGGCCTGTTTACACATGGATAGGCACCGAAAAAAAAGAAACCATATTAGCTCCCTAGTCTAAGCAAGCTAAATTGAGTTGAGGTCACCTTAATTCTGAATGAGCATGCAGATAATCCACCACTACTGTAGGAATCCGTTTAATTTCCCTGGCTGTTCCTGTGTTCACACATGAGGACGGGCATGTTCTCAACCTGCAGGCTCGTCACTTTGTTAAACTCCGCCAGCAGCATCCCAAAAGCCGCGGGTGTCAGGGGGAGCCCCTGGGAGAAGGAGAAGGGCTAGGGGGTAAGGGTTTAGGGTTAGTTTAGTCCCGGTTTTCCGCGGCTGATGCGAGCGAGGAAGGCACGGAGGGGGATGAATTATGTAAAAGGCAGCGCAGGGGCTGCGCACGCGTGTGTTGTGTGTGTGTGTGTGTGTTGTGTCTGTGCGGGCAGGAGTGTGTGAAAGCGCTGCCAGCGACAGGAACAGGCACCGACCGACATCCTCATCACCACCA
>VYXB01007856.1:404953-554778 GCA_013397135.1 Pachyramphus minor | reverse complement strand
TCTTTCTTTATTTTACCTTTCATTCCCCTCAGCCTCCTCCTTTCCCGTCTCCCCCATCCCCAAGGGGACACTTATCCCTCCCATCACATCTGGGTCCGAGGAGGGGGTCGGGGTGGGATGAACAGGGCAATGCGTCACCGCAGCGGCCGGAGCTGCTGCAGGAATATGGTGTATTTGTTTGCCCATGTGCTCCCTCGCTTTGAAAAGGGCTCGGAGCCCTCGCACGGATGCCGCGGTTCCGCTCTGTGTTTGTATATTTACAGTGATGGGGAGAGGCAGGGTTTGTTTGTCAGGCTCTGCTCCAGACTCTGTACAGGTGGCTTTTTAAATTTATTTATTTATGTATTTATTTATTTAATTCATTCCACTCTGTGTGTTTATAGGCAGTGAGAATCTGCCGAATTGCCTAAAACGCTGCTTTTTCTTTGATTACTGGTGACTAGCATTGTCCTGTCCGCCATGGAAATCATGATTCAGAAAAGAGAATATATTCCTGTTCCCTTGCTCCATTAAGTCACATGCATCTTCAGGAGAGCTCCTTCTGGAGCTGGTTCATTTAGGATGGGGCTTGTGATTTTGACTCAGTAGGACGGGAGGAAACTTCCAGCCAGATCTTAGGGATATATTTTACAGCAGTGCAATGACTATGGATGCCATTCCCATTCTGCCATGGGAAGCCCCCAGCTGCCTGTGCCACTGATAACCAGCTGGATGAAGCAGGTGAGAATGTGTCAGGTGGGGGGACAAGCCTGAAGCAGGTCCTCAGGGTAAAGGCAAAGTGTGTGACTCCTGCACTGAGGGGATCTGACTCTTCCCAGGATCAGGTACAGCCCCTGGCCCTCTCTAATTTTAACTTGGAGCTGGCCAGTGCTGCTGCATGGATAGAGCAAAGGAGAGGGAATGGCGTGGAGGTACTGGGGTGAGGGATGTGGAATTGTTGCACTGCTGTTTTTTTCAGAATGGTAAAGGGAGGCAACAGCAAGGGATGAACAAAAGAAATCAGTTTGATCCCAGCTTTGACGATCACAACATCTTCCATGAACTTACAAAAGCTGATGCTGAGGAGCAGTAGGAGTGAGTGGGAAGATGCAGAGCTCCAGCTTTGTCTCCTGCTCCTGAGATGCACAATATCCTTGTCCACCCCCACTCTGTCTGTGAGAAGATGTTCTTTAATCTGTGGTTTATCAAACCCACTACCACAAGGCTGGAATGTGTTCAGGGGAACAATCTCTTTGCTGGGGATGAAGTCCAGGGGTCTCCCAGCCTCTCTGAAGTTACAGCAGGAGATGGGTAATAGGGAGGAGTTGTTGGGCTCCTCTTGAGGTCATCTGGGATCACACCTACATCCTCATCCAAAAATGAGCCTGGCTCTTTATCACTTGCTATTTAGTGCTATATTGCAATATTCTCAGTCTCCCTTGGAACAATGCACATGGACTGATGTGTGGCAGCAACGTTGAGTCCCCAAACCATTGAAAGATTTTGGCGTTAGCTTGGAAATAATGAAGATTAAAATAAATATGCTTGGATTTATTTTAATTTTATGTTTTATTCTTTGAGCTGTCAAGTTATCAAAACTTTCTTCACATCCAAGATGGCTTAGCAGTGTCTTTGGTAATTATATTTATTTTTTAAACAAGACTTTTGAGCTCTGTTCTGCCCCAAGTTCCAGGCTTGGAGGTTTTGAGGGCAGCATCAGATATTGCAGTTCTTGCTGTTAATGACAATGCTGACATGGAGGTGGGGAGGAGAGGGAACAAAGCCTGGATCTGTTCCTCCTTTGGAAGCACAGCTGGGTGACCTGCAGGTAACGACACTGAGGCTGTGTCTGAAACACCGTCAGCTTCAGAGGGATGTGAAATTCCTACTTCGTCCTATTTCCCCTTTATTGCCTCCCAGATTTCTTTGTATTACCCATTGTACTTTGTTTCATGTGGTTTGTCTTCCTTTGCAGCAAATGGAATTATTAATTTGTGAGTGGTGGAGGGGCTCAGTGTGTGATTTATAACACGTGGTGGTTCTCTGCAGATTAACGATGCTTTCCAAACCGTGACTTGCATTATTGGACACTATTACTCAGATCAGTCCTGTTCTATTTCCAAAAAAATTTTCCAATTTTCTTGACATTTTTGCAGTAACTCCAAGCAGGAAGGGAGAAGTGGAGAGGTTGTTTCCAACCCAGCACAGTGGGAGTTTCTGTAGGAGATGAGCCCGTTTGTCCACAGAGTTGATCGTCCGTCTCTAGTGGTAACCGGGATCGGGTGATTCAGAGGGACACAATGACATGGTTAATAATGCATCCCACCAACCTTGCACTGCTGCATGTGGGCAGAAGGCAAATTCCTTCCTAATGCTTGCAGTGATTTGCTAATCCTCTGAGGCATAATAATTGCATTAATTTTATTTCATGAATATGTAAACATGCGATTGAATGTCATCGGAGGACACCGTTCTGGGAAACGTCAAAACACACTGAGAAAATCTCAAGCAAGGATGGACTTTTCTGTCCAGAAACGTGCAGAAGGCAGGCTATTTTTATGATTCTCTTCAAAGCAGTTGTCATGAAACACTCAGTTTCTCTGCAGCCCTGCAGGTGTCATTGCTTTTTGATTTATTGCTTTCTCTTTTGTCTCTCTTGCTGGGAGATGTAATAGAAGTAGAGCATTCTGTTATTGCTTGTAGAGCAATAGCGAGCCCAGGGAATTGCTGGAGGATAAATGGAGGTTTTCATTCTTGGATTATCAATTTGAAGTGAGTGTAGGTTGGTGATCAAAAGTTGTTACCATCTGCTTGCTGTTTGGGAGACTGCATAATGAGTTTCTGAATCTCCTCTTTTTGCACTGATGTCAGACTGTATTGCAGAAAAGTATCTTTGTAGGCGTTTAATTAACCCCCTTACTGGCTGTTTCTGAGGAGAATTAACTCTTTTTGTACTGCATCCAGGCTTGAGGTGCCTCCTTGACCTTGTAGCCTTTCCTGCCCTTTTCAAGTTCTGTTTGATGCTCGAGGATCTCTTTTGGTCTTATTAAGAAAGGTGTGTAGGCACAGGCTTGACTTTTTGTGCATAGCCCATAGATCTCAGACACAGAGAGGTAAATATGTGCTTAAATATGTGCTTCTTTGCTGGTTTGGGAACACAATTCAGAATTAAGCTCAATTTTGTAACAAAAACTTGGGGCCTTGAAGAACTTTCTGTCAGGTAGGTGCTGTGGGCTGCAGGGAGACCTGAGCAGCTGCAGATCCACTCTCACAAAGCAAGTTCTTTTGAGGACTTGGAGGCCAATTAGCTTTCCAGCTCAGGACTTTCTTGAAGAAGAAACCCTCTGAGAAGCTGGTGATCACGGTGAAGGGAATGTTGTGTACACAGAGCTGCTGCTTGTTTAGATGATCTGCCTTTGTTACAAATCCTTTGGCAACACAAAGTGATTACTTCTGGCTGAATTCTAAATTCACGTCCTGCAACTGGCAGGTTGGAGTGGATTTGCTGTGTGTCCTCCTAATCTGTGTGTGTGCCACTACCTGAGAGGAGAACAGTGAGCTCTGTCCTACAGTGTGGCTGTAGCCACAGGTGCTGTGACAGTGCCCTTCTGGAGGGTGGCTGCTGGCTCTTGGGGCACCCAAAATTTGGGGAAGAACTGTTGCAGGGTGCTTGTCTCAAGCCGAGGGATGGCTGTGTAGCAGTGGTGGGCACGGTGGTTATTTCAGATCTGGTAGCATGGACAGACTTTCCTGTCAGTTCAGGGCTGCTTGAATGTCATTCATGCAGAATTTATTTAACAGACTCGAACTATGGCAGGTTTCTTGTTGAGTTCTCCATGAGAGCATTGCACAGAGTCCTCAAGGTTCATTTGTGGCTGTAAGAACACCAGGCTTCACTTATGGAGTACAAACTGTAGCATTTCCAAGTGCATGCCAAGTGTTTGTTCTTTTTCACCAACTGAAGAAAAGCTTGTAGAATCACAGAGTGCTTTGGGTTGGAAGAAACCTTAAAGATCACCTTGGTCCTCCCCCTGCCATGGGCAGGGACACCTTCCACTAGCCCAGGTTGCTCCAAGCCCTGTCCAGCCTGGCCTTGGACACTTCCAGGGATGGGGCAGCCACAGCTTCTCTGGGCAACCTGTGCCAGGGCCTGCCCACCCTCACAGGGAGGAATTCCTTCCCAATATCCAACCTGAGCTTGCCCTCTTTCACTTTGCACCTATTACTCCCTGTCCTATCACTACAATTCTGGACAGAGTCCCTCTCCAGCTTCCTTGTAGACCCTTTCAGAGACTGGAAGGCTGCTGGTTCTTCACTGTGCTGCTCCAGAGACTGAACAGAGTTTGGCCCATTCCCATCCACGTCACACTTGCCCGTGGTATTTTTCCTGCGGCTCCAACCCCAGGACAAGGTGGTTTTTCTTAGTCACAGCAAGGACATAAACCAAGGAGACAGAATCAGCCTTCTGTGCTTTCATGTATTCCATGCAGAGTTTCACCTTGGAGCGAGGGGCTGCAGCTTAGGTTGGCTCGTGTGTGTTCTGGCCCTCACCGAAGCTGTTGCACCCACTGAAGGCTCCTCTGCAGGGGGATGTGAGGCCCTGAATGCTCTCTGGGCAATTAGGTCTCTAAAGCATTATTTATTACTATTATTTTTTTTTTTTTTTCAAAGTGGGTCAGGCCATTTGGCATCAATTGGCGCTGATTCCTGGTTCAATTGCGAGGCCTTGGTCGCTATGGCAACTGCAGAAAGCGTTCGTCATGGCTGTGCCTTGGGCTGGATTCAAACTCCAGGGAATGAGCAGGAGCAGCGGAGTTTTGAGGGGCTCGGGGCAGGGGCAGGAGAAGGGGGATGGAGCTGCAGCTTTTGGTGCTTTTTGTGCCCATCCTCGCTGCCCTAGAGATGAAAGGCTGAATTAACAGACTCTTGGTGCGTGGAGTCCCTCATGTGAGAAATATTCAGCTTTTCCCAGTCATCCAGAGGGGGAATCAGACCTCCTGCGTTTGCTCGGCTCTGCCACTGACCTCAGGAGAGCCAAAGAAAGTGCCCTTGAAGTTATTCCCCCCCCTATCCCAGTGAAGGTGATAATCCATACATCCCAAACACAATCTGTGGGGATGGATTTAGTGTTTCTAAGCATGCCAGAGGTGCCAAATGACTGGAAAACGAGCTTGGAAGCTGGAATCTACCTGAGATTGTGCTTGGCAGGGCTGGCACCAGAATGTGTGCCTGTGGTAATATGGACAAATATATAAATGCCAGCTTTAAGGTAGTGTTGATTCTGCCCCTGTGTGGGTTACTCAGCTGTGACTGAAAAACCCACCTGAGGAGCTTTGTAAGACCATAAAAAGAATAAAACTAGAACTTTCTAGGGCGTTTCATCCGAGCTTCACATGCATATGATGCAGCTGAATCCTGGTTTTGAGTGAGTTGTACTTTGAGTAGCAGTAAAAATCTCACAACTGTGACCTGAAAGCAAACAGAACCTTGAGTGAATTTGACTTGGTCTTTATAGGGTTGCTTAAAGTTCACACTTGAAGTGAAACTGTGGGTATGAACTCGCAAGAACCGAAAGTGAGACGGAGGTTGTGCATGATAAACTCGGGTTTTGTAGAGCTGTAGAAGTAAAATTAGTACATCTGTTCAAATCAGTCCAGTGATGTGTGATTCAGGAACGCTGGCTTCAAATTCTGGATTTGTATTTTTGGGGACCTCTCGCATAAAGCAGCTTGTGTTGCATCAAGGCTGCTGGGGGCAAGCAGGACCAATACAGCCTGAGAATTTAGAGGTTTTGACTAGAACTCTGCCTTCTGTAGAATCTAGAAATGGCAATTCAGAACCATTTCCATCACTGGGACCATTGCTGATGAAGTTTTGGTACCACTAAAACAGTGGGTGGGCTGTTAAAAGGTGAGTTTAGGCAGGAGAGGGAGCAGCAGGAGGACAGACGAAGTGAAATACCCACTTTAACTGTATCAGCTGCAAGTCTGTGAAGAAACCTGATACTTTATAAAATTTCACTAAATAAGAAATGATAGTTTGACTTTATGATGTACCCTAACTGTTGTAGGCAGTGCTGGGAGAATGGTCCAGGTCATCTTTCCTTTAGTATTTTGTTTCAAATATGATTTGGAGGGATTAAATCTCTAATATTGCCACAGTTGTGCTGTACATGAATTCCTGTGCCTTGTGCAGGGAAAGGGAGAACACAAGACAAGATGCTGTGACAATATATGACACTCATGAGATGTGCCATTGCTAATTGTGAGCTGTGGAGAACCAAGCTAAGGGTGGGATTGCTCTGCCTGTCTTTGCACTGGGGCTAACTTGGGGTTTGGGTGGCATTTGAACCATCAGGTTTTTACTGTTCTAAGTAAAAACAGGTAACAGAGCAGAGTCTGTAACTCAGTCCAACTTCCTGCTTGTAGGACATTTTGCATTTTGTAGGAACTTCCACACTTCATATCCTTGAAAGCATCTTGCCAGGGGTTTCTGTGGGGCTCTGTGCTGCTGTTCTTGCCCGTTGCCAGCTCCTGTGGAATCTGGCTCTGTCAGTGTTTGCACAGGCGATGTGGTTGTGTGCTTTCTGCAGATTGTTTAGGGCAAGTCTCATCACTTGTGGGTTTACACAAGCAATGGGCAAATAGAGCATAATTTATGAGACCAGTTCATCCAGTGCTAAACCAAACCAAGCCAAGGCTGATAACTGCTGCAGGAGTGTGTGACATATCTGCTCATATCTCTTGTGTAAAATGGTTTTGGCATCTTCAGAGGTGTAAAGGGTGTGGGTATGAATTTTATCTGGGAATTAATGAAACCTCAGGCACGTGTTCAGCTTTTCTAGATTTTCAGAAAGGAAATGATCCATTTTAAGTACATCACTGCACATAAGTGTGAGAAGGAAGCTTCAGTTTGCTGTATAGAATTGGGCTTAAATTATAGCCCTTAAGAGTCTGGTTGTACTAACCTTTTAATTCAATCCTTTGCAGTTGTAATTCCCTCATCCTTTCCCTGTTTTCTGCTCTTCTGTTACCCAGATGTGGCCTGTTTGCTGCTGCTTGTGAGATAGCAGGGTAACCAAACATGGCAGAGTTAGCACAGAATTCATCCTTGGATCATCCCAGGTTCTGCTGGAACCTGCAGGGTGCTGGAAAAGCCTCAGGGATGTTTGGACTGGTCAGAAATAGGTTTGGCTGCTGAAGGAAATGAGTGACGTGGGGAAAAATGGATGTAGGATGTCTGGCAGGAAAAAGAGGCATCAAAAGAGAAGGAACAGTGAGGAAATCTGAGTTTTCCTGGTCCGTATTAATGTGTATATTACTGACTTCTGACTGAGGTGTTGGGGCATTTGCTGAAGGTAGAGGAGAAGTTTCATTCTCCTAAACGTCTCATAATTTCTGTAAGACTCAAGAAGGTCTTGCTTTTCCCTTTATGAAAGGGGAACTTTGGTGGTTTTTTTTTAATCATGAAGAGTTTTAGGTTATAGCAAAACGTTCTCCTGCCCAGCTCTAACTGGTGTGGGAAAAGATGATTCTGTACAGGAACTCATGACTGCAGTGTCTGTCATCATGACCTTCCTCCCCATACCCCAGCATTTTTGGGTTTTGGTGACCTTTAACAGGGTGTTTTCTGCAAGGTGTGATCCCATTTTCATGCATCCTGTGGAGAATAGTTGAGAGAAAGTCAAGGAGGGACAGGCTGTCAGGAAAACACTGACCTCTCCCTCACTCTTGAGTGCAAGTTTAGATTTTCTAAGCTCAGATCATCACTTGAAGCTCCTGGAGCCCACAGGAGAATGAGTTCACTCGCCTGTGGTCAGATGAACTGAAGAGTGGGTGGAGAAAGGCACTGCCAGGCTGTGGTGGTTCCTCTGCCACTGGGAAGTGATGACTGTCAGCAGCCTAAATTTGCTGGGTGTGTTTCTCCAGGAAACCAGATATTTGTCTGCTGTGCTGGTGGGGAGATGTGTGGGCTCTGCACACCTCGGGGTGCAGCTGGTTTCAGCTGGTGCTGGGGGGGGCTAACCCTGCCCTTTCTGCCTCTCTCCCTGCAGTACTGCCAGTAACTCCAACCGCAGCACTCCTGCCTGCTCCCCGATCCTGCGCAAACGCTCCCGCTCCCCGACGCCGCAGGACGCCCCGGGAGACGCCATGGTGGAGAAAGGCTCGGACCACTCCTCAGACAAGTCCCCTTCCACGCCGGAGCAGGGTGTCCAGAGGAGCTGTTCCTCCCAGTCAGGCCGCAGTGGGGCCAAGAACTCCAAGGTGAGCAGCGAGCAAGCGTCTCTGGCTGAGGTGGGCACGTGTCCCCGGTGCTCAACTCCCTGGTGCAGGACATTGGCTTTGTCTTGTGCCTTGTGTTCCTCTGGATAACTCTCCTTCTTCTCCCCCCATCATATTTCTGGAAGTTCTCCTAACTAGGGTCAAGTTTTCCTAACTAGGGTCAAGTCCTCCTCACTCGGGTCAAACTTCAGCACAGCTCCAGCATCCTTAGAGTGACCTGAGTCCAGGAGCTGCTGGTGACTTGTACTGCAGCTCCTTTACAGCTTCCAGAGACTCCCTGTCTATAGTCAGAGCCCTGTTTCTTGGCAGGCTCTGTGGTTTTGAGAAAGACCTTGAAAATCAACTGTTGAAATTACTTGTTGTCATCTGGATTGTTGAGTGCCATGGAAAAAATAAAGGTTCCCCTGTGCAGCCTGTGAAGGGCTTGTGCCTTTCTCAGTCCTGCCTAAGCCCTCTGAGATGAGGCTCAAGTTGCACAGAATCAGTTTTCCAATCCTTTGCCCATTCCTTCTGACCAGTGCAGTGTTATGACTGGCTTGGCCAGGGTAGGTGTATTTTCCCTAGAAAGGTTTTGTGTCCTTGGACCTTGTTAGAAGGCCCATTGTCTTTGCTGTGCTGAGGAAGAGGGCCTCAGGTTTGGCAACTCTGGGTTTTTCTGTGAGCAGTGGGAGCTGGTGAAACACATCCCTTGGGAGCCAAACATACCTTTGATAGTAACCCTGACATCAGGGATGTGTTGTAAGTTATCTGTCAGGAGCACTTGTGTTTTTCCAGATTTCTGAAGTGAAATATTTCAGCCTGAATAACCTTCACAGTGTCACAGGCATGACTCTGGTGGCTTGTACAGAATGAGTTGTTGGATCTCTGCCTGATCTATTGCTGGACTGTACCACACAAGAGAAATCTTCATCCACTGCCCTTTGTGGGCACTCTCAGCAGAGGAACAGGATTCAGTGGCCCACATTCCCTGGGCTGTGCTGATCTCTCCCCACTGAGGGGGGGTGGGGTGTGTGAGTTCAAAGGAGAGGGGGAGAAGGGTTTTTCAGGCTGAACCATTTGAGTTGTGAGGTTGCCCTCGAGGTCAGCCTGGCTTCCTGTGCACACAGTGACCTACAAACACCGTCCCAGGGCGGCAGGGCCGGACGACACCCCGTGCACTGTGTTCCCAAAAGCAAGCCATGGGATGGGATGGGAGGCAGGCAGGATGCAGGGCTGCTGTGTTTATGGCCACACTGGGGGATGCTTTCAGGGAAATGGTGTCCTTGCCATGGGGGAATTGCAGACATGAGTTGCATTGCCCTGGCCCACAAAGTGCTGTGAATTAAGGGCATGGGAGTGAGACTTTTACTGAAACAGTGACTGCTGAAGCTTAACTTTAATTCATGGTGGTGTCCACGAGAAAAGGGAGGGTATGATGCTCTGTGTTGGGTTTGTGGGGTTTCCTTCTCTTGATTTGCCAGGTAATTTTTCTTCTTTCCCTAATTTCTCTCTTTTCATTCCTGCATGCTTTCTCTCCGATTAAGTCACACAAGCGCCTCTCCAAAGTAAGCCTTCTTTTTTCTCTCCTGTCCCCCACTGTAGAATTGTCTCATCACTCAGGCGCTGAGTGGTGACCCCAGTCAACAGGCATTCTCCTGGTGCAGCTGTGAGAATGTCAGCAGAGCTCAGCCCCGTGCCTGTAGCTGGAAGCTGGTTTCACTTAAATCAGCGGCATCTCGTTAATATTTGCTCACACAGAGTGAGAACTGGCCTGTTCATCACGCTCCCCCAATTACTTTCAACTAATTTTAGCCTTTTAGTTTTGCTTTGCCCCTCCCTAGAAGTGAGCTGCTGCCTTTGCCAGGGAGAAATCCCCTGGATTTGGTAGGTTGAGCAGAACCATAATCCTTTCTCTTCCCTCTCTCCTCCTCTTTCATGACTTCCAGAAAAAAAGAGTTGCTCTCCATAGCTTCTTCCCTGCTTTTTATGATGAACAGCAGTTTTGTGGCCAGTGGTCTCAGCTTTACTGCCCTTGCATACTTCCCTGTGTGATGTAAATATTAAAGATCAGTGATTTCAAGTGAACCCAGCTTAAACCTGGTAGAACAGACCTGTCCCAGATGAATTGTGAGAATTCATGGGCTCCCTCTGAAAGGTGACCAGTGGAATATCCCTCTGTGGGTGCTTGGATTGGAGATAAGATCGTTTGAGATTGGATCTCACACCTCTGTGCTGCCCTGAGAAGGGTGTGAAAATCAGAAAGGCAGGTGGGATGTTACTGGAGGAAGTGCCAGGCTGTTGGCACCTCCACATGTGCACAGGGGAAGTTTAAAGCAGACTGGCCTGGATGGCTTCATGACTCACAGAATCCACACCTTGGCCTTTCCCCAGCTGAGGTTTCCTTCTAGGCAAGTCCTCAGGGAGCAGTGCTGGCTTTTCCCTTGGTGTGGTGATCCTTGCAGCCAGCCCAGCCTTGCATGAGTGCTGGTGTCTCCTGGAAGCTCCTTTACATCTCTTTTTTTCTCTAGACAGGCTGTCTTGTGCTTGGATAGCTTGGATAACTGCAGAGGAGTGGGACTGATGTCTCGGGTAGAGTGTGAGGGAAGTTCTGTGGAAGATGCAGGTCTGGAGCAGCAGAGAGGATTGCTGGGGAGCAGAGGTGTGTGGGTCAGGACAGGCCATGGCCAGGCTGTGGTGAGCTGGAGGTGCTTAGCCTAAGCTGTGGAGAGGTTTGTTGGGAGTGGGAATAACAGTGGTAGAGAGCAATGTATGTGTTAATTGTCTGTGATGGGCTTACAGCCAGCCCCTTGCTTTTCTGGGAGGACAAAACCTACCCCCGGGAGACAATTAGAGAAACAAGAGGGCAGTGGAGCCCAGGTTGGTCCCAGTGTGAGGGGGGTGATGCTCAGAGGGAAGGGAATCCTGGGCATGAGCCCCACCAGCCTGTCAGAGCCTCCTGCCCTGCTCACACACACACACACACACAGAATATTCTGAGCTGGAAGGGACCCCCAGGGACCATCAAGCCCAACTCTCTGTGCAGCCTAACACAGTTTGCAGGCTGGATCTCTGTTCTCTGCTCTTTCTTTGGCACAAATGAGGAATTTCAGACGTAATAAACCCCCTGATTCTCCCCACTTAGATGATGGTGGTTGTTCAAGACAGGGAGAAGTCAGGAGCAGAGAAGGACAGAGATTTTAAACTCTCCTTCCTCAGCCTCCTCTCCTCCCCCCACACATCTCCTGCAGGAGGAATTGATTTTCCAACCTGTCTGGCTAATGAAATGGAACAGCTTGAGCCCATGAGTTTGATGCTGTGTTTATACAATTGCTGACAGATCTGCTTGAGTCCCTTGCCCTCTTTTTGTCTGTGTGTTCTGTCGTGCTGCAGCGTTGCCATCAGAGGGAGCGCTTCACCAGGAGTTTTTAAGCACTGGATTCCATCCTGAGGCAATCCCTTCTGGCCCTGCTTTTCTTCCCTATCCCCCAGTGTGGCATGGACCAAACCACCCCTGGGTCTGTGTCAGCCTCAGGCTTTTACTGGTAGCGCTGCTGCTTCTGGAACAGCTTTCCAAACTCAGGAAAAACCCACCTTTTTTTGCTGGTAACCACCAACAAAATATGTATTTTTAACTCTTTTGCTCTTGCCCAAGGATAAAAGGGATTTCCTCTCCATTGCAAATCCTTCAGGTTGTTCCCAATGCCCAGAGCTAATGAGAAGTGCTGAGGGTTGGTGTCAGGTTAGGGGAAAACATGACTTTTGATGTAGGCCCTTGGGACTGTAGAACAGTTTAGGTCAGAAAGGATCTTGAAGGTGTCTCTCAAAGCAGGGCTGATGTGGTAAGATAAGCTCAGTCTAAAGTCTTGGCCAGCCCGTTTTTGGAGACCTCCAGGACTGGAGATCCCCCAGCCCCTGCTCCAGTGCTTAACCACTCTTGTGACCAGGCTTTTTCCTTCTATCCAAATAGAATTTCCCTTTACTGCAGCTTATGACTGTTGCACCTTGTCCTTTTAGTGTGTGATGATGAGAAGAGTTTGGCTGTGTCTTCTCATTCACCCTCCCACTGGGAGGTATAATCCCCCCTTAGGGTGTAGCTCATGAAATTCTGGTCATTTTGGGCTGGGGTGAAGGTTTGGGGAACAAATTTAACCAATTTCTTTGGTTATTGGGTCTTTAGAGGGGGATTGCAGAGATTTTGGAAGTGCACAGATCAGGAGAGAGGGCTCTGGAATATATTCCAAGCTCTGCCGTCATGCTGGTTCCGTGCCTCTGTCCCCAGTAAAAGGGATTTAGGGATATTCCTGGAGCCCTATGGCATGTCATTCACTTGGCACAAGCTTTTCTGTTCCCCTGGAAGCAACAGTGTGTAGGAGTGAGCTGTGATCCTGCTCCCTGTGCTGCTGGAAGGTGGGAGCTTCCTTTGGATCAAGCTGTCGGGGTGAACTTTGTCTGTGTGACCCTGTGCTTCCCATCTGCACTGCAAAGCTGTGATCTTCCACTGCAGTGTATCAAATATGGGGTTATTAACCCAAGGAGATTTAGAGGCAGCACTGTATTAATTAAAGGCTTAGGGAAAATACCCCATTTTTCATGTTGCTTTAGTTCTCCAAGGCTCTTCCTCTGCTCTCTGCTCCTGTAGCATCATCTCTGCAAACCAGTCCCATCTTTTCCATGTCTGTGTGCACCTCCATTCCTCTGTTACTTATTTATTTTCTCTTTTCAGTTCTAATGCTTATGGTTTCTTTTTCCAGTATGACAGACTTAACCTGCTCAAAGTAAGAAACATCTTCCTTTTTCTTTCTTTTCTCCCTCCATTTTACTCTCTCTTGGTTTTCACAGTTCACATCCCCCTATATTCTGTCAGTGAGTATAAAATAAAAGGGTAAATAAAATAGAAGAGAGATTTAAAGGCTCAATCTCTCTTCTCTTTGAACTTTTTGTGGTCTGTTAGAACATTTGGTGGAGGCAAAAGATGAGGCTTGGATGCCAGTATAATTATGGATTTGAGTATATTTATTGATGCCAGTATAATTTTTTTTGTGTGTGGAAGAGCTTAAAAAAGGAGAACCTGCAGAGCTCCTTTATAGAGGAGCCCCTTAATTTGGGGAAACTCAAATGTGTGTGTGTGGGGGGGAATAGTTGCTGCAATTAATGCAGCAGAGGGGAGTGAAATCCCGTTGTGCTGTGCTGCCACCACAGCGTGTGCACCCTGATTTAGAAGGCACAGTGACAGCAGTGCCTCTGCCTTGAGTGTGCCAATTATAGCTTGATTATGAGCTTCTTTTCCCCAGGAATTTTCTGAGTTCCTCCTTTTGCTCATTAAAGGCAGACAGATGGCAAAACAAATCTGCAGGAAAACCACTCCATCTTAGGCCTCGTGCTCCTGAGGACAAGGTGCTGTGTGCATGCTTTGGGTTAATTACCCTGGTTCTTTTTTTAGTGTAGACTGGATTGCATAAGGCCTTTTTCCACGTCCTACTTGCAGGGAGGGATGACTTCAGGCAGATCCTTTATGAATGGAGGGTTTGGCCAAGTGTGGAAAAGTGTAGGTAGCAAGAGGAAATTCCTCTGGGTAGCTGATGAGCCATACCGTGTGTTCAGTCCTGCAGTTCATATCCTTTCCCTGGGGTTTGGGGAAAGGAGGGTTCCTCTTTTTAACATCAGGCTGTTGTATTTTAGCCTGTGACATGAGCTGTGTAACTGTGGGGGTTTGAGATCAGTGAGGCAAACTGGGAGCTACGCCCAAGGTTTTAAAATATCCTTCAGAAGTGTTTGTCTCCATGAACGAAATCCAAGACCACACCAGTAAGGTTGTGGTTGCTGGAATGGCATGGAGGAGGCACAGGGAACTGAGAGCCGGGAGAAAACAGTGTGTCCTCACAGAAATCTTTGGTCCAATCTGCTCTCATTAACACTTTGAATGTACCTTTTTTATGGTGAAACATCCTGTGTGTCCTTGGAGCTCTGGGGGCCACCCCAGTGCTGGTGGTTTCTGTGTTGCTGTGAGCATGAGCTTCACTGGGAGTGAAACTCTCTGTTACAAGGCTGAGAACAGTGTGTTTGCCTTCATATCCCCAGCTGGGTGTAAAGAGTGAAAAACACTCCCAAGGTCAGAAGCAAGGTGGCTTCAACGAGAGGAATGCAGGGAATTGCTGCTGCTGTCCTTGCCTGACATGTTCCTGGCAGGACACCCTTAGCTGAGCACCCTCAGTGCTCAAAGGCTGCAGTGCCCTGAGGGAAATCCACCCAAAAATGGGGGATGCCTGTATGTCCTGTCAGCTCTGCTCAGTGTCATTGGAAAGCCAGCCTGACTGGGGTGGGAGTGGGAAGCTTATTCCTTCCTCTCCCTATGCAGGTAAATCTCACCTCCAGGTGAATATTGCTGAGTGTGACTTTCCAAGCTGAGCTCTTTCGTGTGCTCCAATGTGACATGTGGCCTGTCCTCTCAAACCACCTGAAATGCCATGATAAGGACAAAAAACCCAAAAAAATAATCACATGTGCAGATGATGCAAAACACTGTGCACTGAAATTCTGAAAAGAAAAAAAAAATCTCAGCCTTTTTTTCTCCCTTTTTTGCTTAGCTTTTGTCGTGATCTCCTTCAGCACTTTCCCTGGCTCTGTGTGTGTGTGTGTGTGTGTGTCTCCCTTTTAAAATGCTGTTGTAAAAACTTGCCTGATGGCTTTAGTGAGTAGTACTAGTACTACTCCAGTAGTCTCTGAGGGTTTATTTGCACAGGGGCTGTTCAGCAATGTGANTCCCTGGCTCTGTGTGTGTGTGTGTGTGTGTGTCTCCCTTTTAAAATGCTGTTGTAAAAACTTGCCTGATGGCTTTAGTGAGTAGTACTAGTACTACTCCAGTAGTCTCTGAGGGTTTATTTGCACAGGGGCTGTTCAGCAATGTGATTTTTGCCACCCAGCCAGAGAATGTAGAAGAGTGAAGCCCCTAAAGACACAGCTGACAGTGATGATGGTGATGATGATGAGCTCCTCTGTTGTAGCAGGTGCTGCTGGTCTGCAGAAAAGATGCCAGCCTCTGTGTGTGTGTGTGCATGTGGACATGCACACCTTAGCCTGAACTGTTTCCTATCATGGAATCATGCTTCTGGATTTGTTCTTTGCTCCTGTAACTGGAAATAACTGTGTTCAGACCACACTGTGGAATCCATTGAAATCTTCTGTTTAATCTCACTCTCACTCCACTAATTACACAAACCAGATTGGACCTGCTTTCTCTGTCCCTCTTTCTTTTTGATCCTGAGATCTCTGTGCTAACTAATGCTTCTCTTTTATTTTGTCCTTACAGAAAAGCCAGAGTTGGTATAATGTAAGTACTCCAGTTTCTCTTGTCCCTGGGTGGATGTGGGCTGGGGGCCTGGGTGGGGGGAAGGTGCAAAGGGGCTTTGCAGTGGCACTGGGGCACTCTGACCCTTTCCAAACAGAGATGGAAATGGCTCAGCACTGGCAAAGGAGGCCTGACATCCTGAGGGAAAGGATGCCAGAGATAGAGAGCAAGAGCTTTGTCTTTTCAGCCACTCTCCAGGTGATCCCCACACCCTGTGCCTCCAGTTTCTCACGGGGTGGGTCATGATGAGGTGACAAACAGAGCTGCCACCCTGCAAGCCCTTTGCATCTCTCAGGGTGGTGTGGGGGCGAGAGAGGAGTTATTTTCTGGTGACCCCATAGAAACACAAACCACCTTTTGCTTCTGCCTTGACCCTGTTCTGGTGCTGTGAGCACGAGTGTCCTGGTGCAGAGCTGGTGCCACACTTTGCACGGTTGAACCCCTCCCTGGAGTGCTCTGAAGTAGACAGTGGGCAAATTCAGCAGCTGTTAATGTCCAGCAGCAGTTCCTCCTGCAGCCTGGGACATCAGAACCCGGGATTTTGGCTGGTCAGATGTGGCAGAGGTGTGAGAGGCAGAGTTAGTTGCTTGTGGGATATAATCAGAGGTGGTAGCACAGACAGGAGGAGAAGTGATCTCAGAAGCAGATGAGGCAGTGGCTTTAAGAATAAAATACAAACCATGGTAGGCCAAACTAGTGGAGAAGTGGCAGATAAAGGACCATGGATGCAGATGCACCAGCCTGAGCAGGCTGCTGCCAAAATGTGAACCTGTCACCAAGCTAAAGGTGACTTGTGCTATTACTGCTTCTGTCTGTAGTTGCTGAGCTCCATTCCCTGTGCATGATGCTTTGCTGTGCTCTGCTTCTGTGGGTCTCTTGTGTTTTCATGTCCTCTCTATCTTATCTTTCTGTTCTCTTGTTTTTCCTCCATATATTTTCAGCATGAGAGACAGTACATCCGGAGAGTAAGCACTTGGCTGCATTTTTTGTGGTTCCCCCTCCACCCCCGTTATTTTCCTTTAGAAAACAAAACAAAAAGCAAACCCATGTTCTAGTTAGCAGAGACATTCTGGCCAGATAAAAGCAGCAGTGTGAAAATATGGGTGGGCCACAAACTCCAGGAAGCCAGTCAGTCCTACTTGGAGTTATTACTACCATCAAAAATTTCCTAGTGCACAGTCTCCTTTCTTTGCCAGCTCCTTCCAGGCAAGATTTTTCTGGCATTTGGACCCTTCTGATTATTCCATTCCTTTCCCCTCTGAGAGCAGCTCTAGAAGTGAATCAGTGGAGGCTGCCTCTTCATGAAACCTTGCAGTTTCCTTTCCCCACTTTCCCCCACTTTCATTTTACATAAATTCCACTGTGCTCAGAGCAGACACCCTCCACATTGTTCTTTGTGCCAGCTCAGCAGCCCTGGGTGCCAGGCACTGTGCAAACAAACCAAAAAGTAGTCCTTGCCTCAAAGAGTCCTCAAAGATCCCCAGAGCATCATCAGTTTTCTAAGATGACTTTGATTCCTGCTGCTTTTAACTGGTCTTTTTGTCCTTGTAGCACTGCATCCCTCCCTTGTCCCTCTCCTGGATTCCTTTTTCTCTATTTTTTTTCCTTAAAATGCCACTTGTTCTCTTGCCTTATGTGTTCTCCTTTTGATCCTACCAGTGCTTTTTTGGGATTGACATCCCTGCCAGGTTGAGAAGTGGGAGAAAAGGGGTGACCCAAGGCCGTGGATTGGTTTGCAGACCTGCCCTCTCTGGGTCTGGCTGTGCTTTCTGTGCTTGGCTTTCCAGAGGACGAAATGCAAACTGGTCCAGATGCACTGTGAGATTGAGAAGAGAACCCCAGCTGAAGAATAAATCTAAATATACTCAGCCCTGTGGGGTTTGCTTTGTGTTCATGTCCTCGTGGTGGAAGAGCAGAATGTCCCTGAGGTGTTTGTCATGCCTTTAGTGAGGAATTGTGGACATGGAGACTCTGGTTCACAAGAATTGTGATTCTTATGGAGCAAAACTCTGTTGGTCAGCTGTGGTTTAGGCTTTGGACTTGCATGTCTGCATGCTGAATTATTGTCAGTTGATCTTTTTATTTTAAAAGTTATTTTTAAATGAATTAAAAGAATTACAATAGACCTCACCCCCAGACTTACTCAGTAATTTTGTGTGAGGAAACAGAGGTTTGACTTTTTTTTGTGCACCTGCTGCGCTTGGAGAGGTGGGAAACTTGTGTTTCACTTCCCTGGTGACAAGAAGTAGGAATTGCTGTGTGTAGGGGAGGATGTCAGGAGCTCCACAATTGGTAGAAGGAATTTGTCACCCAGCAGATGTCATTAAAATCAGAGCCAAACTGGAGATATTCTGCTGCCAAGGCTAAAAGCTCTCCTGCATTCTTCTCCTCCTCTCTGGGCGTTGGGCAAAGGGCCCCGTTCCTGAGCATGGGGAGCTCTCAGGTTCTGTGTCCTGGTGTCAGATCATAGTTGAGACACTGGCAAGTCTCCTATGGGCTTTTCTGCCTGTTTCTGTCTCAGTTGGACTGTCAATCCTTCTACTTCCCTCTTCCTAAATTAGGGAGGGTGTCTCCAATTTTCTGCAGCATTTCTGCTGCTCTGAAGCAGGGCTTGCTTCCTAAATTGCCTCCTGTCACACTAGGCATCAGGAGAATAAGATGATCCTAAAAGGTTAGAGAAACCACAATTGACAACCAGGGAAGAGGTGAGATTTACATCTGTCCACAAGGTTTTCATTTTATTATTGGGATCCCAAGGTCTGCCCTACTCTGTACTCCCTTCCTTTGCTTTTATCTATCTTGAATATTTTTATCTATCTTGAATATTTTTCTTCTGGCAGCTTCTTCCTATAACTGACCTGAACACTGAAAAGACACTAATTATCCATGTCAAGTGTTCTTAAACACCACTAAAAACATTTGCTGTCCCAGTAGGTCTGAACAGATCAATGGGAGCCCAGTTGTTCCCGTGTTCCTTTGGGAGAGCAAAGTCTGCCCTGGGGATGGCACAGAGAGGAACAAGAGTGCACCTGGAGCTCTGCAAACAAATGCTCTGCACACAGGGCAGCTCTGAGCCTCAAAAATACACCCAGGCAAAGGAGAGAGAGCCCAAGGCTTTCCTTTGGGAAAGCTGCAGGAAAAGCCTGTGTGCAGCAGGAGTTGGGAGCTGGCTGAGGATCTGTGGTGAAATGTGATGCTGCAAAGGGCCTTTGTGGAGACCTTTGGGCAGCCCTTGAGCTTCTGAAGCAAAACCTCAAGCCATCACAAGACTGAACACCACAAGGGATCAGCCCTGTGCTGTCTCTTCTTCTTAGAGACCTTGTAGATACCAGAGTGGAGGGGAAACTGAGCCGTTGAAAAGAGTAAAATGTTCCCTGTGAACACAAAGAGAAATTATGCATCATTTTAGGGAAAACATCAGAAACACCTTTCCTGTGAGTGGCAGCCTGAACCTCACTCAGCAACAGCAACCATGTGAACAGGGTTTGCTGCAAAAACCCAGGCCTGTGAGTGAGCAAGGTGTGGAACAGCCTTTTTCTCTCTGAATCAGCACAATCATCTTTTGAGTTCCAGAAACCATTTTATCAGACTCTCTCTGGAGCAATGTTAACTCACTGTCTCTCATCCTGTCAGGTTTTCCTTGGCTTTAGGGGTAAGAAATGCCAGCCTGGCTCAGGTGGGTTGTAGAGCCAGTAAATTAGAAGTGAGCTTTTGGTGCATGCTGGTGTGATTATGAAATCCATTTTCCACCCCAAATGGCCAGTGAATGCTTTTCAGCATCTTCCTCTGCTCTTCATTGGCTTTTAAAAGGTGAAAAAGAATAAAAAGCAGAAAAATCTGAGCAACCAGACTGGGTTTGGAAGAAATGCTATGGGACAGGTGGCCAGTTTCTTTGCTGTCAGTGGGGTCAAAACTCTCCCACACAAGCAGGGAATGTGTTCGGTTGTTTTCCAGCAGTTTTCCAGGAGCAATGTGAATCTTCCCTAAAGACTTAAGAGCAGGTCCATCAGCCATGCAAATTGGATAAGTTTTCCTTCCCACTTTCCCCTCTGCCTCCTGCAATCTCTCCTCACCTGATTTCTGTGACATGTGCTGTACCATTCCACACATCTCTCAGTTCTTTTGTTGTCCAACTGCCCTGTCCTGTCCCATCCCCCAGCAACATTTGCTTTAGGCTTCCTGGGGAGGATTTGTTTGTGTATAAGAGGGAGATGTCACCGTGGGGAGTCACATTTTCTCCCCATTTCCCCCCACCCTGGCAGTGCTGTGCTGTCCCGTCTCTCTCTGTTTGCAGTAGAGTTAATGTTTGCTGCCTCCACCCCCAGGTCAGCTCTTCCCATCACTGGTGTCATCCATCTCTGCACAGGCAGGTGGGTGGGGGTGTAGACAGAAGCATCCTGGTGTGCTTTTTTTATTTTTGGATGAAATTCCATATGCAGTTTCCAGCAAAGAGGGCCCTTCAGTGAAGCAATGCAGATGCCTGTGATCTCAATTCTTAGTTCTTCCCAGGTTACAGAATGGAGGGTTTTTTGATTGTTCCCTCATCTTGGGGTGCAGATGGATCTCCTGGTTCCTTTTAACAGGGCTAAATGGAGAGAGCTGTGTGCTGTCTGGGAGCAGCAATGGTTTTGGGGAGCAGCTGAGCAGGCAGAGTGTCTGTCAGTGAGCAAACTGCAGTCACTGGCCTGGAATAGAACAGTGCCTTTGCAGAGGCTGGGTCGGTTGCTTGCTTGGTGTTTTTCTGGTTTTGGTTCTTTTTGAGACCTGTGTGCCCAGTTTTTTAGGAAGACTGAGGATTTTACTTGTTTGTTCATAGCTGAGCATCACTGGGGCCATGGTGTGAACATTTACCTGTGCGTTTCTGTGCCTGAGCAGAGAGCTGGAGAGGCTGGGCACCAAGGGCAGAGGGATACAGGGAGTTCCAGTCTTCCTGGCACTTGCAGGGGGTTCTTCTGCAAGGAAGCCCTTGCCCTTCATTTCCAGTGTGGCCTGACTAATAAATGAAACCTGGAAAATCCTTTTCTTTTTCGGGGGGAGAGAGATGCACACAGGAGCAGTGCAACCCTTCGGATTCCTGTCTGGGTGGGTCTCCCAGGGCTGATTCCCGATTCCTTAGGCTGGTCTCTCCTTGCTCCCCCTCGCTGCTCCCCCAGCACACTCTGTCCAGCAACTTTCCATGACAGGAAACATCTGCTGGGAGGCAGGGCCGGGTTACTGCCGGGCATTGGCCGCCGGAATTACCCGGCTCCAGTAACTCCAGGCATGTGCGAGTCATTTTGGGATCTTCCCCGAGAAACACACACAGACTGGAGCTGCCTTTGAGAGCAGAGAGGGATTAGAGAGCACAGCCCGAGGCAGACACTGAGGAGGAAGAATCTTTTCTGGTTTCCAAGGAGCGGGGAGAAGCTGAAGTGTGAGTTGTTTACCAGCCGGTTGAGCCCTGGAAGCCGCGGCTCCATCCACGAGTTCCAGCTGCTCTGGTGGGGTTGGAGGTATTTTGGTGGCTGGCTCTGCCTTCCCTGGACATCAGGAGCTGCAGGTGCCTTGCACAGACCTGCTGGGACTGCTGTGGGCACTTGTGCAGGGCTCCTGCAGGTGATGCCCACGGCAAGGAGCTGCTGAGCCGGGAGCAGGAGAGCACTGGGGTTGCCCCCAGCACCGTTACCCTGATGAGCCACTTGGAAAAGAGTCCTGTGGAGGGCAAGTCCTCTCCGAGATCCTCAGGGGCTGCTGGAGCAGAGGAGCTGAAAGTGAGCACGAAGGCAGGGGAAGGCACCTAAGCTCCTGCCAAGCTGCTGTATCTCTGTCGACTCTGGGCATAAACAAGAAGCAGTGGGAGCAGGAACAGGAAGAGCAGAGTTGGAGAACACAGGGTGCTGTGCAAGTGCTGAGGGAACACCATGGATTCCTTGCTGGAGTGTGGGTCTCTCTGGGATCATTTGCTGGATCAAGAGCTGCCGTGTCTGCGGTGGGACCTGAAGGGACTTGTCGACTTATCACGAGGAAATGTGAGCCTTGGATCAGATGGAATCCCAGCTGTGAGTGTCTCTAAAGTGAACCGTGTGCCACCCTGACAGAACTGCTGGTGCTGAGCTGAGCATCTGCTGTAGGACAGGTTTTAGGCAGGCTGGAACATCCCTTAGTGCAGGGAAGGGTGTGGAGTGTCCCTCCACTTGGAGACTGTGCTGCTGAGTTGGGCTGTGTTAATGCACTGAACCCAAAGCTCAGAGCTGATTAGAATCTCTGTTCCCCACTCTGTTCCCATCCTGTCTGCTTGTTCCTGGAAATCTTGGGCTCGGGCTCTTGCTGGAGCCCATCTCTGACCAAGATCTTTTCCAGATGTTCAGGCTAGAAGTTTGGTGAGTAAAATTCACATTTGTGTCATCTGCTGCTTGGCAGGTTTGATTCCAGAGTAAGATCCTTTCCTTTGGGCCCACAGGACTGGAACAAGTACTGGAAGTGCTGAGCTCATGTTGAAATATTTTGTTTATAGTTCATTGGGTTGGTGTGAGGAAGAGGGAATGCTTTTGGGGGCGAGGGGCTGTCTGTCATTTGACAACCAAAATCAAATCTTCATTGATTTGACAGCGTTTGGCAATTCTGTGAGGCTGATGCTAAATTAACTTCACATTCCTCCCACCCCTGTGACTCCCACCACCAGTCTCAAACAGAAGCTGCCTTTGATTTTTGGGGCTCTTTCTGCTCTGGGAGGTTTGTATTGTGTAGCTGGAAGAGATAGGAGAGGGTTGTTGGGAAGAAATGGGAGGTAGGGAGGGAAGAGGTTGTAACTCAGGAGGCTTCGTCTTCCCTACACTTGTGTGAGGAAGAACATGGCAGGTTATCTGGGAGATGGGAATTTGCACCTGCCTCTATTTTGGGCAGCTTTGCCTTCAGAAGCTGTTGTGGCTGTTCTGGGCAGCTGTCAGCAGGGCAGGGTGTGGAGGAGGTGGTCTGGCATGGACACTGACATTGTGGTTCAGCAAATCCCAGAGAGGAGCCGGCTCCTGGTCTCCCTCCAGCCAACAGCACCATGTTCTCCAAGCCCTTCCAGAGACCAGGGCACAAAATAAGTGCATGACAGAGTTTAATCCCTGTGAGAGCCTTTTCTGAGCCCCACAGAAGTGTCCTCACCACACCAGCACATAGCTGTGTGTGCACTGAGTGCCACTCAGTGGGGAGAGGGGTGGGATGAGAGCAGTATTCCTGAGCTTTTGATGCCAGGGATTTCTCAAGTTCCTCTGGCAGGGCTGCAGCTGTACTGAATCACCTACTTGCTGGGGTAGCTGAGCTCAGCTGGGAGTTGGCAGTAAACTGATGCACTGCAAACAGAGCACATGTCATGCCTTGTACAGTTTGGGATTGCAGGGAAGGAGATTTCCCCTGCAGCCACAGCTTCCAGGCAACTCCCACCTGCAGTTATGAGTGCAGCCCTTCTACCCTTGCTCTTCCAAGTCAGGTTCTCCTCTCCTTCTCACTTAATGCACTAAATCCCAAACCCTCCCATCTCTGTTGGCTGTGATGGGAGCTGGTCTCATGCTTTGTGAGTGCATCTGACCCCCCTTCTCCTTCCCAAGGTGTTCCTGTTTTCCCTCTCCACAGCTCTCTTCTCATCCCTGGCCCTCTCTTTAACAGCCCCTCTGTTATTTGCAGGTGTTGAGTCCAACGTACAAACAACGGAATGAGGATTTCAGGAAACTCTTCAAGCAGCTCCCGGACACGGAGCGTCTCATCGTGGGTAAGTCCAGCCCCTCAGGGCTGTGCTCTGTCCTGCTTGGGGGGAAATCCAGCACATGTGCATCCAGCTTTTCCTTCTTCAAAGAGGTTGCCACCAAGGAACAAGCCTGTTGTGTCTGTTGTGCACAGACAGAGCTCCTTCTCACTGTTCCTGATGGGTTCCACTCGTTTTCCTTCAGGGAGAGCAGCACTGATGTGTGATCGGTTCCCTCATGATTTGAGGAGCATGTTTTCCTCCCCAGTGTTCCCCAAACCTGACAGGGTGTTTGTGCTCTTGTAATTCTGGAGAAGAGTCTTAGAGGGTTCTTTGTGGCCTCGTGTGGTGGGGGTTGCAGGTCTCGATGTGAACAGAACTGAGCTTCCCTATTTCCTCACTTCCCAATGCTCCCTGTTCACGCGTGGCTGCCCTTCCCATACCCAGTGAGGCTTGGGCCTCACAGCTGACTGGGGGCTGCCCAGTGCAAGAACATTGCATCTGTTCTTCTCTCTTATGCAACTGCTGGGCTCAGGCTGTGTCTCACACTGCTGAATGAGGCACGTTGGAGCAGAGGGGCAGGAATGAGGGTACTCGAACTGGGAGAGAAATGAGCAATGACACTAGAAGGCAAAATGGAGGAGACATTAAATCTGGCAGTCATTCATAGGATGCTACAGAGTGGCCAGCTGATAAGGCAGGATCAGTCAGTGAGAGAGACTGTGTGTGACGTGGCCTCAGGAGGAGACATAACCCAGTGGCAGGAGCAGCAGCTGGGCCTCGGCTGGGTTGTGTGGAGCAGCTTCTTCTCTCAGTGCTGCCGCTCATCCTCACCTTCAGGCTGTCCTGCTGTCTGGTTTTGCTACTCCTAAACCCTCTGCTGTCCACCCACAGATTACTCATGTGCTCTCCAACGAGACATCCTCCTGCAGGGCCGCCTCTACCTCTCAGAAAACTGGATCTGCTTCTACAGCAACATCTTCCGCTGGGAGACACTGGTGAGGCTGTGTGCCAGCGTGCTTTGTGTCAGCAGGCTTGCTGACACTGCTCTGGAAGCACTTCTTTTCGTTGTCTTTCTCATCATCTCATGTCTTTTCCCTGTGTTCTTTCCTTCCTGGGTGGCTCTGCCCTCAGCTGACCGTTCGCTTGAAGGACATCTGCTCGATGACCAAGGAGAAGACAGCACGGCTCATTCCCAATGCCATCCAAGTTTGCACTGACACTGAAAAGGTACAGCCTTGAAGCTCTCACCTCTGATGGCTCTCAGGTGCAGGGGAATTCGGTGTGGTGTGGGATTTTTCCAAACTGACTGGTCGTGTTACCTGGGGAAGCACCATGGGGAAGGGGCTGGGTCTGGAACACACGTAGCTCAGATGGGCATGTGGGGCCAGGTGGAACATCCAGCATGGTTTGCTCAGCTCTTCCATGAGCTGCAGCTGGAAAGGGATACAAAGCAGCCTGTCTCTTCATATTCCCTTTTTTGGGCCTTTTCTGAACTGACTTTTCTCCCCATCTCTTGCCTTTCAGCACTTTTTTACTTCCTTTGGGGCTCGAGACAGGACGTACATGATGATGTTCAGACTGTGGCAGAATGCTCTGCTTGACAAGGTACTGAGACCATCACCTCACTGTAGGGTGGGATGGAAGGGAGGGAATGGATGTAACCTGACTGCTGTATGTTCATAACTACAGGTGCAATTCCTTCTTTTTGTATGGAATTCTCTGCACAGGCTGTAGATGCTGCTCTGCCTTTGCTGAGGAGTGGAAACAGGGGCAGGGAATTTTTTGAAGTCTGTAATTCCAGTGAAGCAGCCCAGAAGAAAGCAGTTCAAAAGGCAACAGGAATAGCTCAGTGTGCAGCAGAGTTCTGGGCTTCAGGAGTGTGGAGTCCAAGACAGGGCAGAAAAAGGGTGTTCAGGGCTTCCCAAATCCAGAGGAGAGCGGTGGTGGGTGCAGGGTGCACTCAGGGCTCAGTTTTAAAATAAAGCAGGGCTGTGCTCCTGCTGTGCCAGAGGCCCCATAGATCCTATATTTGATCCAAATATCTGCTCCAAATATCTGGGGAGTATTTCTGGCCTCACTCCTGAGCCTCAGGAACTGATGTTCCAGTGCTTCCAGCATTTCAGGGTGTCATGGCTGGAGTTCAGGCCTTACTGGGAGGCTCAAGTAATCCAGCACCCAGAATACCCTGTCCCAAAAATCAGGGGAGTATTTGGGATGCACAGGGATCACTTTGCTTTGGGCAGCTTGTGCTGGGCCGTGTGCTGTAATTTGAGGAGCCTTTGGAAGTTCCTGACGAAGTTCAGTGCCTTTGGTTTCAAGGTCAAAGCAAATGGGAAGTGAGAGGTGGAGTGATAAGGACAGGAAACACTTCCAGAGCTCTTTTTCCAAGAGGGGGAGAATGAACCTAGTCCAGTTTTCCTGATAAAACATGCCAATTAGAGTGTGTGTGGGGAGAAGGTGAAACAGTCAGGCATTACTCTGGATAAAAGTTCCTCATTAGAGTGTTTTTTCCCATGCTTTTGATTGCTACTTTTGGGAGCTGGATTAAAAAATTCCTGCCTTATCCCATGCAGTTACTACGGGAAGAAATTCAAGCCAGCAACTCAGAAAAAGTTCATTGGATTTGTTTTCCCTCATTACCAAGAAATCTTTGTCGTTGGTCATAAGTTTCTCATGGGTAAAAATCCATCCCTTTTTATCCTTCAACCACATATTTAAATCACAAGTTCTGCCCCATTTTGAAGAACCTCAGATCACAGTCATATGGTGATCAACTGACCTGCATCCCTAAAAAACTGGGCTTTTATCACCACTCTGGATAATTTATTTTCTCTTTTTACTTCAAGTGTATACTTTTCACAGTAGTGTCTGGTGATACAAAGTCTTTCTGATTTCAGACTGCAACAGGAAGTGTTTGTTGCTGTTTTAAATCGTTTTCCCTGCAGCTGGAATTCTTTAGGCAGCTTTAATTTAAGCAAACTTGAAGGGGAAAATAACCTTACAAGGTTATTTTCCTTGTAAGTACTCTCCACTGGGGCTTGGTAAAGTAGCAGATATTAAATGGAAGCACAGCAGAAGAGCTGGGAGGGAAATGCAGGTTTGCTGCTGGCATTATTCCATTGTAGAGTGGAAAATCTCATCCCATGTGCTGCTCTGGGTGTAGCCTCGTGTTGGCTTTCTGATAGTGATGTGAGATTGAAAAATAACCAGATCAGGTTTTAGGGCAGAACCCAGGCTGATGGTGAAGGCTT
Source organism: Pachyramphus minor (assembly GCA_013397135.1). Taxonomy (NCBI): domain Eukaryota; kingdom Metazoa; phylum Chordata; class Aves; order Passeriformes; family Tyrannidae; genus Pachyramphus; species Pachyramphus minor. The sequence goes on along the minus strand of VYXB01007856.1, from coordinate 528,231 downwards.
TTTTGATTAAAGAGCCTCTTGATGGGGGCAATCTCCAAGCCAGCTTGGCCTAACAGAATAAATTCCATAAAATGGAATTTTCACAGAGGTGAGTCCAGTGTAAGGCTCTCACCTCTCATCAGGGGCTGTGTCAGAATCTCTTACTTCTCATTTCAGGGCAAGCAACGTACTCCTGACCATGGGAATTCCAAACCTTCATTATATTTTAGTGTTCTTGAGTGCAAATGTGTGCTGCTCTCCATTCCCTTTTAGCCTCTGTGTCCAAAGGAGCTCTGGCACTTTGTCCACCAGTGTTATGGGAACGAGCTGGGTCTGACCAGTGATGATGAAGACTATGTGCCTCCTGATGATGACTTCAACACAATGGGGTGAGTGAGGAGGAGGAAACTCTGCCTGGGAGGAAGAAAAGATGGCCCCAGGAGAGTGGGATATACTGCAGACCTCAGGGTGCTGCTTGTCCCTGGTGAGAGGTTCTGGGATGTGGCCAAGTGTTTGCCCTTAAATGTGTAATGTCTAAAACACTGGAAGCCTGCCATTTCCTCATGGAAGTTGGTAGGGATTGAGCAATGGTGTAAATGCCAGAGCATCCCAGTCACAGGGTTACATGGTCAGAAAGTGCTGATGCTTGTTGGTCTGCGTATAAACACTGAAAAGCCTGGGCTTCACTGAGCCATTTCTGCTTCTTGGCCACGCTGGAAACTTCATAGAACTGTTCTCACTTGCTGTGTGTGTCCAGTTGTGGCTGTACTGAGAGGGGTAAATATAAAAACCTGTGTTCTCTGTGGCATCTCAGCTACTGTGAGGAAATCCCCGTGGAAGAGAACGAAGTCAACGACAGCTCCTCCAAGAGCAGCATGGAGGCCAAGCCAGAAGCCAGCCCTCAGCTGCCAAAGAAATCTGTCACTGCCAGCACTCTGACATCCACGGGGAGCAGTGAAGCTCCAGCCTCGGTGAGTGTCCTCCCTCCCCTGGGAGCAGGAATCCTCGTCCCTGGGATCCCACAGCTCCTTGGTTGTATGAGGTAACTACTCTGCTCTTCCACTGCCCTTCCTAAAAGCCTGAGGCTCTCAGCAGCCTTTCTGTGCCCTCAGATGAAAAGAAATGGAGTGTGGGAGATAAAAGGGTTATCATTTCTTTGCTGCCTTCAGTTATTCCCTGGGAAACAGTGTGTGCCCTCATGGTGTTATGGCAGAGCAGACCTTGTTCAGTTATAACCTCGGGTTTTTTGGCTTGTTTGAGAGCAAAACTAGTATTGTTTGTGTGCTTGTCTGGATAAAAAAGCCTTGTGATGTCCAAAGCTGGAACATTGACTCTTTGACAGGAGGTAATCCAGTATATCCACATGTTTTACAAACACCACGTAGCAGCCTTCCTCCTGTCTTTATTATTTAATTTTCAGACATGTCAAGGCTAATATTCCAAATATCCAGAGGCAGACAGTTGGTCCCCAAATATGAAGTTTTCAGAAATAAACCCTCACTGTGCTCTGTGCTTGCTGCAGTTCGATGGAGTGCTCCCAGAGGAGGAGGAGGCAGTGGCAGAGAGCCCTGTGGAAAAAGACCTCGGCATTGCAAATATCATGGGAGAGAAGATGGACATCATTGGCCCCGTGAACTCCCCTTCCCTGGACTTCAATGACAACGAAGACATTCCCACTGAGCTCAGTGACTCCTCAGAGACCCACGATGAAGGTATGTGGGGAAGGGCCATTCCCTCAGTGTGTTTTACACCCTTGCTAGTGAGGGACTGGAGTGGCAAATACTGGATTCCTTTTGTGCAGTTCAGAAGATGCAAAGAATTCCCCTTGTGGGCTGCAGGAAGTAGAAATGTGGGGTATTTGGAAGGATATCCCTAAAATTAGCTAAGGAGGTGATTACCCCTTCTGATATTCCAACTAGTGTCCTGGGATCAGTGGAGGAAAAGGGTTAGAAGTCCCTCTTCTTCACAAAGTAAAGCACTGAGGCCCTGGTACTGTGGCAACACAGCCCCCATGGTCCTGAGGGACAGATATGTCAAGGCTAAATATTCAAAGGTAGGAAATCGTTTCACAAGTGTAAAGTTTTTAAAAATGAGGGCTGTTTTCCCCACAGGTGAAGTCCAAGCCTTTTATGAGGACCTGAATGGCCGTCAGTATGTGAATGAGGTGTTCAACTTCAGCGTGGACAAGCTCTACGACCTGCTCTTCACAGACTCCCAGTTCCAGAGGGACTTCATGGAGCAGCGCCGCTTCTCTGGTGAGCCTGTGGTCCCTGGTGAGCCTGTGGTCCCTGCCAAGGCACAGGGGCTGTGCAGAAGGAAAATCTCTGCCTTGGAGGTGTATCTTTGCCTGTTGGAGGGACTGGGTCACATTCTGAGCTGATTTTGGGACAGTGCAGTCTGTGCTCTCAGTAATGAAAAGCAGGCAGAACCAGCCTTGCTTGCCCATCTACTTTCATTTTGTAGCAGCAAAATTTATGGAAAAAGCAGACACTCTTAGTTTTTAGCATCAGCTAAGGTCTGACCCTATGTTCAGGGCTTAGCAGTGTGAGGAGAAAGCTCTTCTGGCTCCACACCAGACACTGCTCTTGATGATGCAGAGAGTGTCCCTTGGCATGTTGTGGTTTTTCTTTCCCTGTAAGTGTAGGTTTGCTGAAGGAGATCTGTTACCAGCCTCTCCCCTTTCCCTGCACTTCAAAGAGGGGCAAATATTCCCATTTAGCTCAGGAGCCCTTTCTTTCACACTCTGCTGAGCTCTAGTGCTTCTGCAGCCAGGCTCTGCAGGGGCAAAGAAATACTGTCCCGAGCTTGTTATGCCTTTCCCTAGTGAATGACCAGAGATCCCTCTCTGATAACTTGACTGTAACATTGTTTTGTCCCCTCAGATATTATCTTTAATCCCTGGAAGAAGGAAGAAAATGGCAATCAGACCAGAGTGATCCTCTATACCATTACCCTCACCAACCCCCTGGCCCCCAAAACTGCCACTGTCACAGAGACACAGGTATGTGAGGGGGGAGCAGGGCTGTGGTGCTGTGTAGGAACTGATCTGTGGGTTATTTTCTTGCCTTGGCCATGCTGCTGTGCGTGTTGTCTTTGTCCCTATCCATTTCCTTTTACACATTTTCTTGTATTAACTTGCTGCCCAGTAACACTGCAGATGTGATTAGCTGATCTTACTCTCACACTGGATTGTGGTGCCAGGAAAGGGCCACGAGTTTCCAGGAAAAGCAGATGAGTTTGTGAACAAACCAGCACATTTTAACAGATGTGTTTGTCACCCATTCTGGTGGTTTTTGAGCTGTGGTCACTCCAGCAGATGTTCTTCATGGGCAGGGCACAGGAAAGTCAGATACTGTCTGGCCAGTCCTTCTCAGGAGATGCAGGGAGATGTTTTCATTATGGGGAGGACAATGAGATATATTTAAGAAGATAAAAAAGGGAAGGATCTGCAATGCACTGGGAGGAGCCAGGCTGGCTGTATCTAATGGGAGCTGCAGCTGGAGAGGGAGGAAAAGCCCCTTTTCTTGTCTAGAGTTATGTTGAAGTGGCCAAAGGTAAATACTGAGTTAGCTTAGCATTAGGGAATACTAAGAGGGAGCCTGGAAGGGATGTCTGAGAATTACATTTCAGGGAGATGAGAATCCCAGCAGAAAGGTGCAGCTGGGGAGGATGGAAGGAGAATCCCAGCAACAAGGTGTAACTGGGGAGGATGGGATGAAATGTGCTGTTCAGAAGCCAAGACTATACAGGAAAGGGAAGAGCAAAGTGATGGGCAAAGGGAACAGCACATTTTCAGACAAAGACATGGCCTATTTCATGCTGAGTTTGGGGTCACCCATAAGGCACACCTTGCTGTGCCCTTGCTGCAGAGGTAAGTGGAAATAGTCTGTAAGAAAAGCCATAATTTTGTACATGGATCTGCAGTTAACTGTGTCCCCTTTGTGAGGTTTGTTCTGGAGCAAAGAAAGAAGCAGATCAGAAGCACTTAAAAGAAGTAATTAACATGTTTTTATGATGTTTCGAATCACAGAATAATTTATGCTAAAGAGGCCTCTGCTCAAAGCAGAGCTGTGTTTGGTTTTGGCTCAGGTTGGTCCCTGACAAGGCAGACATTAGAACAGAGGCCATATTTGCAAAGGTCCTAAAGAACTGCTCCTCATCTCCATTACAAAATACTGGAGGTTGAGCTGCTGGAACTTCAAGCCCTTTTGAAATACACCCTTGGGAAACATCTGGGTGAAACACTTGGTTTCCTGGAGTCTGCCTTCCCTCTGGGGTGAGCTGTTCACAGCAGAGCTGGGGCAGGGGCGTGGGGGTGTGTGTTTGTGGTGGAGCTGTTTGGTGCAGGTGCCACCCATCAGAGCTGTGTTCTAACCACACTGATAGTTGCCTTGCACGCTGTCTTTTATGCAGACAATGTACAAAGCCAGCCAGGAGAGCGAGTGCTATGTCATAGATGCAGAGGTGCTAACCCACGACGTCCCCTACCATGATTATTTCTACACCATTAACCGCTACACGTTGACTCGTGTTGCCAGAAACAAAAGCCGACTCAGGTATGCTTTTTGGGGGGATTAAAGAGCTTTTCTGGTGACCAAAAAGTCACCTTGGGGTGGAAGTTTCGCTGTTTGGTGCTTTAGAAGGGGTTGAGGGGGACCCTTAGCCTCATTTCTTTGTCCTGTTGCTGGAACACTCCTGTCAGGAAGAGTAGGGCACGAACCTGCTGGGCATCAAGCAAACATCACACCTGATGCAGAGGAGTCACAGCTGGGTCAGGGAGAGGATTTAAAGACTTTTCTTGCCCTTTCTGGGGAGAATGACCATCCTCTCTTTTCACAGGGTTTCCACGGAGTTACGTTACAGGAAACAGCCTTGGGGGCTGGTGAAATCCTTCATTGAGAAGAATTTTTGGAGTGGCCTGGAGGATTATTTCCGTCACCTGGGTAAGAGTGGCAGTGACTGTGGTAGTGACACACAGGCAGTGGCACCTCCCGTGGTTGTGAAGCAGGATAACACACATGCACCCCCAAAATGCCAAGCAGTGGAAAGAGTTCTGGAAAATTTATTCCCAAGTTGAGAACAGTGGGAAAAAACCTTGTAACAGCACTTAGCAGCATGGCAAAAAGCACTGCCCCAGTAAAACAGGCCTCCTGTTCACACTAGCCTCCCACCAGGCCATGTAGCCTGTATGAGTTTCTCATTCCTCATCTCAGAGAGAGATTGTAACTCTGCTCTGGAATGCAAGAGGATAAAACATCCAAATTATCCAGGAGAAAGGTGTTTCTTCTTAGGCAGGGAAGGCTTCCTACGTGAATCAAGCCCTAATCTCCTCATTGCAAATCTTCTAGGAGGGTGTCTCCTCTTAAAATGGTTTAGACATGGCAGCCTGGGGATCCGACCTTGGAGTGGCTTATAAAAGGGGCTGGGATTAACCAGGGCATGGAGTCCTGCTCTCTGTCAGGCAGTCTGGGGGCAGAGGTTGGCAGAAGGTGGAAGGAGTGTGTCTCTCAGCCGCTGCCAACTCCTGTGCGCCGTTAGAGGCCCTCAGCCTCCCTCTCTGCACAACCAGCTCCACTCCTCTGAAACATTCCCCCCCTGCCCGTGCAGAGAGCGAGCTGACCAAGACAGAGAGCACGTACCTGGCCGAGGTGCACCGACAATCCCCCAAGGAGAAGGTGAGCAAGCAATCCACGGTGCGGCGCAGGAAGCGCGCCCACGCCCACCTGAGGGTGCCACACCTGGAGGAGGTGCTGAGCCCCGTCACCACCCCCACCGACGAGGAGGTGGCACATCGGATCAAGCACGTGGCAGGTGAGGGGGAGACAGCTCTGCTTGCCCTGCTCGGTGAGAAGAGGAGCCAGGGGGGTTTCCAGGGCGCCTCCTGTTCACAGTGGTGGTTTGGGTGGGGAGGGTTGATTCCAGCGAGGTTGTGGGGGTGGATGGAGCACAAGTCCTGTGAGGAGCAGCTGGGGGAGCTCATCCTGGAGAAAAGGAGGCTCAGGGGAGACCTGCTCACTGTCCACAACTCCCTGACAGGAGCAGGGGGAGCCAGGTGGGGGTCAGGCTCTTCTCCCAGCAGTAGGACAAGAGGGCTTGGTCTTAAACTGCACCAGGGGAGGTTTAGGTTGGACATCAGGAAGTTCTTCCCAAGAGAGTGATCAGACATTGAAATGGGCTGCCCAGGGAGGTGGTGGAGTCCCTGTCCCTGGAGGTGTTTAAGAACAGACTGGATGTGGCATCATGGCATGGTCTGAGTGACAAGGGGGTCGCAGGTTTGACTTGATGATTTCAGAGGTCTTTTCCAACCTGATTAATTCTGTGAGAGGGCCAAGAGACAACATTCCCGTCCTAAATGCATCCATCTCCTCAGGTTCCACTCAGACACGGCACATCCCCGAGGAAAGCCCCAGTGGCTTCCACCTGCAGAGTGTCTCCAAGCTGCTCCTTGTCATCAGTTTTGTGTAAGTGATGGGTTTTGGCTTTCCTTCACAGTCAGCCTTAAACAACTTCGGTTTCTCTGCATTTCTTGTGCTCTGTGCTCCCTTCTTTCTGCTCAGTTTTACCCTTTTTTTAACCAAACGTGGGCTTTGTAGACCTGCGTGGTTTTGGGAGTCCTAAATGCAGGTCTGGGACCTGTTTGGGACAAAGGTGATTGCAAGCAGGGCAGCTGTGCAAGGAGAGGGGAGTCAATACCTAAAAGGGAAGAATCACAAAAAGAGAGGAAAAAAAAAGAGAGAAAAAGTAGAGTCTTTATTTTGTTTATTTCAGGGACTCAGTTTAGAGATTTTCAATGACATCCATAAACCGTGGGGTGTTTTAAATTTAAAATAAGTATTTTAACATATTCTGCTCACAAATCAGCTGTTACCAACAACCATGACCAGGCAAAGCTCTCTGGAAGCCATTGTCTATCAAGCAAGATTCAGATTCTGTGGGGAAAAATCTGCTCTGGAAAAACCTATTTGGGTCTGGTCCTGGTGGTGATTTGGATGAGAGGTACCATCTCAAAAACAAGCTGGGCCCTTTAGAGATTATTTCTGCAAAATAAGGATAGAAATTGATTTTCCTAGTTCAGCAGCAAGAACTGTGTTTGGCTTGGGGTGTCTTTTCTGCCACACCTTTCCCAGTTGCTAGTGCTGGACTTGGATGTGTGCTCCAAGTGAGCTGGGAATGGTCCCCTTGTATCCCCGTGGCTCAGTCTAATAGTTGAACTCAGGTGTATCTGCTGGTTCTCTGCCTCTTGGGGGAGCTTCCTATGTTAGTGCTGCAGTGGTTGCTGGGCAGCAGTCCAGACTAAAGGAGCAGTCCAGGTATAGGGGGTTTTTTCTGCCTTGGGCTCAGTCTTTCCTTAAGCTCCAGCCACCTTTCAGTGAGGTGGGAAGAAGCTGGAACTTTTAGACTGATTCAAATTGAGTTCCTTTCTGTTTCCTTTTCCCAGTGGGGGCACTGACTGCATAGTTTTGCAGCAGCAACCCAACCAGTTGCTGGGAAGGTGATGTCAAGTCCTGTCATGATAAGAAAACAGTAGAAAGGTACAAAAAAAGCTTTATGAAAATCTCTCCTGACAGGCTGTGAGCTTCACTTAGGTCAGAGAGCCCTGATAATGATTTCAGAACACTCCTCTGGCCACTTGCCATCCTCCTGACTGAGCTGGTGGTAGTGGGTCATTCTTCCAGCAAAATAGCTGCTCTGTTCAGAGACAGGCACCAGGCTGCTATTTTGGAATCTGTTGCCCAGGAGGAGAGGAAATGCCTGTGTGTGGTGGTGGTGGGTGAGAGGAGCAGTGCAGGGCCTGGCTGTGGTGGTTTCCCAGTGGCAGCAGTGCTGGGAGTGGGGGAGGCTGGCTGTGTGCAGGCTGTTTGTGTGTCAGACAGTGCCCTCATGGGCACACTTTGGGCTTGAGCCCCAGAGCTGCAGCTCAGCTTTGCTGGGTGAATTGCACCAGGAATGCAGGCACAGGGATATTTGTCTGTCCTTCCTGCCTCTCTTCCCACTGTTCTTTTCTCCTCCCCTGGCCCCCCTATACCTCCTGCACTGTCTATGAGCCTCCTCCTCTCAGCCCAGTTTCTCCTGTTCTGTGTCAGTCCGTTTCTAACCTGCAGCTGCTCCGTCTTTTCTCTTCCCTGCTCCCATTAGGATCTGTTTCAGGTACTGTCTCTCTCTTTTTTTACCTCTTTACTCTCCCATTTCCCTCTCTTTCTCTGCATTCAGCACATCCACCCATCCAACCTGTTCTGGCTGATTCCCCATCCCTGTCTTTCTGTCTCTCTGTCCTCCTTGCTCACGCATTTCTTCCACGAGGTGCAGTTTTGGGTTCTGACCACCTGGTCCTTGCTCAGATTAAGTTCCCACCCACATCCAGCGTGGACCTGGGCCTCAGACACCTTCTCAAGCCTTGGGCATTTCCCAGGTGTGCCTGGCAATGGGCTGGGAAGTGCTGCTGCTGAACTGACTGTTTTCCTTCTTTCCAGTCTGGTGCTGCTGGTCATTCTCAATATGATGCTGTTCTACAAACTCTGGATGTTGGAATATACTACACAGACCCTCACGGCGTGGCAGGGCTTGAGGCTGCAGGAGAGGTACTGTCACACTGCTTGGGCTTTGTCTGAGGGATGGTAGAGTCTTCCCCAGGTTTTATATTTATTATATTTACGATATTTATGATATTTATGATATTAACTCCCCCATCTTGTCCTGGGTCAGAGGCTCTAGAGCACCTTGTTGTAGATGGCACTTCCAGTGGTGACCCCATGTCTGTTTGTAATGATACCCAGCAGTTTAGTGTTCTGAATTCCTTCTGGCATTTTTAGGTGATGCTTTTTTTAATGTACTCAAGTGCCAGGTATCCTGCCTGAGTGGTCTCTTGGGTTTTTTTTAGAGGTTTGGAACATCCTGAATCCACTTTGCTAAGGTGGTTTTGCCCCTTTATGTCCCTTTTCTGCAGTCCCAGTTGTTCCCTTGCTGTCTTGGGTTTGACTTCATCATTCTTATCCATGTTCTGGTATTGTGTTGATTTTTTTGCCTGATTTGTCTCAAGGGCTTTCTCATTTCTCCTTATTAGGGAAGAGAATTATTATTTCCCCCAAAGTAGCTCTGCTACTTTCCCATGGATAGATACTTTAGGTGATTATAGATACTTTAAGTGATTTTATCTTTCTCTAGTAGTTTTGGTGTTTATTTAGACTACTATAATATAGTATTTAAGTACAGACCTTAGATCCTGTAATGTGCATGTTTTGGGATTACATGGGTACACATTTCCCTGCCCCACACAGGTAAGTTTTGTGTTGCATCCATGATTTTTTGTGGAAGTATCTGAACCTATCCAGGCACCCTGAGTGCTTCCATCTGTCCTGATTCCTTTCCCCTCAGCAGCCTCCCACCCTGTTCTGGGGGGTTAATTGGGCCTGAAGGAAGAGAGCCATGGAAAAGAGAGCTAGTGCAGCATTAATTCAAAATAAAGAGAAAATCCTGAACAGATTACATGAGATGAATAAAGACTTGAGAGAGCATGTCTAGAAAAATCAAACCACAGAAACTGATACAGGGCTGCCCTGCCCCAGAACATCACATGGCGTGGCATTATTCCCTATCAACAGCCACGGAATCCAACTGATGAAAATTCACTTTTGCTCAAGAAAACCTGCCCCTTTTGGGGTGATAAGGTTGGCCAGAAGCTGGTTACACCCGCTGCAGTTTGCCCAGAGTGACTCTTGCCCATGTTGTGCTGCCAGGTTGCCCCAGTCCCAGACAGAATGGGCCCAGTTGCTGGAGTCCCAGCAGAAGTACCACGACTCAGAGCTGCAGAAGTGGCGGGAGATCATCAAATCCTCCGTGATGCTTCTGGACCAGGTGAGACCCCATGACCAGGTAGGGCCGTGACCTGAGGGGCACCCTGTCCTGCCACCCCCTGCTCCCAGTCCTGCAGCATTACCTGGCTCCACTGTGGTCCCTCAGGTGTGTCACCTCCAGCAGTGTCTTCCTTTAAAGCCATCTCCTCACCTGATGGTGAGCAGCAGGGCCCAGGGGCTGGCACAGGGTCCCAGGGTTTCACTGTCACATGAGGAGGAGACAATTCTACAGGGCCAAAAAAAAATCTTATATTGCCACATTTTGAATCTAGGCTATGGCATCCCAGTTTGGAAGAAAGACTGTTTTTTAACCTCAGCACTGGATTCACACATAGATTCCATGGATGAAGGGAGCACACTCTGCATGGGCTCTTCATAACACAAAGTTGCAGTATCCACTGCCTAAAGAGCTTTTTGTACAGCAGGCTGCTGAGAAAATAGTCCATAAATCAGAGCTGCTCCTCCTGAACCTCATTCTCTCACCCCTTCTCTTGGAGAAAGGTGCCTCACAGTCTCCCACCTTCCCCAGTCCCCATTCATACATCCCAGCCCTGCTCCCAAAACTGAATCTGGTGTGGACACTTTACAGGGAAAAGAAGGAAATCCCCAAGCTCTCACCTGCAGGGTTGCATCACAGTGGGGAAATCTCTTGTCTTGCAGATGAAGGATTCCCTAATAAACCTTCAGAATGGCATCGGGTCCCGGGACTTCGAGTCAGATCCAGAGGAGAAACGGAAACGTTTCCACTGACAGGCAGGAATGCAGGAGGCCAGAGGACGGTGTGCAATACGTGTAAATAGGATATATAAATATATATATAAATATATATATATACAGAATATAAATATATATATTATATACAGATTTTAAGAGAAAAACAAAAAAAACAAAGCCTACGTATCGAGGGGAAGGGTTTTGACCTCCAACACTGGCTGAACTGGAGTGTCTCTGGTAGTGTGGGGGGTGTGTGTGTGGGAGGGCTGTGCTCTCCCAGCACTGAGCTGTGCTTAGGGCTGAGCCCAGGGGTGCTCCCTGGGCCCTGCACTGCTCCTCTGTAATATTCCTGGCTGTTTGTCTGTCTGTCTGTTTAGTTTTTGTTGTTCCAAAGGGAAGCATCAGCGTGAGTGCCCCCACCCCCTCCCCAGCCCCCTCCCTGCGCTCGAGGGTCCCTGGTTGACTGTATTTATCTCTGCATCAAAGGGGACACTGTCAACTTCCTCACCTTGCTGGCTTCAGGGCAGAGAGGGTTTGGCCATGGCAGTCAGTCCCTTGCAAAACTGTTCCACGTTTGGAGAGGAGGCCTCGGGGAAGTCTGCAGAGAGCAGCTCTCCCTGGCAATCAGCTGCTGCTCCCCTCGGTGCAGAAGCACAATTGGCTGTCACAGGGGCCAGCCTGGTTCAGAGAGTAAGGCACAGGATGGAAAGGAGCTGAAATCCTGTCTACAAGCACCAATTTGCTGCCTCCTGCTGTTGGTGCAGCAGGAAGAGGCGAGGAGAGGGTGGGGAGGGCAGTCCCTGCCTCCAAGGTGTGTGGGTGGAGCAGAGCCACACCTGTGACAGTGTCCCCTTTACTTGGCTGTAGTTCTCTGCTGTCCATGTGCTTGGGCCCCTGCCATTAAGCCATCCCTGTGCTGAAGATCTGCATCAGTGCTGAACAGGCAGCTCCCCATGAGGATGGGAGTACCCCAACTTAAACCCCACATCAGGATTTATGTGCAGCCACTACCCAGCTCAGCAAATCTCTCTGCTGCCCCTGGTCTACAAGACCATTGTGTTAATATTTTGTCTTATAAATTCCCTTCCCTGGGATAAATTTACCTGTTTGTAGCTATGCAGCAACAGCCATCACTGTGGATATCTGTGACTGCATCTGTGTGCACCAAGGCTTCCAAAAACCCAGGAGAGGTCAGGAAGGCTCACAGGGACCAAAACAAAAAGAGAAAAGGGACCAGCAGTGGGTGGCAGGACAGAGCTGGGGGGTGTCCATGGTGTGAGGCATCTGAAGGTTTCTCTCCTGAGCTGGAGAGTGAAGCTTTTGCTCTGTGAGTCAGTCAGGGGGTAGAGCTGCACTAAAAAGCCAATATGCATTTGTAGTTGTTCTGGGGGATAATTCCAGACTCCCATGAGGAGCCCCATGAGGAAGAGGGGCAGTGGGGCTGCACTGTGCAGAGTCCCAAAGCCTCCCAGAGACTGGCTGGGCTGCAGGCTGCTTGTGTGGATGTTTAATAAACCCTTTTTCATCCTGCCCAGCCAGGCAGATTAGGTGACATGTGAGGCCCTCCACCTCCACCTTGTCCAACAGCAGGATTTTCCCACCTTCTGAGTGGCAGGAGGGAGGCAGCTGCATGTTCCCAGTGTGGAAATGGTGCAGTTGTAGCTCCTCTGTTGTCTCCAATGGGCACTGAAAGGGCAGGGAACACAAGGGTGAGTAATTGCTCTCATCCTCACAACTGGGTGGCTTCTAAAACCCTCTCAAGCTCCCAGTTTTCAATTAGGGAAAGGTAATTTATGTAGGAGTGACCAACCTGCTGCCTCCTCCCAACCTGCCTCCAACTTCCACGACCAAGTGCTAAACACAACATGTCCCACAGAAGACCCACATTTGAAGGAGTGTGGATGAAGACAGGTTATCAAAAAGACCTGTAAGACTGTGAAAGCAAGGTACAACTGGGGAGAAACTAGAGAGAAACGTGTATTTATGACTATTTATTTAATTTAATGCTGCTGACTACTGTACTGCTCCCTGACTTTTTGCCAGGGAGGCTGCTGAAATGGCTACTGTACAATGACACTGAGGTGCTAGTGCCTGGGAAGGGCATTCTGTGGCTCATCTTGGGACAGGAGGGCCCTGACTCCCCACTGTGACTTGCCAGACTGTCCCAGAGTCCTGTTTCCCCCATGACTCACTCCCACAATTGCTAAGCACAGAAAATTCCCCTGCTGCCCATCTTCCCCTCTTCTAATTTCAAGCACCAAGCAAGACAGCAGAGAGGAGGCCCTGTGGTTCACCTTGCCCATGCCAGAAAATTCAAAAGGACACATAATGAAAGACAAACTGGGGATGTTGGGGTCTCTTCCACCTGGCTGGGAGGGTTTTGTACTTGGATGGATCTGATCAGTTGTGAGGCAGAGAAACCCACCTGTCCCAGAGGGTCACAAGCAAATGCTGCTGATCAGGGTTGGTTTCTCACCAATTTCACATTCTCTTTATAGTTAGGGAGGCAAGAAATCCATTCTCTCATCAGTGCAGCTTCCTCTGCAGCATCCTTCCAGCTTTAGCTGTGGCTTTGGGCTTGCGATGTTCCCTCTGACTCCCTCCTTCCCTCCCTCCCTCAGGCAGCCTTGCACAAGCTCTCTTAAATTAATGTGAGGCTGCACTGGCAGCTGTAACAATCTCAAGCACTAATATTTATTCTACCTGCACATCAGACTGGGTTTTTAACATCTGACATCTCTCTTGACACACAGCAGCATTAAAGCCTTTGTTCTGGGCACCAACCAGAACCTTGTACATGCAGCATCCTTCAGACTGAGGGAGGTTTGTCTTTGAGGCCTTAGGGTTCTTTTCCCGAGATTTCTAGTTATTTACTTTCTTTTTCCCACTTGGCTTGGAGTTGGATAGGATTCCTGATCTTTTATTGCCTCTTAATTTATCACAGTAATAATAAAAAAGGGAGAAAAGCAGGGTCTTTTTCTTAAGGCAGAACCCACAATGGCACTAAAGGTGAGGGCTCAAACAAAACTCACATTACAGGTGAGGGCTTAAACAAAATCTGGGGGTATTTGCACTTTGTGTAGAAAGCTGTGATAGGAATCACCTGCTCCTGATCAGTCCCAGGTGACAGGTTAATTCCTTCTGGAGCCATAGACAGTTTGGGACCATGATTGTATTTCCTGGAGAAATCAGTAATGCTTTTTAGGAGTGAGGTTTAGCGACCTGAATAGTGTTCCAGGGAGTGGTACTTCCCTCAGAATCACAGCCAAGTTGTAGCTTGGCTTCCACTGTCAGGGTTTTGCTTCTCCAGCTCAGCTGTGCCAGAAATCCCACATTATTTTCCTAGCAGGCACATTTCCCTCTGACCTTCCCACCCTGCACATCTGCCAGGTGAGCACAGCTGGGGTTTGATTTGTAGGATATGAACAATGAAAAAAAACAAATCCAGGGTTTTTTAAAAAGGGATTTCTCCAGCCAGGCATGCAAACCAATGCCAGCATTGGAGCCTAATTCCTGCCAAGTGAGATGCTCCCTAGTGGGAGGAGGGAGAAGGGGGAGCAGAAGGCTTCAATCTGCCAGTTTGGGTATCTTTTTATGGGAGAAGGGACATAACTCACTAATCCTGGCTTGATACAACCTCACCTCTGATAAACACACAAGTAATGCTTACCTTGAAGGAGCTGTTGGGGTTATGGCATCTGGGATGAGCTCGGGGTGGATTTGAGGCCTGGATAACTGCTGTGCTGTCAGGCATCTCTAAAGCAGATATCAAATGTATCTAGTGCAGCACCTGTGTCTGGGGAGGACCAAAAGACAGGTTATTCCAGATGTAAGATGCCCAAGACAGGGGCATTGCAGGGGCTGCACATCCCACTTAAGAGAGAAGAAAGTACCTGCAGTGATAAGGACTGGAGTGAGCTGTGGATTAACAGGACAACCATGTTTTTGGGTGCTCTGCAGTTAACCCCAGGCATGCTTCAGTCACAGAACTTTGATATTAATTGATATTAACTGATACTAACGTTTGCATAAATCCTTTCTGGCTCCCTCAACTCCTTTGGGAGAGGAGAAAAAAAAAAAAAGTCACAGGGTTTTGATCTCCCCTAACACACCTGAACTGCTGCTGACAGAGTCTGCATTTACACACAGCTCAGGCTCTGCCTGTCTGCTGGGTGGCACCTGAGCCCTCTTGTCTGCTTTAGATCTAATAAAGGCAAACCTTAGAGATGTGCAACATGCCTTTGGTGTAAGATGAGCCTGCATTAAAAGGGGAAAGGTTTCAAAGCACAAAGCTTTGCTGGATTTGAAGTCCTGGCACAAAACTGGCTCTGAAATAATGCCTTGCATTGGCATATTCCCTCTAGGAAAGCCTGGAATGCTGATTTTGGAGTGCTGATCTGTGTTCTTGTCAGACAGACCCTGTTCAGCAGCTCATCTGGGTGTAGATGGGGACAGATTTTTCAGCCCTCTTGACTCCTGAGCACTGTCCATGTATCCTGCATAGAAACTTTTTCTTACCTTTATACAAGAAGGTAGAAATTCCTTTTCCAGGTAGTGACTGGAGACACTTTTGGTCTGGGTATTTGATCAAGACCTTTTGGATTTGCTGCACTAACTAACTGTTCTAACCAGGAGCACTCTGTCAGTCAGTGTCTGCTTTTCCCAGTGAGGACAGAAACAAACCACTTCCTAATTCAGAGGTGGAACTTTCTGCTTCCACAGCGTACAGAAAATCATTCTGAAAATTGCTGTTTGAAGGAACAGTACCTGGCTCAGGGGAAGGCAATTCCATCCTGTTTTCCCAGCCAGCTGCTGTCATCCCACAGCTCTTGCCAGATCCTTGCTCAACCCCAGGAGATCTCCTGGTGGGATCTCTGCCAGGGTTGCTGCCACTGACGCAGTCACGTGGGCTGTGACTTAGGCTTTTCAGCCAGTCTCAGCACTAGTTAAAACACCTGGCAGGGGCTTGCTCAACACAAAGCTGGAAGCAGAGACTCTCAAACCAAAGCCCCCGAGGTGAGTGGCTCACAGAGCAGCTGTCTCAGTGTAGTTCCTGTGCTGATTTGCAGCCCGTCTCTCCCCGGACACTCTGCTCTCTGTGCTTTGCAGTCTCCACAGCACGAGTCTCTCTGTGCCATAATACCTTCCTCTTTCTAGATGTGCACACTGGCCAAATAATCTCCTCGTGTCTTGATGGACTGCTGGTCGAGGCCATTCCCTGATCTAGGCAGACAGCATGGGCTTATCCCTTAGCATGGGTTCGTGGTGTGCCATGCCCTCCTCTCCCACACGTTTTGCAGTGCTTGCTATGGCTTTTCCCTCTCCCCTCAGACCTCTGCTGCTGGACAATCATTCCCTGTGTCATAGATGGACTGACCTGGTGCTGTCCCTGCCTGCCTTTCCCTCCTGCAGTCTGTGTGCTCTTTAAGTGAATGTGTTTTAATTTTTATTTTTTTTTCAGTAGGGAAAAGGACTTCCTTCTGCTGAAGGAATTATATTTGCACATGGCTCGGGGAGGTTCCTCCTCTGGCCGTTTCTGTTACCTCACTCATTTAGGCCAATTCCATTGCTAACGTTAAAGGCCACCTTCCCCATCCCAGACTCCCAGAATAGTTAGGGAATAAAACCAATGTGCAGCTCAGGTTCTAGAGCCGTGTGGTCGTGTCTCTGTTTTGGAATCGGGATTCGGGAGAGCGGCTGTTACAAAACAGCAGCTTTCTCCAGCAGGGAGGGGTGGGGCCTGTGCCACAGGCGTCATTCCCATCTCCACAAGCCCACCTCCCATGGAATAGCACTTACAGAGCGGAGATGGGAGCACTGACCTGGCTCTGGACACGGAGGGAGGGAGGAGCAGCAGAGCAGCACAAGCGCCCAGGAGTGGCCTCACGTGGCTGTGGCACCTCTGGGACGTCACCATTCCCGTGGCAGTTCGTCTCCCATCGCGTGCTCCAGGCCTGGATAAAGCTGCTAAAAACCTGGAGCGTGCCCTCCCCACCTGGACCCCGCGCCCCTGAATTGCTGGAACTGCAAACTAACGAGGGAGTGGGTCCCACACTTCCCTCCTGGAATTCACCACCAGAGCCCGGGACCGGGGCGGGGCTGGAGCACTGAGGGGGATTTTCACTGTGGGGTGGGGGAAGGCCCCCGGTGGGTTTGTTTTAGGAGTCGTGTGACTGTGAGGACCTTTGCGCTGTGCGCAAACCGCGGTGAAACGCTACTGAAATGACCTGCTAGAACCTCTAGGAACTGTAAAGGCTCTGCAGCCAAACCTGGTGTAAGTAGCTAGTACATGGAAGTACGGTATCAATTAAAAACTCTATCAACCAGACACTGTGAGTCGTTCTCTTTATTATCCTGCCTGTTCTGGAGCCTCTCCTGTCGTGTCTGAATACAGAGAGTCTTTGCAGAGACCAGCCTTCACCACTGCCCTTGAAAACCCGCCCAGTTTTTCAGTAGTTACTCTTTTTCCCCTGTGAGATTCTCGAGCAGAACTTTGCACACTGTTTTCTCCTGCCTACAACACCACATCTGTCTGCAGGAACTGGAAAAGTGAAAGATATGGCCCCCCCAAAAAAAAAAGCATCTCCAGGAGACACTTGTGGGATATGGGGAGGTGCAGGACAAGGGGACGGCCCTTCTTTACCACCTGAGGTAGCTCTCAAAAAGTTCTTAGTTTACTCCTTTTTTTGACTTAACCAGAGGGGTTTTCAGTGCTTCACAGGGGCTGAGGAGCAAAGCTGAAGTGGGAGAGAAGTTTTGTGACCTTACCTAATAAAAATACCACTGTGGGCCCAATGCTGTGGTCAGTGCTGGAAACTCTGGAGTTACAATCTACTCCCTCCTCAGTTGCTGTGGGTTTGGAGGTGGGGTTATGCCAGGGAAATCATTGTAGGAAAATGATAACATCCAGCTGAAATCAAAGAGGGGCTGCTTTTCCCCCCCTTTTGCACATTAGGTTTTAGGGAACTGGTGCCTGGACTACAAGTGGAAAGTGTGCTCCAGTTGCCAGACTTGGCTCTGGATTTGGGAGCAATCCTACTGCACTGTAGTAGTTTACTAGACACCCACTCTAAAAAAAGGATTTTTGAACAACTGCCAGTTAGAAATCTGGCCTGGGCCTGACTTACAAATGGAGTAATTTCCGTGATTTTTAGCAAACACATAAAAAGCAGCAGAACAAAGCAGAGGGAATTCCATAGGTGGGAAGCATGCCTGGAGTCACAAGCACTTTGGAACTACGTGGAAGCATCAGTGTAGCAAAAATTGTCAACTCTAGCAAGCAGTACAGGCTCCATTGCAGCAGGGATGTAACATCTGCCATAGGACAAAACCAAACCTCCCCCACTTTAAGGTACAGTTCCACCCTGGCCAATGTTCCTGCCTTTTTCACCCCTTCCAGTCCCAGTTGTGGAGCTCAACTGACCTACACTTAACCCTCTGAAAAGGTAAGTTTGCCTAGGAAAGATGGACTTTGCAGTGTGAACCCTGGGCAGCAGGGGGTCATTTAGGATGAATGCTGACTATTCAAACCAGTGAGTAATTACCACAGGAATTAGGACTAAAGGGGAAAAATGGGTGTTTTGTGTCTTTCCCTCTAGATGGTGCTGTGCTGTAGCATGAGAGAACTATCACAGTGTAAAACGTACAAACATTTTAGTAAGGTGTTGTCCTGTGAGGGCTTTGCCTCCTGGTTATTTCCCTTGCATGAGGCTGCCTTCCTTCCCGGGGTTTCCCAGAAGGAGGTGGATCCCATACCTTGTCCTACTTGCCTGGTTGCTGTTGCAGGACGTGGCTCCATGGGTTACTCCTACCACTGTGTGTCTGTGTACTCCAGGAGTAAACCTGCTGTGCAAGGCAGATGGAAGGAGCTGAGAATATTGACACTTGCTAAATGAAAGGGGGGACACAGGGGATTCTCATACTTACATCATCCTGCCTCCCAAAGCAGGAATATTTCAGGATCTATGTTCTCAATTCCCTCCAGAATCAGGTGCCTCCAGGCACAGAGGCCCATCCTTCCTATTTTATAGTATTAACTATTTTAGTGCATTACAGTCCCACCCTGCTCTGCCTGTGCCTGGGCAGCTCATAGTCCAGATCAATTTACCAAGCAACTAATTAATTAAATTCTTCCTGTTTTAACACCAATAAGACTGTTCAGTCTGCAATACATGGTGGAACATCACCCTAAAATGCCCTCATCCCCAGTCCTGCAGGTCAGAGTGACATGACATCCATACCCTTTACCTCTGCAATGGAGAACTAGCATATTTAGCAAATAAAGGTGGTGGTGACAGCAGCTAAGGAATGACACGTAACATTTACAAAGCCACTGAGGTGATGATGGAACTGAAACTTGGGAAGGAGCCGTGCTGCCCACACCCCTGTGCCTTTTGCTCAGCATGCTTCAACAGAAGAGTCCTTTAGCAATGGGCTGGCAGCTCAGGATGGAGTCATGAGACCAAAGTCAAGGCTGTACAGAGTCCAAGGCAAATGGAAGAGAATTTACACTTCTCCGTGTTTCCTCCCGGCGGCGCAGAGCTCCCCTCAAACCTGGCTGGCATGACATGGTCCTTCTGTCTTCAGAGCCCCTGCAAGGGAGAGAAGCCCTCTTGGACCTTACCAAAGTGAGGATTGCAATAGGATTAGCACAGCAGATGATGGGACGTGAACAAGAATTTGAAAGGTTTTAATCCTTCCTAGTAGATGTTCCCTTTGGGACAGAGCCCTTACGGCCCTCATGGGCACAACTCCCCATCTGCAGGGGGTGCTGATGATTCCCAACTCAATTGGAATGGGCAAAGGAGGGGTAATTCCATCATAGCCTGAAAGTGAACATGTGTGTTGGTTTGGGGTTTAAAGTACTCTGAACTGCACCCACCACCTAAAGACACCAGTGTTGCTTCTAAGGTCCAGAGGAGGAGCACAGCCACACCAGGAGTCTCCCATCCTCTCTCCAGCCCTACACCACCTAACTCACTGCAGGGAGGCTTGGTAGTGGACACACACAAGCAGTGACAGTTTCCTCATCCCCTACCTTGGTGCCGTTCACTCTGCTGTCTCCTCTCCGCTATTCCTCCACAGGCACAGCACAGTTTTCCTTGTTTTCTGATGGAATCGCAAGATAGTCTGTCCTGTAGTTGAAAGGGAAGGAGGAAAGCATAACCTTGAGGGCTACAGTGCAAAAGCAAGTGTGGGTCCATTCACCTGGAGGTGACAGATGTCACCTGTAGAAGATGCTCGTGGCAGGAAACTCCCCTTGGCACAGTTAGGAGCAAACACAGCATCTTCCCTACTGGAAAATCCCACACATACAGCCTTCCTGCTATGTACAAAGAGCACCATTATCCATGCCAAGTGTGGAGAAAGATGGGAATGGGCCAGTGTGAAACCAGCCCCTCCAGGAGAGCATCTCCACACAGTCCAAACCAGGCCACCCTGGGATACCACAGTGTGGCCCTGCTTCCCCCCTGCATTGTGAAAGTGTCTCTTAGTACTCCTAAACATTACAAGGATTTTGGACACCAACTAGGCTGTGCAATAGCAAGGTTCAGTTTTCCTGCAGTCTGATCTGGCCTGGGACATCTGAGGAACCCTGGCAAAACAAGCAGGACCTCCAGAGATTCCACACTTACGCGTTTTCCTGGGCAGCCTCCTCTGCCTTGGAGACTTTCCTGTAGCAATAGACCATTTCTATCAGCAGCCACAGGGTGAGGAAGACCAGCAGAATATACATCATAATTTCTGAGATGACAGAGGTGAAGTCTTCTCCAGCTGTTAAGAAAATGAACAAATCTCTGATCATGGGAGCACAGCAGCTCTACGGACACTTCCCACCCTTGTGTCATCCTTCCTAACCCGCCTTACCAGAGATACCCAGGGACCAGGAGAGGCTGCCAACAGCAGCAATCCCACCAGGTGTCTCCAGTGGGATCAGTCAGGCACAGCCTGGTGTGTTCCTCACATTCTGTGCCACCCCCACATCCACACGGATTGTCACCCTCGGCCTGTCTCATCCTCACGCTCTGTTTCCTCCCTGCGTCCTACTCGCTGGTGCTACTTGAGATCAAAACACGGCGATGCTCGTGGGGAAGAGGGAGGGGAACACACAGCAGAAAAAAGGAGGGCTAAAAGCTCCTCTCTGAAAGAACAGCAGAATTCCCACTGTTTTCTAGCGAGCCAGGGGTTCAGATTTAATCCGAGCAAACCCGAGAGGAACAGAGAGGCTTAGGAGCACTAGAGAGGGAAGGAGGGTGGAAGCAAGAGAGTGATACCAAAATGGAGAACGAGTTTCTCCAGCAGGGAGGGGGCGGCAGCAAGGAAACGCCGCGGCTCCCTAGGAAAGGCGGTGCTGCAGCATCCCAGAGCCGCCACAGGAGGAGCTGGAAACCTCTGCTCGCAGCCGCCCAGCTGTGCCCAGCTGTGCCCCGGCCTGCCAGGCTGACTGTACCTCCCCACACTCACACACACACAGCTCTCTGTGCCTTGTTTGCAGCCAGCAAGCAGCGGGCAGGTCTGTCCTGCTGAGCCCCTTGCTGGGCAAGGACAGACACTTCTGTGGCGCTTCAGCCACCCTCTCCTGCAGTGCTGTGACAAACCCCAGCCCTGGGGGACAACAGCCACGGCCAGGGGCAGCACAGCACGCTCCCTGCCAGCCCTTCCTACCCTCCTCCACCACGGTGAGGTGGATCAGCCGGGAGCTGGTGAACAGGGGCCGGTGGATCTCGAACTCGAACTCCCGGGTGATGTTACAGGTGTAGATCCCGGAGTCGTTCAGGGTCACGTTTACCACAGTGATGGACACGTCCTGCATGTCTTTGCTCCCATTCCACTGTATCCGACCGCTGAAGCGGCTCGGAAATTCGTGGTTGGTTTTCCTGTACTCGTAGATCTGTGAGGGAATGTGAAAGGGAACTCTGGTTAATCGCTGACAGGAACAGCATCCGCCTCTAGCTACACCCATGGATGTTCTGGGCTCCCTTAGTAACAGCAGCTATTCATATTCCATCATCCTTTACCTCAAAATATCAGGCGACTTTAGAAAAGGCAGAAAATTGAATTATCTGAAAACTGGTGTCTCCAGGACACAGGCAGAAAAACTGAGGCACAGAAAATCACTGACACACGAGGACAACGACACAAAAAAGCAGCAATAGAACTGAAAACCAGGACCCTGTAGCCTTTGTGCCTGTCAGCCACTGCATGTAAGATCATCTTGAGGAAGAACCACAGAACGTTTACAGCAAAGACAAACAGACATTTTCGGGAAGCCCCGGGATATTGGGCTGAGATGAAGGATAAATATGACAGTGGGATATTCTGGCTGACCACAGTCCCCATCATTACACTGCCTGTCCCAGCTCACTTCCATTGGCATTCTTTGGGTTGCCACTGGTAAATACATCACCCTGAAAGTGAATCCCCATCCCCACTCCCTTACTGTGGTCCCTTTAGTTCTCAGACAAAAGGAGAATATTTGTCATCTTGCCTGGCCCTGCTCAATCAAGATGAAATGCAGCCACTGATCTAATGCTTTGTACTCAGATAAAATAGCAAGAAAGAAATGTGCACTCAGCTTTACCTTATTCTCCATTTCACCATTCTTTCTTGCATCCCACTTGCCCCCCATCTGTGCCATTTCCATTTTGATTCACTCTGAGAATGGATTCTACCTTTTCCCGACAGGGATCCAAAACAAGCCCCAGAGATCCTCCCACAGTCAGGATCACACTGCTTTCTCTGAGGCAAAATACAGTAAATCCTGTCCTGCCGTTTTCTTGGAGGCCAATTTACCCTCCAAAATAACAGCTTTGGGATTTAGAAGGGATTCAGACCTGGCCAAGGGCACGAAGCGTCACTCCATACTTCTTCTCCCCTTCTTGATCTCCTTAGATACTGGACTTGAGGTATGGAAGGAATGAACTGGAAAGTGGCATTCATGTATCTGTGACCCAAATGTTTGAACTCAGGAAGAGATTTGAGCTTTGCCTGCCATGGGTTCATGCTGTGCCCAATTGTGAAAATGGGCTAGACAAGGAAAAAACACTTTAGTTGCTGTTCAAAATTGGTGCTGGGTGAAAATGCTGCAGAAATTTTGAAGACCTGCAGCTCAGACCTGAACTCCAAGCTCATGTCCCTGCCGCAATATGAAAGCAGCCCATGGGGCATTTCTGTAGACTTGGAGTCAGAATGTGGCAGAAAGCTTTCGTTCTTATCCTTTGTTCATATCTGGATCTCTCTCTTCCCTGGCACAGTCTTCCTCTCCCAGGACAAACTCATACTCTCACAAAAACCTCTTGGCTTCTCCCACACAAGTTCACCGGGCTGTGTTTCACAGTAAGACCTATGAAAACAAGTTCCCAAAACATACATACAGGTTCATCCTTTCCACCCTCGGGCCTGTAGAACCATTCCACCACCGTGCTGGCTGTGACCTCTTCCCTCTTCATGCAGGAGATGCAGAGCAGCTTCATGTCTGTTCCTTGGACAGCCTCTGTCTCAGATGGGACTTCAACACAGACTGCAGAACAAACACCCGCTGGGGGAAAGGAGCAGCAGAGAAGCAGTGTTAAGACAGAATTAGAGAGATATCAGTTATCCACATCTTGGCATTTATGATCACATCATCATACCCCATGGAAAATGGTTTGATTCATTACTAGCACTGTCTGACAACAGATTAAGTCTCAAATGTCAAGTTTTACCAAGCTTCCTTCTCTGGGATATTAATAATTCATGATAATTAACAGAGGCTGACCACTTCACACAGATTCACCTCTCCAGCATCTCCTTTGCCACAAGTTTCCTCTCTCCCCTCGTAATTAATGCCACTTTAAAGGCATTGTTCATTCCCTCCCATGCATGCTGAGCATGCTCCTGTTCCAGCAGCAATTACAGTCTGGGGTGAGGGAAAGCCCAGAATTCCAGTGTGGAGGAACAGCTCGCTCTTTGTGCTAAGTGAAAAGGTCTGGATGCTTTAATCCATCAGTGTGTTCAGAATCCATGAGGATTTGCCACCCTTCCTGTTTCTGGGCTTCCTGGGCAGTACTGGGAACCAAGGGGCTTGGACGGGAGTGAATTTGGCAGCGGGAGGAGTTATTGATTTCACATTCCTGCTCAAAATGCTTCCAATCAGGTCTGTGCTAATGCTGGAAACTCTCAGCTGCTGCCCTTGCAAAGAAGGGGGAATCGCTGCATGTGAAAGCACATACTTGGGCAGGAAAGGATCGTTTCAGCACCACATCTCAGCCCAAATCCCTGCTGACATTTGTCCCCTGGGCTAAACAATACTGGGCTCTGTCTGCCCAAGCCTGTCTCCAGAGCCCAGACGCTGACTTTGCTGGCTGCTCCCTCCTCCCCAGCCTCGGAGACACCATTAACCCACTCTCTGGAACACGGCATGATCCCAGGAACTATTCCTGGAAACAGCCTGATTCCAATTCTCCTGTACTACCAGCTCCACGAGTGGCACCAGCTTTCCGAGAGAAATAAGGAAAAGCTACTGGATCTTGCTTTATTCCAGTAAAACCAGATGCACACACACACACACCCAACACACAGGGCTGGAGGGACGTGCACATCAAAATGTGGCCGTATTGGCAAGACCAACCCACCTTTCCTTGTGGCAGCTGCGATTGCAATAAACTGATTTACTCCAGTTTGTACAGACTGCACAGAAACTAAGCACTAACACACGGCTTGATGCCCTGCACACCCTCCCTGAAGGCAGCTAAATGTTAAATTACGTTGCAAATTTCCAAACAACAGCAAACAGCACAGAGGACACGCACATGCTTTGTGCCCTGAGAATCCTCAGCACCGAGGTATTTTCTCTGCTCGTACCAACTCCGTCACATTCACACCAACTCTGCGTGAGCGTAATTCCCTTCTCTTGTACACAAAACAAAAAAACAAACCAAAACAAAAAAAAAGGAGCGTGAAGGGAACCCTGCTAGGAAATTCAAGGCAGCATCCTAGGAGAGGCAAGCACCAGATGTGGGAATGGAAGCACCTACCCCAGAGCACCAGCACGAGCGAGGACGCCCAGACCATCGGCGGCAGCGCAGCCATTGTTCCGAGCGCTCAGCCTGGGCAGAGGCTCCTTCGCCAGATCCTTCTCCGCTCCTCGCCCCGGACCCGGCGCAACAGGATGCCGGGCGAGCAGGAGCCGCGGGCGCGCTGGGGAGGAGCGGGCGGCGGATCGCGGTGGCCCCGAGCTCCGGGCGAGGGAAGGGCTGGGGGGAGGCAGCACCACGGACAGAGCCCGGGGCCGGAGAGAGGAGCCCGGGGCCGGAGTGAGGAGCCCGGGGCCGGAGAGAGGAGCCCGGGGCCGGAGAGAGGAGCCCGGGGCCGGAGAGAGGAGCCCGGGGCCGGAGAGAGGAGCCCGGGGCCGGAGAGAGGAGCCCGGGGCCGGAGAGAGGAGCCCGGGGCCGGAGAGAGGAGCCCGGGGCCGGAGAGAGGAGCCCGGGGCCGGAGAGAGGAGCCCGGGGCCGGAGAGAGGAGCCCGGGGCCGGAGAGAGGAGCCCGGGGCCGGAGAGAGGAGCCCGGGGCCGGAGAGAGGAGCCCGGGGCCGGAGAGAGGAGCCCGGGGCCGGAGAGAGGAGCCCGGGGCCGGAGAGAGGAGCCCGGGGCCGGAGAGAGGAGCCCGGGGCCGGAGAGAGGAGCCCGGGGCCGGAGAGAGGAGCCCGGGGCCGGAGAGAGGAGCCCGGGGCCGGAGAGAGGAGCCCGGGGCCGGAGAGAGGAGCCCGGGGCCGGAGAGAGGAGCCCGGGGCCGGAGAGAGGAGCCCGGGGCCGGAGAGAGGAGCCCGGGGCCGGAGAGAGGAGCCCGGGGCCGGAGAGAGGAGCCCGGGGCCGGAGAGAGGAGCCCGGGGCCGGACAGCTCCGCCGGGCTCCGCGGGGCGCGGCCGGCGCTGCGGGAGGAGGATGCGCGGGGGCGGCGGGTGCGGGAGGAGGATGCGCTGGGGCGGGCGGAGGCGGGAGGATGCGGGAGGATGCGGAGCAGCAGCAGCAGCAGCAGCAGCAGCAGCAGCAGGTGCCCCGCGCGGGGCGCGGCCGCCGCTCTTTGTTCCCGCGGGATGCGGGGCGCGGATCCCGGGCGGGAGGAGGATGCCGAGGATGCTGGAGCAGCCCGGGCGGGGGGCACGGCCAGCACAGGCATGCGCGGCCACCTCCCCCGGCCCCGGGGCGTGCAGGGCTCCTCCCGCTCCCTGGGGCTCAGTGACCCCTGGGCTGCCTCCCTCTCTCCCTGGCTGGAGGGGGGATATAGTAGAATTATATCGGAATGGACCTTAAACACCATCCAGTTCCACCCCCTGCCACGGGCAGGGACACCTTCCACCAAAACAGGTTGCTCCAACATCCAACCTGGCTTTGAACACTTCCAGGGATGTGGCATCCACAGCCTCCCTGGATAACCTGTCACACAACCTGTCACACCACCACACAGTAAGGAATTCCTCCCAAACATCCAACCTAAATTGCAATTTGCACCCATCACTCCTTGTCCTGTCTCTGTGGCTCAGCACCACATATCAGCATCACTGTCCTGCCTCCAAAAAAAGCCAAGGGAAGGAGGGGAGGGTGGGGGCAGTTATCCCTGCAGGGTCACAGAAAGGCTTCTGCTGTAATAAGTTTAATACTAACATTTGCACGGCTCTGAAGGTCACAGTTGGAAGCACTGGGAAATCCTCTTGCCTCATGTTCCAGCCTGATTCCTGGGAGTTTAATGCCAGCAGCAGGCTGGGCTTTCTCTCCTTGGACCAGGGCCACTGTGCCCTGGAGGGTTCCTCCAACTTTGAAGGTCACAGTGGACAGAGAGGGGGAAATGAAGCGCTTTTTAAATGTGCTCCCTCTCTTTAAAGCATCTGCAGCTCGATACACAGCACAATTAAACCTGACCAACCCCATGGGGGAACGACACGAGAGCGACTGGCAGTGCCAAAACTCAGAGTGCAGATGGCCAGACCCACCCAAACAGGGACATTTGCAGCCAGCAGAAAGCACCAGCTTCAGCTGCACAGGGGCTCCCAGCTGGGCACACAGGGCTGGTGGTGCCACAGCCCTGGGTGGGCACAGGGGCTCGGTGCTGAGGGCACACACTTGCACTCAGGCCCCTGCACTGCTTGAGCAGAGCAGGCACAGAACAAAGCCAACGCTTTTCCTTGACATCACCTAATTGTGTTTGTATCAGCAGGCTGCATTCATCATCTGCCAAGAGCCACACACAGCCACTGCCTCCATGTCACCCTTCACAGGCTCCTGTAACAGCTCCAAGTAATTCCCAGCTAAGGACATCCTCCTCACTCCTTGCTCTGCTTCACTGTGCTGACAGCACAGGTTACTCTGCCCTGTTCCAGCCCACGTCTGGCTGGGAGCCCTGAAACCTTTGCAGCCTGAAATAGCCCAGCAGGGACCAACCAAAGTCCTCACACACTGGCTGTTGGGTCTCACTCGCTGTTCCTCTGCTCCCAGGCTTGCTTGCTTCTCTTCCTTCTTTCTTTCTTTCCTCCCTTCCTTTTCTTTCTTTTCTTCTTCTCCTACCAGCAAAATTCTCAAAGAAAACACCTATTTAATGCATCTGCAGGAGCCAGGTATGACTGGAAAGACAAACAGCCTGCAAGTTGCAGATGCCAGCAACACACTTACAATTCCCCCCTTAGAAACCATCCATCATCGATGTCCAAACCTTAAAATCTGACTTTTCTCCATGGGAAGACAAAACAGGAGCCACAATAGCCAGAGCCCATGGAAGGATGTAGTTTAATGTAGCCACTAAGCTATTTTCTTTTCTCCCACTGCACCTCCCTGTATTCACAGCTCCACAAAGGGAAGGGCAGGTTAAGCCACAGGATTTGCTCCCAAACCTTCTGGAACAATCCAGCCCATGTGTGGTGGATGAGTGCTGATGGTGGGGTTTTATGGGCACAGGACATATGGATTTTTACTGGGCAATGTCCCTGGTTGTCCAGTTTGGCAACCACCTGTTTCACAAAGGACCATGGAAATCACATCTATTCCCAGGAAGCACTGCCAGCAAGCACAGGGCAGGGATCAGCAGAGCTGCACTGTTTGTGCTACTGCTGCTCTAATTACATCTATTACAGAGAATCCTGCCAGGGAGGAGAGAGAGGGTCCAAGAGGATTAAGAGGAAGCAGCAGCTTTACTGTATTGACTTGGTCAGAGCCACTGACTGACTCCTCAACCCTTTCTGCTCCTGCCTCAGCACAGCCCTGCCCTGCTGCTCCCCAGGCAGAAACACAAACCTTTTCTCCTCTAACCCCAGGCACTCCAGAACTCACCTGCCAAGACATTTAAATTACAGTGGCAAACAAACATCCTAAAAAAACCAATGAGAATCACCCAGGTACCGACCTCAAGCACTTCATGCTAGACTGATGTAGTAGCTGCTATTTAAAGAAGGGAAATTGGGCCCTGAGGTGCAAAAAAACCCTCTGGTGAAACTGGCCTTGGATTTGGGTGGATTTTAACCTGAGGAGTTACAGGTCAGGGAGATCACACCCTTTTCTCCAGCTCTGGAGAAGTTTATTCTTCACCTGTGATTCCTCACCTAGAGCACCTTTCATGTACCACAGACAAGATCAAAGGTGATTTGAAATAAATACCTGTAGTTTATTAGCCTGCCACAACCTGTGCTGGCTTTTGTTTTCAAAGAAAACTTCTCCACACTCATTCTGAGACACCCTTTGCATTTAGAATGAAAGAATAACACAGTTTCAGTCTCGCTGTAATCTGGATTTAGCTGGGAATTACTCCAGTGTCTGCCTGTTTAGAACAAGCAACAAACACCTCCCGGCCCTCTTCAGGAAAACTTGCAAACAAACGGGATGTTACACTGGGAGCCTGTTTGAATTGGGAGCCCGGGGGTGCTGCACAAGAGATGGAGAGCAGGGATTATTCCAACCACATCCCACAGGATGCACAGCTGCTCCTTCCTGCCCCGGTGCCTCCAGGTGTAATAGGGCACCACGGAGCCCTCATCCATCCTGGCATTCCAGGGGAAATGGGGAAGGGGATGGAATGTCGAGAGAGAAAGAGAGAGAGAGAGAGATCTACTGAAAGAGAAATCTCCGCAAGAGGCAGCCCAACTTATCATGCGGGGGTTGCCATGGCAACCCACCCAGTTAATGCTTCACAGGAGGGGAAAAAAAAAGAGAAAAGGCTGAAAAGGCTGGCACTTGTGCACAGGCACAACAAGGCGAGGAGATAAAAATAATTTCAGCACCCTGCCCCCACTAATCCCTCACTGTCATGGTCCCCGGGGCTGGGATTTGGGAGCGGGAACGCAGCCCTGCGTGTCTGGGCTCCCTGGCACAGCCACCCCGGCGGCTCCCTCTGCCATCCCCATCACATCAGCCTCAGTGCCGACGTCCTCTCCACCGAGCAGCAGCGCGGCTCGGCCCCTGCACAGCCCCTCCTCGCTGCCAGCAGCCAGCACACACCCACCACCGGCATCAGCTGCTCCCAGACGGCCACCCCGACCCTCCAGGCCACCAAAAAAACAGGAGCAGAGAGCCTGAAAACCCAGAGACCCCCTTCAACACTTCTCACTGCTGCTCTCCCACGGAGCTGCCTCCAGCCGGTAGGAAGTGAGCAGTGGTTTGCAGAGAAGCCATGCAGGATAATGGATGCCAATTTAGGGATGTTGAATTTAATGGATGTAGGCACCCCTTCCCACGCACTCCCAAACCCGTGCAACAGAAATCTGCAGCACGGGAAGGCTTCTCTGGTTGCCTTCACAGGGTGCCTGGGGGGTTATGAAGGCTCATTCAGTTCTCTCTTTTCACACCCAGGTTTTAAAATGTGTTCCTCGTGTACCTGCCAGCACCTGGATCCTCTGAACATCCAAAACTACAGGCGGCTCCAGCTGTGCTCCTTACACACCCTTGCACCTACATTTCCAGCTGATGCACAGTTCCCAGTGCTGGGGAACAGGTCTGCAGTCTTCAGGTGGACCCAGCCCCCTCCTCACCCACCCCACCCCCAAAATTCCAAATGACATGGCCCCATTAATGCCTTAAGATGCACCTGGAGTGACTCTGCTGTCTCACACATTCTCCCTACACAAACACCTGCCTGCATTAGCATTGCATCTTTTTTTTGCCACATCAATCTCTCCATGCAATTTATCAAAGTGGGATTCCCCACATGCCTACCTCCATGATTCCTGAAAAATCTGCTCCACCCTGAGCAACAGCCCTATTTTCTGTCACACACACACTGCAGGACCTCTCTCCACTGCTTACAGATGGTGCATGCTCTTGGTTTACTACTCTCCCTTTCTGCTCTCCCTGAGGGCCCACAAGGCACAGTCCCTTTGCCATCCTTTCCTCCCAGAGTAAACCCAGGCTGTTCAAATTCATCCTCGGCTCTGAGCATTGTTTTCCTGCCAGGACTAAGAACAAGGATTGGATTTTAGAGAGTCCTCCCCTGTGTGAACAAGAAGTGCCCCAGCAAGGACACTGCCCAAGCTGTTTGTGAGCCTTTCCTGCCTCCCACAGCTCCCTGCCAGGGAAATGCTTCCTTAAACGTGGAGCTGCCTCCCCTAAGGCAGAGCCTGCGCATGCACAGAGGCCTGGCAGGGTCTGGGGACTGGGATCCCTTGGAGCAGCAAACAAGGCTGGGCTGAAAATTCCCTGCTCCATATCCAAGAAACACATTCCTGCACATTGCTGACATGTGGCCAGCAATTAAATAAACACCTTTTTTTTTTTTTTTAATGCAGGCCACATCTGGAGATGTGTTATTGTACAGACACATCCTGGAAATTCTAAGCCCTGCTGTCAGTCCAGGGGCTTTGGGGTATTGTTTTCTGGGACTCCATGCCAATAAAATCAAGCAGTGCATCTGCACATAGGCAAGGCTCTGTGGGCTGGAACTGCAGGGCTGTTTTACCAATCCCAGCCTAATGAGGTGGCACTTTCACAGACATGCTTTTAAGCCTCTCCTCAGCTCATTCACTTTAGCAGTGGATGAAAATCCATTAGTGTGTCAGTTTGCCACACATATTCATTCACATCTGCCCATTTAATTTCTGAATTCTCACTCCTAGTAAAATACACAAATGCATGAATTATTTTAGCTCGTGCAATGATTGCATTTTTGGAGAGAAAAAGCTTGTTCAGCAAATGCTGCTGTCTTACCTTGGCTGCTGCTTTCCTGAAACGTGAATAAGGCTGGATCTCCTCCCAGCTGTCAGTAAACATGGACATACACCAAATTTCCAAGCCTCTTAGAAGACCAAGAGACTTTGTAATGGAGATATTTCTCTTGCAGAATCAAGTCTCCCGTCGTGAAACAGAATTTTGGGGGGTTTTGAGCCTTTATAATCCCACACCTTCCATCTGTGGGTTTCCAACTTTGTCCTCCTAGTAGCACATTGTCATCCTCTTTCATCTAAAATGACAAAGATGTATGTAACACATTAGACATCACACAAGAGAAAGGAGAAACAGTTTAAATATGACAGAATTGAAAGGTTGCAGAATCACAGAACATGCTGAGCTGGAAGGGACCCACAGGGATCAGGGAGTCCAACTCCTGGCCCTGCCCAGGACCATCCCCAAGAGTCACACCCTATGCCTGAGGTCTTTTGTCTTCTGTCATCTCCCTGGTCAAATTTAAAGGTGCTGTGCAAAACAGCAGAAGTTACACAAAGATTTGAACCTGCAAAATGCCTTTTTCTTCCCCTCTCCCCCCATCAACCCACCAGTTTTCAAAGGGAATTCCTTGCTGGCACTCCAGCCCCCAAGCAGGCACCTTCTCCTGCCTGGGGATTCTGCTCCAGTTTGCTCACTTTTAGTAGTTGTTTTATTAACTGCAAACAAAGAAACAAACAGGAAAAAAACCCCCACCACCAAATAAATTCAGAGTGATTGTAGGTTTTCATCCAGAGGCCAAATACTCAGAGGGAGGGATGGAGAAATCCCTGGCAGGGTGGGCGTGAAGGACGGAGAGAGAGAACACGTATGTGCACACGTGTGTGTGTCCATGTCGCAGGCAGGGGGAGGGCATTCCTGGAGCTGTGCAATCCTGGAGAACACCCGCAGCATTCCCGCATTCCCGGCAGGTCGCGCTGTGTCTCCGCAGCGCCCGGGGCGAGCCGGGCTCGGCTCCCGGCTCCCAAACCCCGCTCAGCAAAACCCGCACCTCGGACCACAGAGCCCGTGACCTCCGCATCCTCCGCTCGTCAGCCGATGTCACTGACATTAATTATTGACCTCCGAGGGTCCCCAAGGCTCCTCACAAAGGCTGCAGTAAGAGCTCAGAGTAGCCTTTCTGCCCCGTGGCTCAGTGACTCTGAGCGCTGCAGCTGCCCCAGAATAAAGTCATTTCTCCAGGAAAACTCTCTTTAATTTACCTGCAGGTAGATGATGTTGTCTGCATCACACCTTTTCCCCACGAACTGTGAAAAGTTACAGAAATACATCAACTCTCTCAAGAAGAACGGGGGTGCAAAAACCCCCATTGAAATATCACAGACCTACATTAAAGTGTCACATGGCAAATAATCAGCTGCAATACTCAGCACACACTCGGTGTGCAAGGGCAAATCCTCCCCTTTCACCCCAAAGAATCTCCTGATTTAGCCAACCCATGAAATCTCTGCACCAGAACAGCTCTTCTGGTGGTGTGTGACAAATTCCGAGAGCATTTGGCCATAAAGGACTTTAGTGATGTGTCATCTCTGTGCAACCTTCAGGATTAGATTTCTGTGGCACAATAAAAGCAAGAGGGATGCAGAAATTCCTCTCCAGCCTGAACCTTGGCATAAAGCACCAACCCTGCTCCACTCCATGTGCTTGCCCTTGTGTTCTCTCCTTGCTCCTCTTGCTGCTCCCACAGGAATCCCTTTTTTTCCTGGAAGGCACAGGGAATAACTGAGTTCCACCAGCAGCCCCTGTCCAGAGCAGAGCCAAAGCTCCAGAGCAGACAGGACAGCAGGGTGATGTCACTGCTGGAGGTCACAGAGGTTGTTATTTCAAGGTCAGCTGGAACCAGGTCATCAGCTCCAGCCTGTGTTTTGTCAAGGACTTAAAATTAGTGCCACCTGCCAGTGATGTGTGGAGGATGAATCAAGTCCAAGAGAATTCTTGGCCCTAATGGTGCCATTATTTATTACCTGCCCACCCCCAAAACTAAACGCCACCAAACCCAGTTTTTTGGAGTGGTAATTACTTGGGAAACACAGAGTTTCCTTCCAGAGCTGGAGGAGGGACTGTCCAGCTCCAGAACAAGGAACACTGTGGATCTACAGCCCCCATCACTCCCACAGAAATGCAGAATGTTGGCACAACGCTCCAAGAGGGACGTTACTATGAGCCCAACTTCCTATTAAATTTAAAATAAAAAAAAAGGAGGGTATTTGTTTTTACTTACACTTAAGAGAAGCTTGCTGTCTTTTATAAAGTTTCATCTGCTACTTTCATAACCTTTTCTATGTTGCTATTCCAATGCATACACTTGAAATCTCAACATGGAAACCACTTGGACTGTAATCTCTCCTCCTTTTGTGTTCCTGTAGATTCAGCATCAAAAGATGCTTGTCCAGGTACAGTCATCCAGTGATAACAACTGATTTTTGGCAAGGAGCCACACTGATCATATCAGAGAGACAACACAAAGCACATATATTCCACTTACAGGGTACAACCCTCTATATAAAAGTGGTTATGTTGGAAGCATCCCCATGGCCCCAAATGCCCAGTAAGAAGGAGGTGAAAGGCTACTTCTGTGACCCACTAAGCAGATCATTCCCATTCCAAAGGCACTACACATGGCCACCAGCCCCACCAGTACCTGACTTATTAAACTCTGATCACTCCTGCACTCAGGATGCTCACAGCAGGTAGTTCATACTTTTGTCATGCCATGGAAACAATCCTTGATTGGAAACATTTCCAGAAGGACAGTTTTCATTCTAAAACCCCAAAATATATTGTCAAGCCTGGCTGTGGCTGTTTCAGGACAGGCTCAGCAGGAAGGCTGAGGGAAGCAGAGCTCACTCAAAACCCTCACATGTGGAGAGCAAACCATGACGGGGTGTCCACTTTTTGAACAAAGCCTTTTTGAGGACAGATAAAATTAGCTTTTTCTATAAAATACACCAAGCTTTATGCCAGAAGTGTCATCCCATTAAAACCCAAGCTGTGCACTACAGAGCAGAGCCCTGACAGATGCTCCCTGTCAGCTGCACTTAAATGTGTTCCACTTGCCTGGCAGGGATCACATTCCCATCTCCTGCATTTAACTCTTGTCCCTGTGCAGTTCTCCCTGCTCCTGGACAGCCAAGGTGCTCTGTGGGGGTTGCATTTCCCACCACAGAGGGCAACTCCCCATCCTTTGAAACGTCTTTCCTCCTCCTCCTCCTCCTCCCTCCCATCTTAATTCAAATCAGACAAAGAATGACACTTCCTAAGAAAGGAGATGTTTGTTCTATAAATAGGCTTTTTCTCACGTACCACAAACATTCCCACCCCTTCCCAGCATCTTGAAGCAACAACACCCAAATAACTATCAACACTGGTTGTTTCTCTGAGAACTGAAACAATAAAGCACATTAATGCACACATTCTGGAGGCGCCAGCATTTCTGAGGCAGAAATAAAACTTCACACATCCTCAACAAAAGCTGCAGGTTTATTCCAATTTAGAAGGAAATGTGCTTCCTCTAAAACGCCACAGAGCTCCTAAGCTGTAATAAAGAGTATTAAGTACTAAGAGTATTAAGGATGATTTTCTTTTCCCAGCTACTGTGGGGTCTGTAAACGTCGAATTTGAAGCACAGACAAGGAGGGTCAGTGCTGCACTTCCCTCTGATTCCTGTGGGTGCTGCGCTCCCATCCACCCATAAACCCATAAAGCCTTTATCACCTGCCCCCGGGAGGTGACCAGCCCTCCCTGCCAGGAGGAAGAGTGGAAGCAGAGGCAGATCAAGGTGAGGTGATCTGCTCAAGGCCACCCATTAACCCCGGCTTTGGGGTGAGGGCCCTGCACGTCCCGTTTCCTGTTCCAGTGACGCCCTCACGGCGCCTCCGCCCCACCAGTGACCCCCATTCCTGCATTGCTGGCCCGTGACCACACAGGGGCTGCTTTGGCAACCTCCTTCTCCTTCCCTTCGTGCACCTTGCTCAGCAAAACCTCCTCACCTCATTTCCCTTTCTAGGCAAAGCTTCACAGCCTCTTCCCCACGCCTTGCGCCGCACTCCTGGAACGTTCAGGTGCCAACACACAGCAGGAAGCACTTCAGTGCTTTAAACTACTGAAAACCTTTGTCTTTTTAACTTCAGAGAGTCCTTGACTGACTGGGATCCAGTACAAAAATCAGCTTTGCTCTTGGTAATACCTCAGAATGAAATGGTTTGTGTTTTTTCATCCTCTTCCCGTGCATTTTTCCTTCCTGCGGCATGAAATCATTTACATTTAACGATTTGCAAGTTATTAAATATGCAAATAGCTGCAATTCTCCATAAACTGATTCCATGCTCTGCTAATTTACTGCTTTCCAGTGAAAAAAATCCATGCTTCACACTCAACACAAGCGTGAAATGGAGCAACACCAAACCCAAGCCTGGGAATCCATGGCACAATTCCAAACACAGGCTTGGACGGACAAGGAAGATCTAATGCAGTCAGGAACATTTCCAGCAGCACATAGATCCTCCTGTGTCTTATTTTAGTCTCAAAGCCAAAATGCTGGTTCAGAAGGTCCACACAGCACAGGCAAAGCTCTCCTGTGGGAAGGAGCTGCCTCCCGGACTTGGTGTGGTTTTGATCCCAGATATTGGCACCGTCACCAAAGGGATCTGCTCCCACAGTGGCAGCATCTCCTGGTCACATGGAAACACAATCACAGAGAATAACAGAGCTCACCAACAGCTCCCAGACTTCAGCCTTGCCTGGCCCAGTCCAGTCCAGCAGAGCTCAGCTTAGCAATGGAAAGTACTTGCCCTTAATCATAGCAGGCAGAAAAACTCATCAGCTGATTACTAATTTCTTACTTCCAGCTGTTTTAAAGCTAATTTTAAAACACTTTCTTAAAAAACAAAATTGTGCTGATCCCCTCCCAGTGTAATTATTCAGATTTTGTAAAACATAATTCATCTTCAATTTTACCAACTGGTGTTCCTTGGGGTGTCTCTACACTCCTGAAAAATCACCCTGAACACCCGACTGCAAATTCCTTTCAGCTCCAAATGGAATAGAATGACAATGTCACCACGTATGGATGTGCTAAACTGCGTCCAAGTGCTGAGCAGCAGCAGAGAGGAAACTTCAGAGGGGAAAAAGCAGAAGAGAGACGTGACTAAAGCAGGATGTGGGAGAAGACAGCACAATTCCTGGTCAGGAGAAGTGTCTGGATGCAGGGAACAGCAGACCCCAACACTCACCTCAGCAACAAGAAAGGAATCTTGGGGCAGGAGCTGTTTGGTCGCCCGTGTCCTGCTCTAATGAGGTCATCCCAGCCTTGGTTTCGACTGGAATTTCCTACTGCAACCAGAGCAAAGCTCCCCAGCCCTTGCCTGGAGCAGTCTGCAGTGCAGCTCACTGGTGAGAGAGGCTCCTGTGTTTTGGTGCAGTTCTTGGAAGTGGGAAGGAAGCAGCATTCCCACAGTCCTCGCTGCCATTCCCAGCTGGTTGGTTTTTATCACCCACCTGCCTCACGTGGCTTGGAATACTTTCCATGAGGAGGCAGCGAGTCCAAAGTGGCAACAACTCTGAAATAGGACACAGGGACCTGATGAGCAGCAGGAAACTCACTGTCAGTCAGTTCAGATACATAAACCACATGGTCTGGGGATCCAGTGGGAATATTTAACCCTTTTCATACCTTAAATTCTCCAGGAAACTTAATGATTTGCTTTTTCTTCCAGGAAATTCCCCACAGGTATC
Organism: Pachyramphus minor; assembly: GCA_013397135.1. Classification (NCBI taxonomy): domain Eukaryota; kingdom Metazoa; phylum Chordata; class Aves; order Passeriformes; family Tyrannidae; genus Pachyramphus; species Pachyramphus minor. The sequence goes on along the minus strand of VYXB01007856.1, from coordinate 491,780 downwards.
CTGACAACCCCCCAACTCCATCATTTGGTTCCCTTTCTCCAAAAATTCTACCAAGCTGCTCCCACCACCCCTTTTGAATTTTTCCTCACTGCTTGCAGGCAAGGTTTTTTCCAAGTCTTGAATTTGCAGCAAACCTCTTTATCCTTGGGGTGTAACAACCTGCCCAACCCAACATTTTGTTTAGAACATTGTTCAGAACCAGTGGGAGACAAATTAGTTGCATGGGAACAATCCATGAGGGTGTGACAAGATTTATGGCACTGAGATCATGGAGCACATCCCCATGGGATCCCAGAGGATTCCTGCAGGCAGCAGAGTATCCCTGGGGAAGCAAAAAGCTGCAGGAGGGCTGGAGGTGAGACATGGAGGAGCACATGTCAAAGGATCAGACATGGAACTCAGAAATTAGGAGGCAGCACAGCGGCCTGGGACAAGCTCCAAGGCCGTGTCCTGACATGGCCCGTGTTACAGAAGCCTCTGCTGGAATCAGTGCCCAAATATCACCTCTCACTCCTCAGGGAACAGGCTCAGGAAAAACATGGCACACATTTCAAGGGGGAATCGGCAGCAGAGTCCTGAACAAGGGCAGTTCACTGAGGCTGAACCTCTGTGCAGGAGCTGGGAGTCCTGACAGGCCTCAGGGAAGGAATTCTGCCATTCCCAGACATGCACAGACCAACTTTTGCTGTTTATCAACTTACAGTGCAAGAGCAAAAAGTAGGTCAGCAAGCAGGATCCCCCAAAAATGGAGAGAACCGTCTTCCAGCCCCTTCTTCCAGAATGATTCCAGTTGATACATGCAGGCATGAGCAGAGCTGATTTTTAATGACAAGCCAGAAACTGTTTGAGCCCAAGGCAGTGTTAAACTCCCCCAGATCAAGTGCAAGCAATTCAGCACTCAGGAAAGGAGATAAGATGTTCACACCCGAGTTCCTGGGGGCCCTGCATCAAAACGGAATCAAAAATCAACCCTGTGTGCAGCAAAGCAGAGATTATAACACCAGATTTAGCCCAGGCACACACAGCTTTAAGCTATTCTTCCTGAATGTCCTACATAACAAACCCAAACAAATTAAGGAATGAGTAATGAGAAGGTAGGAGGTGGCAAGGCTTGTTTTGGTTCAGGAAAGGATTCCCATCCCTTGCTTGGAATCTAAATTAGATTCAATTTAGATTAGACTGAGGCAAGGCCAAATTCCCTTGATGAATGAGCTGCTACAGTAAATCACTCATATTTTGCAGCCATTCCTCAACAAATGTGCTTTTCATTTCCTGCTTCCCCTTTTGTTTCTGATCTTGTCAGCCTTGTGCCCTGCCCTCCCCTGTTCCTCCAGGCTGGGATATCCCTTATTATCTCCCTCAGTAAGGGAAGGACTAATTTGCTGTCTGGTAGAGGGAGAACGTGTTCCTGGCCTGATAAGTGGATTATCTCCCTAAACGTGCTCTGCAATGCAAGGACACCCCACACACTCACAAAACCAAAGGAATTAATCTCAACCAGTGAAAAGTGAAAGCTCCCTCTCCTGACCAGCATATCAGTGCTACAGCCAGGGTTCTGCTAAAGGAAATATCCAGGGAAAATGCACATAAGGAAATCCATATTCATGCTTGCCATAACTGCAATCTCTGGATCTCTGTGCTCCCACCAGCCTTTGTGTGGTCACAGCAGTCCCAGGTGGGTTCCAGAGCAAAACCTACAGCCAAAGACTGGTTGAAAGTGCAGAAATAGGAAAAGAGGAGGAAAGTCAGGAGTACAGCATAAAAAATACCCCAAAAGGGGTGGGAAGAGGGGAAGTGGAGCCATCTACCCCCAGGAACTGGGCAATGCTTTGCCATTATCCATTTGCTGCAGTCCAGGGTTGTGATTTTTGATCTCCATCCCACAGATTATCCCCTGAGATATCAGTGACATCAGCCACGATATTCAGTGCCTGCCATCTCCCTCTCAGGAGGAATCAACACCTTAAAATAAATACTGGACTGAAACTCTTTGGCCTCTGACTCATCTCCAAGGAGGAAGACAAGAAGATGTAAATCATATGTTGATGCAGAGCCTTGTACCTGGTAGACCTTTGTGTGCCACCTGCTGCAACAGAAAAGGCCTTCATTAATTTAATAGTTATCAAGTGCTGGTTTACAATTTACTCTTCCTGGCTAACAGGTTTGTGTAAAGGCATGTCCTGCAGGAGCCTGGAGTGCTGAAAAGCTTCTGGCTCCTAATTTTAATCCTCAGTCAGGTTAGTGAGGTAGCTGAGATGATTTGGGGGGAAAGAGCATTAGCCAGGAGCTTACCTGGGGATAATATATTTCTGTGATGGTTCAAAATTAAACTGCTGTATTTCACTGGTCCAGCTCCCTCTGGAAGCATCCTAATTTTTGCCTCTTCCTTGGAGAACCCAATTTCCCGATAGGCAGCTGCAAAAACACCAAGCTTTCACTTTTAGTGCTTACATTGTGCTTAAACAGGCTCCCTTTGGCAGAATCAGCCCATTAATCATCCTGATGAGAAGGAAAACACAGAACTACTTTTCAGAGCAGGAGACAATTCCCCCAGGACTGGTGATTTACTAAGACTGATTTTCTTTATGAAGCTATTTTCCTTTTCTGAACTTAGGTGACCTTTGCAAAACTGTTTTACTACTGTATTTCAGCCTTTGTTTCCAGCTGGCACAGCATTTAATTATTCCTTTCTCATGTCTGGTTTCACACACACTCACTTTGTGATCAAATTGTGCTCATTTTGTAGTATCACTTCAGTAGCTGAATAAAATCCTTTAGAGTGGTACTGCAAGACAGCAATATTTGAATGCAATGTTGATTTTGTGCAATAACCTGATAAAACCAGACATTATTCCAAGGAGCTGCCCTCTTGAATGGATGCCCAAAAGCTTCTGAAATTATTAATCTTGAAATATATTACGTTAAAGGGTAATATCCATTCAAAAGATGCAGCAGCCTGAACTCCTACATGTTAGGAATCCAATGCCAAGTAGTGTAAATTTTCAGGCTTCTGAAAGAGCTAAAAATAAGGTATTATTCACAAGAAATATCAAAATATCTGACTCCACTTCCAAGGAAGGAAATACCAACTCATGTGTTTTAATTTGCTGTGATTACAGTTTCCATAGGAGAGGAGAATAATACACATTTTGGAGCTTTTCTGGTCATCTGTGGCTGCCCAAACTGTGCTGAAATGTAAAACAATCACACTGGGGAGATAAAGGTGTAGTTTGCTGTTGCTAAAAAGCTCATGGCCAGTGTCCAACAAAACCCCAGGGCCAGTAACTAAACCCTGCACATTCCCAAATTTAAATTGCACCAAGGAGGATGAAAACTGCTCAGATCAAGGCAGTATTGTGCCACCAAATGTAAAATGGAGAATAAACCTCCTCACACAACAGCTCACGTGGAGTAGAACAGAAGCATGGCTGTTTCCACAGCTTTTAGGGCACCTCATGGAATCAGGATCCCAAAATGCTGATTTTCACTAACAAACTTCACCTGCACGTTGCTCTACTACCAGCTTTCCAAGCTCAGGTGGTTTCACACCTTCAAAGAAGAGTGGGCCCCTGTAGTCAGAACCAAAATAAAACAGAGATTTGATCCAATCCTGTGTTTTACGTCCATCTCCAGAGCCAAACTGCCTAATTAGCAGCGAGGGCAAGCTCCAGAGGCAGGCTGGGAGCCAACCCATCCATCATTTGCATTTAGGCAACGCTTCCATATTTGCAAAGTGCTGTGCAAACACCAATTACTGCCGTGAGGCAGCAGAGCTGGTTAACCCCGAGCTGCTGGGACTGGGCTGCTCCCAGCTCTGGGGCTGGATCACCTGGAGCTCCATCCCTGCATCCAGCTGTCCTCTGCCTCCTCCTGGGGGGGTGCAGCCCTGCTGTGACACCCCCAGCTCCCTCACACCATCCTGGGAAGTGCCTGGAATAAGTCGCACACAAGATTCATAAAAAATTGACAATTCATAAAACTTGACTCCCAGAGCAAGAAGTTCTGGTTCAAAGGCTTTGCACGACTCCAGTGCTGGTGCTGCACAAGGGACAGGCTGCCCAGCAGCAAGGAAAAGGGAATGAAGTCATCTGACAGGACATCCCTTGCTTTTTCCATCTTTCCCCAGGGTGACCAAGTGCATGAGAGTGGGTTGCACCTCAGAGTCCTTTTACCTCATCGAGCTCAGAGCATCTCATGCAACTTTGCCCTCTTTTAATTCCCCTCTTCCACTTCCAAAGGCATGGAGCACATCCCTGGAAGCATCCAAGGCCAGGTTGGCCAGGGCTTGGAGCAACCTGGGCTAGTGGAAGGTGTCCCTGCCCTGGGCAGGAGGTGAAATGAGGTGATTTTTAAGGTCCCTTCCAACCCAAACCATTCTGGGCTCTGTTTTGGCTGATTTATCTGCTCACACTGACACTGTGCTGACCTGCAGGTAGCTCCCAACATCCCCCAGCCACCACACACTTACTCATCCCAAAGCTTTGCATACTGAGCAGGGATTTGGTGGCACAGGGAGCCTTTCATTCATCCTTAGCTTTGTCACAAGTCACCTCACCCCAGATGCATTCAAAATATTTGACTCATGAAGCAAAACTTGATGTGATTTGCAAGATACTCTTTTAGGACAAAAAACCCCAGCATTAACAGCAAATATTTCTGCAGCAAATCTGTGTGACCAGCTGAAGCCCAGTTCCTAGGAAAGTGTGCTACAAAAGCCCAAGGACTCTGCTCACATCTGGCTCAGATCCATCTGTCCACAAAAGCAAAACCAAAGCTTGGGAAATGCTTCTTTTAATTTAATATTTAAACTGTGTCATCTGGACACATCCCTATGCATTTGTTCCTAAGGACAGGAGTCACCTGCCCTGAAAGGCAGGTATTTCATCTGAAGTGTTTTATCCAGGCAGAGAACAGGGTAATTATCATCTCATAGATGTCTAACAGGGATGAGAAACTGCTGTCTGGAGGTGCTGCTTTCTCCCTTTTGGCTGTAAAGACAATTTGAGTGACTGGTGCAGCCTCAGAGCTAAATTAGATGAGCTCTATCCCCTCCCAGGCAATTTCTGCTGGAGGATCTGGTGTTCTGCAGCCCTCAAGCAGATTATACAGGCAAGGGACACACAAACCAAGCAAGCAGAAAACTCAAGCCTTTTCCTTTCACTGGGACCCTCCTGCTGTTGGTTTTACACTCGGACTGGGGGGATCCAGCTGGAAAAGCCCTGATCCCATGGTCCTCTGTGCACCCCTTCACACAGTGAAGCCCACCCTGGGGTGGCAGTGAGGGACCACACCAGCCAAAAACACTGAGGAGGGGGCTGGGACCCCACCTGGAGTTGAGTCAATAATACCCAGCAAAGACCCCAGATTTTCTGGTTGGTCTTGACCACATCACTGCCTCTCTGTGACTCAGTTTCTCCACCTGTAAAGTGCAGATGAGGCTCCTGACCTCCTTTGCTGATCACTCTTACAGGTAATGATGAGAAGAACCCCAACCCTATCACACAGGTGCTACTACTCACTAAATAAAGCCACTTTACAACCATGATAATAAAAAGGCCCAGCCCTGTCACCTTCCCCAAGCTGAGCACAGTAAAAAAGAGGTACCTCAGACATCACTTATTTTAAAAAAAAAAGAGCTGAAGGGAAAAATCTAAACTCAGCCAATATTTTCTGTTCAAAATAACGTTTCAGAGCTGTTCAGCACAAAGCTCCACTAAAACAGAGCTACAAAACACTTCAGTACCTCTTGCAGTTGAGTGCACTTAAGTCTAACAAAACTTTGCATTCTCTGTGGATAGAAAGAGCTTTAGAAAACATTATCCACACTGTCCTGAGCCATTTCCCAGGTGAGACAGACTGAAAACCAGCAGATTCCCTGCCAGCCAAGCCCCAAGCCTGTAACTTGCTATATTTCTTATTTCACTGACTTTACTCCAATGTGCACCCAGCGGGTGGTTGGGCTGGTTCTCAGCAGCACTTGAACAATATCTACTGTAAATCAAAGTTAGGGGTATTTTCCCAAGGGGAAAGTGGGTGAAAGGTGAGGTTGAGTTTTCCTGCAGCATGAACTGCCCCAGGACTGGAGGTGTGAGGTGAAACTCTGCCCACGGCCGGGGACACGCTCGACGTTGGCGCAGGGAGGCGATGACAGGGGTGGGAGGCTCTGATGAGGGAGCAGAGGCTCCTTCCTCTCTTTAAAAGCCAGGAAACACCTGGCTGTGGCACCTCTGCCGTCTCCCAAGGCACTGGAGGGGAAGTGGCATGCAAAGGGAATGTCATTCCAAGGGAATGCCAACGTGAGTCCCTTCGAGTCCGTGTGTACAGACCCGCATCATGGGCAACTTCCCCCAGGTGCCAGGGGAGTTGTTTCATCCTGATTTCTGTCCCATGGCAGGAGCAGAAGCAGCTCACATTACAGTGCACAACCAAAATACCTGGTCTTTCAGACACAGGAGGGAAATGGCACTGAATTCCCTGTGCTCCTCGTGCCAAGGCCCAACACCAGCACTGGCACTTCTGTGTTTTCCCTCTCAGATTGCTCCTGCCCCACCCCAGACTGGGGGCCCTGGCTGAGCCACTGAGATACACATCCCAAGGATGCTCTGGGACCAAGGCAGAGGCACTGGTGGTGGGAATGGAGGCATTGCCAAGCCCCTTCACGTGGCTTTGACAAATATGAAACAAGTTTTTCTTGACCCCAAGTATTTTCTGTGCAAGGCCAAGTGCAGGTAAGATTTCACACTGCTCCAAGCTGTGCAGCAAAACCCATGTGACTTTCAAATTCCATAGGTAAAATGCTGTTTGTAACTTCATATCACACCTCAAACATCCCAGTTGTGTAACACCTTCAACTATTTCAAGGCTGTTTTCTCTCACCCCAGAAGCCTCCTCTGAATTTTACTCAAGGACAAAAATGTGACCATCACCCCTGTGATGGCAGAGGGTAGAATTTCTGGGGGATAGAATTTCAGAAGAAAATACAACTGAAAAAATAAAATACAGATTATCTGAAATATCTCAGCAGGCATGAGGAGTTGAGTAGAGAATTCTCTTCCTCTTTTAAATAAGCCAACAGAATTCCACTGATATTGATATGCATTGATATTGAATGTAAAGGAAAGAAAAAATAAATGAAAGGAGAGGGGGACACAGCTGCCTTCTTCTTAAATGCTTCACTAGATTCCTTCCCCTGTGGCTGCTGTGGGAGCAGCTCTATAGAACCCACCTACTTTTCTGGGAGTGCAAAAGCAGTGATTTTAAAACATGTCTTAATCACTTTCCAGTGGAGATCACCCAGCCAGTAAACACCTGGCACCTCAGCCACCTTCCAAGGAGAATTATCCTGCCAGTCAACACCAGCCCTGCTGTATCAGTTGTCCATCACTTGTGCAGCCACATTAGTGCACTGACCTGCTTTTCACCCTGAAAAAGGAAAAAAAACCAAAAAAAAAGCCACATAACCCAAATTTTCTAAGCAAAACTTTGCCAAATCATGCTGTCTTTAGTTCCACATGAATTTAGGAAGTGATTGTTGACCACTCAAAGTGACCTCTGACAAATAATGGATACACACCTGGGCATGGAAACCACGGAATGCTGTTTCTAGAGAGCTGCAGGGGCTTGCAGCAGCCTGTGGAAGGGGGTGGAACTGGATGGGCTTTAAGCTCCCTTCCAACCCAAACCGTTCTGGGATTCTGTAATGTTGGGATTGCTCCAAACATAACACACATGCCACGTGTTTTACAGCCTGTCTGCTGCCTGCCCTGTGTTTGCAGAGCTGCTCTGGGGCAAACACACCTCTGATCACTGCCCTTTTTCTCTTCCCACCCTCCCAGCTTCAGCCCAGACTCACATCCCTCTTTTATCCAGCCCCTTTCCTCCTGTCTCCACCCCAAAGAGTTCTCCTGCCTCTCTCCAGGCTGTGATGTCTGTCAGGAAGGAGTTTGGGTGTGTTCTGGAGGAGCAGACCCTCACTGCAAACCACAGGTTGGCTCTGCAAGCTCATCAGATAACGTTTTAAAATGTCTTTTAAAAATGTCTCTTTTTTTTTTGCCTTAGAATGATCAAAGCCTCAAGACAGCAGCTGTTTGAAGGGAAGACTAGAATTTACAACCCCCTATAAATCATTTATGATTGCAAATGAAATGTTGGCAATATAACCACGTTTAAAGAAGAAAGTTACTCTGTGTTTCTGTGTCACCAACCTCCAGTCCTTGACTGATACCTTTGCAAAGCCCCAGGAAGTTACAGAGAGGAAGATTAACTTTCCTGACTGTTTTTATACCACTATGAATTCAGGAATGGTTCATACCAGTAGCACTAGGAAGCAGGAGGATAAAATATTCAGAAGAGTGAGATAGTTCTGGAAGCTGTGATTTTCTTGTGGCTTGTTTTCCTCCTCAGAGCCAGCTCTTCTTCAAATGGTGTGAAGAAATAAAGGATATATTGAAATACATATATGAAATTATATATTTAATCCACGTTACCTCTTTGTGGCTACACAAAGGTCACCTCAGCGGTGCATCAGCTTCAAAAGGCTGAGGGGAGCCCAAATCCTTCTGTAAAATCAAAAACTTACCCTGAAACAACCTCCAGCTCTGGCAGCTGTGCCAAGTCTGCAGGGACATCAGGTCAGCATGGCATTTATACTGCTGCTCATCATCTAAAATGCCATCCTAAAAGCTGGGAATGAAGCCCGTTGCTCCTCAGCATTTCCTGCTCATCTTGGATTAACAAGAAAGGAAAATTAAGATGAAAAAAAAGCACAGGAATTCAGCTTCCCATGAACTCTGTACAGCCCCACATAAAACACAACGTGCAGTTCCCTGATCCCAGAAGGTGAATGCTCAGACAAGGAGTGGTTTACAACCAATGCCTAAATTACCAGTGTCCAAATACCACTTAAGCTCTGTTTTAATTTGGCCCCCGAGAGCTTTATGCAGGTGCTTGGTTCATCACTTATGGCCTGTGCTGGTGCAGCCCCCCGGGGGAGGTGACAGCCTTGTGCAGGGACACCAAGGCAGGCACACCCTCAGTTCTCGAGGAATTTAAGGAATTTTTCGGGTTTAAAAACCGGGAATTAGGGAGGGAATGCTGAGCACAGGGGACCGTGCGCCCTCTGCCGGCACCGCCCGCAAGCGCAGCCAGCCCGCACCACCCCGGGAGAGGCAAATTTAAGCGGTTTTAATCAAATTTAAGCAATTTTAAGTGTCCCTTTACCACCCTATCTGCGGCTTTAGGTGCCTCCCAAGCTATCTGCTGCCCATGCTAAGCTCGTTCTGCTCCATACAGGGCAGGAGGCACATAAACAGCACAGCAAAGTTCACCAGGCAGCAGCATTGCCTTCTCACTCCAAAAGCCTTTACAGAGATTTACACTTTTACTTCAAAGCCTGAGGGTATCTGACAATCTGAGCGCTGGGATCAGCAACCTGCAGCCTTCACCCACAAGAAATGTGGTCTCCCTGTGTTAAATTAGAGCAAAGCATTCTCCTGGCTGCCTCTTTACTGAGCTTGCACGTAGACAGAAGAACTTCAAATACAACCAAAGCACGTCATGATTCTGGTGAAGAAATGTGAGACACAATAATTGAGAGGGGACACATTATTTTTCTAGAGCAACGTTTAGAAATATTTAGCTGTCTCTAGACTGACATTTAGAAATACTGATTCATTTTGCCTCCTAAGCAGGGCCCAGCTGGGGCTGTTGTGACACACGTGAGGGTTGCAGCCCTCTGGCACAGGCCCAGGGATATTCCTCTCTACACAAGTCATGTCTTGCCAAAGCAAAGGCACAAGCATTTCTCTGGCAGGATTTGGTGGTGCACAAGCCCTTGTCCAGAACTGCAGCCTGAATTCACACCTGAGTTCTGTTTCTGGGACTTTTCCATCAGGGCCAAGTGACAAAACACAAGGTGATCAGTGCCAAGCAACTGCTGTTAACAAGGATGATCCAACCCTGTTATGTTGGTTCATGGGGAGCAGGAGATTTGTGTTTGTACAGTGCTCCTCATCCTTCTCATCTCACAGAAAAACAAACCCTTCACTGGACAAAATTAATGACATTTTGGGCACAGAACTTTTTAACCCACAATTTGCCCTTTGACCTTGGCAGCTCAACACACATCATTTGTCAGCAACAAACACAGCTCAGCACTCTGAGAATTCTTAGCTATGGTACCATCTATAGGCATTTCCCAGCTCAATCCTTTTGCTATAAAACCCATCCTTCAGCAGACAGATGTGGCAGTGCAAATATTCCGTGCACACCAGGGCTATGAGGTATTTTGTTGCCAAAATTTTTCCAATTTGCATTTCTAACATTTGTCCCCAGGCAAAAGTCGTCATGATTTATAGAAGACAAAGACAAAAGCTGCCCAAATGACCCAGATAACTTCCTGAATCACAGACCATTACTAAAAAGTGCAGGGTGGCTGTCTTTATGGATTCTATGAATAGCAGGATACACATTCTTGTTTTCCACCCACCACTGGACTAGAAATCCTGTGAATGGACAGGATGAAGTTAAAACCTGTGAATGGACAGGAGGAAGTTTGCTGGCCCTGTTTTTGTATTTTGCAGCCCTCTGGTTTTACCCACAGATCTGATGTCAGGCAACCACATTCCTGGAAGGCATTTCCCTACTTCCAAGTCCATTTTCTCTTTCTCATATACCCCTAGTTCCAGCCTTAGCAAAGCCAAATCTCCTCACTGTACCTCTCCATCATCCTGCTCCGGTGTGTTTTCCAGAACAAAGAGGAGGATCTCAGTGCTGGGAACACAGCACAGGCAGATTCACTGGATGTAGTCATTCTACCCCTGCTCTTGCACACCTTGTGAAACCTCCAGCACTTACACACATGTGAAAAGGTTTGTGTTCCAGCCCCAGGACACAACCCAGTGCTCAACACACCGAGCGGCAGAAACTGAACTCGAAACCTTTCCAGCTGCACTTCTGCGACTTGCGTAACGTCCCAGGATTCAGGAATGCCATGGAAAAAGACCAACACACGTAAACTGAGAGGTGGAAACAGCTCAAGGAGGTAAGAAACTCACATTCCCTGGAAACCTGTCCGTGATCTGAACATGAATTCTTCATGCATCTGTTGGAACAGCTTTTATCTCTGACTTGATGAAGTCAACCTTACTTATCACCACTAACACGTCACATCTCTCACCACAGTTTGAGTCATTTGCTAGTGGCACCTCAAATGATCCAATTTGGAGTTTATGGATCCTATAATGTCAGAGAACAACTGCTGAGATGCTGTTCTGGTCAGTAGGACTGGTTCTGTCAGACAGATGAAAAACAGTTCCCCCAAATGCTGAACTACAGAAAACCTTTCACCACATCTCGCTGAGTTTTTCATTGGTTACATTTCAGAGGTGAAGAAGTTGTTTTAACTTTACTTCCAAGTGATGAGCCAAGCCAGGAATCCAAAGTGTCATAAATCTCATTCTCACTCCTGTCTGGAAGTTGGTAATTGGTACAAGACAAACAAAGTAAATGAGCTGTTCAGGTAAGTGCTCCTGCTGAAAATGCACCAGGAAGTGCTTTTTTCCAGCTGAGCATGAAGGTTAAAAACACAACAAATGCAAGGCAAGAATTAAGAGTGAAGTCCAAGGCAAGAAGCTTGAAAGAGCACCACTCCATAAACCCCTGTTCCTAGCTAAATGGGGTGGGGATTTGACTTTGAGAGACCTGAGGGGTCACCTGAACAGGCAAGAAAAAATGTGCACAGCCTTCCTTTGCCCCTCCACCAGGACAGCCGGAATCCTCAGGGCAGCCTGGAGCTGGAAAGTCTCAGAAGGAAACTCTTTGCTTCCAGCAAGATGAATAATACACCTGTTCCCTACTTGTGAGCAAACACTACGAGGGAATAATTAGAACCTATCTGACCTGAAACCCACATGCCCATTACTGTGGTATTTTTCCACCTACTACAGGTGAAACAGAAGATGGGCTGGACCTGGAAGGGGAGGGGTGGAGTGGCAGCACAAGATGCTGATTTATAAAGCACTGGCAAACAGAGCTCTTTCTCCACAGGCTTTGGACAAGGAGCTCGTCCTGCCTGAAGGATGCCAAGGTGGGAGCAGGATTCCAGCTAACACCTGCTGGCCATCTGAGGGGGACCTACCACCTCCTGCACTCCAGCTGCTCTGAGCCACTTCACCTCCAGCTGGGCTTTGCCTTTTCATCCACAGACTTTTCCACCCCGTCAGGAAAGGAATAAACTCACCAAGATGGTAAAGGTGAGTACAGTTGCAAGGGATTGCCCTTCCTGCATTTGTGGTTCTTCTTAAGAAAAAGCATGTATTCAAGTTTTAATATGCCAATGTATGCTATAAATACGAGCTAAGTGAAAAATTGAATTAATACCAGACACTGTTAGGTGTGATCAGTTTGGAGAGGGGAGAATTCCAGGACTGGTTGGTTTGATAATCCACAGGGTCATGAGCACTTGAAAATGCCCAAATCTGAGATTTTATAAAAATGTGCAGGTTAAAGGTTAAACATAGATCATGCTTACAAGTGATCAATAGATTCTACTAACTTCAATAATTTTCTTTATTATCCTCTTCCAACCACTAAGCTCTCACAGTAGAGACCTCTTTTCATTCTCTCTGATCTCTGTCCTTTATGGGGATTTCAAAAGCTGAACAGATTTTTTGGGTGGGATAGTTAAAGAGAGGAGGAGGAGGAGAAGGAGGAAGGTGAAGAAAAAACTCCCAACAGATAAAGCAGATTGTGAATCTTCAACATGTTAGAAAGAAATAGAACTTCTTGTAACAGATATGTCCTTTCTCTGGGATATTCATCACCAAACTCAAGTGCTCTAAGAAAGGGATTTCAGCCTTTTAAATCCCCAAACTACTTCCCAGCTCTTTGCTTTTCCTTTCCTCAAGATACAACACCAAGACTTGAATATTCCATTAGTTAAATGGCAGCTGAGGGTAAGATGCCAACTTTCAGTTTAGAACAGTATTAAGTAATAGGATGCCCCAATTATTATTTTTTTTTCTTGCTATTTCCATTATTTGATCTCTCTGCTTTGACTCTCCTGACCCTCTGGTGTTTAATCCAGAAGGAAGCCTCCGGAATGGGGTCACCCAATAGTCCTTCCAAGGCCTGGCATGTGGTTTACAAGATAATTAGGAACTGGAACGTTATGATTACAGGAGCTGGTAAATCAGAGGCACAGGAAGTTTGCCCTTCAGACCACAGTGTTAACTTAAATTAGGAAACAGCTCAACCCCCAAGTTATCCCTGAAAGCAAAACATTATCTGAGGTTCAGCAGCATCCCCAGGTCAGCAGCTTCCTGGCAAAAAAAAAAAAAGGGAATATTTTGCTAACTCCCTGTTCGTTCTGAGCTCTGTGTGAGAAGAAGCAGACTGGCTTCTCCCTGGCTTTCAGGTGGTGTTTGCCTCATCTCTCACTGGTGATTGAGTGTAAATATAAATATGCAAATGTTAATTTTATTTTAAAAAGTAACTCTCGAAGTTATGTATCTAAAAAACCCCAGGAACAAGCAAGTTCTCAATGAATAAATTTTCCCTCTGCTTTCCTGTTACAAATCTTTTGCTTTTCCAGTGATCTCTTCTTGGAGCTGATAAATGACTGAATGGTTTTCACTGGCAGTGGTGGGAGCCTGGGCAGTGTTTCCACACTTGGTCTTAGACCATAAATTGCTAAAAGTGTTGCACATCCCTAAAGGAATCTCTGTAATTTACTTTTGGTGAAGTCCTGCCCATGATCACTGTAACACACACTGGGTGGATCTCAGGATAAGACAGGAACTAACCCTTTAAGCTGCCAGCAGAAAGGGACAGCAGTAATTTGTAGGTTGTCTACAAAAAGTAGATTTGTCAGAGTTTGACTTTTTTCGTGGTCTTCCACAGAAAAGGTCTGATGTTTACTCAGTTGAGATCTACGGGACAAAAGATCTACAAAAAACAGAGATTGAAGATGAAGATGAGAAGTACAAAGACTTAAAAGGCAACAAGAAAAAAAAGAAGACAGAGGAACTTAAGAAAGAGCTGGACCTGGTGAGTGTTGCTGAGCTCCCCTTACACCTGTCAGTGAAATCCAGAGAATGAGCATTTTTATGTGCTGCACTGAAAATCCTGACACGGGGAAGGATTGTCTTCCTCACACCCCTGGAGTGTGCCAGGAAAGTGTTGGGTGAGATTAATACCCAAAATGAAAGAATTATTCTGGTTTAATTAAGCCACCAATGGTACAGAACATTATCTGCCCCAAACAGGAGTTATTCCCCAGATGGAATAACTGTCATCAGTATTTCCTGACAACTGGCCCTTGCACAGGCAGCCAGGAAACACAGGGAAAGGCACAGAGATTTCCAGCACATCCAAAAGCACGTCTCAGCTTTAAGCCCAGGGTTTTTCCCCCCAAAACTAACAGCATTGTACTCCAAGGACAGTGCACTAAGCTCAAGAAACCTGTATTTTCCTTCTGGCTTGCTCCCGACCTGCTGGCTGCTCTTAGAAATGTTGCTTCCTCTCCATACATTCCAGTTTCCCAATCTGGAACATGAGGGTAATTATACTGACCTCTTTTTGGAACTGCTTTGAGAGCAGCTCGGAGGAGAGGCTTTTCACAGGCTGGATGATATTTCAGAGGGACAGGACCCCCAAAATGGGCCATTGGTTCTATGATTCTGTGATCAATTCACCCATCACATATCCAAGATCTGCCCAGTACCAGCTAAACAGTTCCCAGGCCACTTTAGCTTTGCCACCAGGGGATGTAACATCACCCTCCTGTTTCTAAAGAGAAACCAAAGCACAGACAAGTTAATTGACTCATCCAAGTGCCCATGAATCACCCTGTGAAAACAACTGTGAGATCTCTCAAATTCTTGGCTTCTAAATCTCAGCTCAGCACAGGATATAATTAGGCCAATGATACCACAGAGGTGTCACTGCAGGCAAAGGAGAAGAGCTTTGAGATTTCCCTCTCCCACACCCTTTTTAACTGTGGTTAAAACTTGTTGCCTCTTTCTACAAGGCTGTGGTGGATAATTTCACATCTCCTGCCTTGGCAATCCAGGGCAGACATTGTTGTCACACATATTCTGCCACTGCCTGTGGTGCTGAGCCCTGCAGCACACAAAGGGGAATTATTTATCTAAAAGAAGCACAGACACTTGTGGCAGGCAGGATTGCCATGAGCACACCATCCTGTTCTTGTGACAGATTTGCTGGAGGAGGGAGCTATTTACAAAAGTACTCTGCAAATCAAAAGAAAATATCATCTTCCAGTGGAGGATACTTCACTTACCAATGTGCAGATTGTCTATTAATGAGAGTGGGGTGTCATACAAGCAGTTGGATCCGTGGTCCCAGATCCTTGAGCATTCTCCAGATGTCAAAATTCAAATTTCAGCAGGCTGACATTCTGCTCACTCCCATTTTCTCTCTCTTTTGGAATTCAGGATGACCACAAACTCAGCATCTCAGACCTGGAGAAGAAGTATGGTACAGACATCAACAAAGTAAGTCCACAGGCCATCACTAAGGAACTGCCTGAATCAGCTGCCTCTGGGCTCCCCAAAGCTCCCAGAAGCAGCAGGAAAGCATTCATAGATGTGTGTGGGTGCCTAACTCCATGCTCCCAGTAAAGCCTAAACCAGCAAGTCCACGTGCAGCACTGACCTGGAAAGTGGAGTTTCCCTCAAGTCTGAAAAAGGCTGATCTACTGTTTTGGAATCAAAATCCCTGCACAAAATGTGGCCTCAGGGTTTGTACCAGGACCTCAGCTTTTCTAAAGCTTTTATCTGATATTTTGATTTCACCACAATTCATTTCTCACTGGCAGTGCCTGTAACAACTTATAGTGAAATTCTGCATGGGATGACTTGGTTTTGGAGGAAACATTTCAATTGAGAAACTGTGCACCTGAGTCCCTTTGACACCTGACATTTGAGTATCAAAGCACTGCAAGGTGGGCAAAGACAAGAATTTCAAGAAACCCCCAAGCTAAAAACATCTTGTGGAAATACAGAAACAGCAGCAAAACGACTGATGTGTGTTTCTCCCTGGCTTTCCAAACACTTAGTCCAGGTGTACTTGATTTATAACCACCAGAATACAAACTCCTGATGGACATGGTCCCAAATTCAGTGTTCCTGTAAAGAAAAATCTGGGGTTTTCTCATAGCAGATAACTAATGGCAGCCACTTTGAAACCAGAAAGTCTGGAAATCAAGGCTGATTTGTGACACAAGTAACGCTTAGAGAAACAGCAGCCTGTGGATTTCGTTCTGAGACAAAATCAAATGTGGGGGTTTCTTCTGTGGCTTCATGTTAAACATGTCATTTCCTTCTGCAGGGTCTCTCCAGTGCCAGAGCAGCAGAGGTTCTGGCTCGGGATGGCCCCAATGCTCTCACTCCTCCCAAAGCCACTCCCGAAATCGTCAAGTTCCTCAAGCAGATGGTGGGAGGGTTTTCCATCCTCCTGTGGATAGGGGCTGTCTTCTCCTGGATTTCTTTTGGCATCCAGCTTGCCCAGGGAGCTGAATCACCCTTTGACAATGTAAGTAGATGAATAACCACAAAGTGAGTATTTGACCCTGTGACAATCTAAGTCATTTAAATACTACACAGTTACTCAGTAACTTCAAGGAGGCCTTGCAGGACTCTCCCTCTACAACTGAACACTTCTGATAAAACCTCAAATATCTGACATACCACTTCTGTCTAGAGAGTGCCTTTGCAGAGCTTTTATAACCACTGGGCATAATTGCAATACTTGAGTACTCACAAGAGCAATAATGAAGAACTCCAGAGTCTTTGACTAATTCCCTTAGGAGCTACACTGTGATGGAAGCACAGTTTGTTTGGTCTTGTGTCGGGTACAGTTCAGAGAAAGCTCTTAGACATGAGAACCTTGCTATTAAAAGCCCTTTTTATACTCAAAAAAGCTTTACTTATCACTTGCAAGGCAACATTTGAAAGCTCCTTTCTTAAACTGTCTTTTCAACTGAGCAACACTTCATTTTTAAAGTCTGCTGAAGCAACACACAACTATGATTTATTCCAGCAGAGGAATTGCTGAACACTTGTCCCGAATTAACTGGATTATGCCTTTTATTGACTAGCTCTACCTTGGAGTGGTCCTGGCACTGGTTGTCATCCTCACTGGAATCTTTGCTTACTACCAAGAAGCCAAAAGCACGAACATCATGGCCAGCTTCAGCAAGATGATCCCCCAGGTGAGAAGCACCAGTGCATTTCGGCTGAGATGAAAAGTCCATCCTAACAACGCTCCTCACAACGAGCTCAACCTGAATGCACCTCTTGGCAGGAGGTGTAGAGGGTGATTTTTGTCACACTTCTGTCTTTCAGCAAGCTCTTGTCATCAGGGATTCAGAGAAGAAGGAGCTGCCAGCAGACCAGCTGGTGGTTGGAGACCTCGTGGAGATCAAGGGTGGAGACAGGATCCCAGCGGACATTCGCCTCATCTCCGCTCAGGGCTGCAAGGTAAACTGGGCTTGGAAGGGCACAGGGGAAGGGGGAAAACAGGGTTTAGAGGCTTTTATTGCATAGGTAGAATTTCTGCACACCCAAGAGGACCTATTAGAGCTCTAAGAGATATAATCTGGTTAAATCAGAGAGCAAAAGCTATGCTGTGATGCTCAGCTCATCTATGACTAACATCTCCACTCCCTGAACATCAAAAGAAGCCATTAGGTCCATACCATGTTCCAGCAGTGCTCTTTGCCAGGACAGAGGCAGATACACCAATACATCATTAAGAGTCTCCACAGACCTGGAAAGAAGGTTTTCAAACCATGTTTTCTTTCAGGCTCCACTGAAAATCCCTCTGACAGACACACAGCACGGACTGAACTGAATTCCCACAGAAATAGTCTCTGTCAGTGACAACAGAACTCAGAGAAAAGCCACTGAGGGATTTTGTGGCCCTGTGACTGGTTATTAAACATGCTGCCACCTTGCCTTCTGGGCCAGGCATCACTGTGTGTTACTAACCTTAATATGGGCATGTCTCCATTTCATTAAAGGTGGACAATTCTTCACTCACAGGGGAATCAGAGCCACAGTCCCGCTCCTGTGACTTCACCCATGAGAACCCCTTGGAGACCAGGAACATCGCCTTCTACTCCACCACCTGCGTGGAAGGTGGGTGCAGAGACAAGGGCCTCCAGAAAGGGTCCTGCTAAATCATTTGGGCAATTCTGCTGCAAAGAACTCCAGGGGGGTTTAATTGCTCACAACTGTCCCAAGAAGAACAAAATACAACCTTAAGCACCGGGATGGTCACAGTGTCAACCAGCAGGGCTTTTGTCCGAACCGATATCCTGGTTATGCGCGCAACAACCAATTCACTGTGGTTTCCTTGTGGTTTTTCCATCAATAATCCTTTGGAATGTCAAGTGGCAGACGCCTCTAAGAGCCTGTCTGCCCTGGAGCTGACAGTTCTTCCCTGTCCCTGCAGGCACTGCCACTGGCATTGTCATCAACACCGGGGACCGCACCATCATCGGCCGCATCGCCTCGCTCGCCTCGGGCGTCGGCAACGAGAAAACCCCCATCGCCATCGAGATCGAGCACTTCGTGTACCTGGTGGCAGGAGTGGCCGTCTCCATCGGGGTGGTCTTCTTCATTATATCTGTCTCCATGAGGTACAAGATTCTGGACTCCATCATCTTCCTAATTGGCATCATCGTGGCCAATGTGCCCGAGGGACTGCTGGCCACGGTGACGGTGAGTCTGGGCTCGGGTGCCACTGCAGTTCTTGTCTGAGCTGTGTTTGAAATGGGGGGTGTTCTTTTTCCCCATGAGACTGAAAGGACAAACACTTCATTTGGGAATTCCGGCGTAACTGAGTCATTAGTCTTAAAACCAACAATCCAGTTTGAAATGAGGCTCCTCAAGGATCGTTCTGCCCCAATCGCTGACCAGTTCCACCTGTTCCCATTTGGAAAGGAGGACATTGTACCCTAAAAGATGCATGAAAACTCCACTTACTCACACATCTGTGGCACCACTGAAATCCCTGGCTGAGGAGCAGCACTGCTAAGCACTGGTAGCTCTAAAGCACAAGCAGCAGTGTAATAATGAAGAGAATCATTTCAGGATTTGTTCAGTTGGTGACCCACATTGTAGGTTTTCCAGCTAAAACAGCCTCTTAACTGATAAGACATTCTTATTTCTATCAGCAGGCAAACAGGTTCCTCTCAGCATTAAATGCACTTGTGCTGGTTATGGCCAAACCTCAGGTTTTAATAAAAAGAGAGAAAAAAAAATGCACTGTAGTCAGTCAAAAGCAAAAAAATGTAAATGATCTCTTCCAAAAACAAAACCTACAACAAATTCCAGGAGTATGTAACCTCACTACACCTCTCTGATCATCCCTCACTAACAGCTGGACTTCTTTGCTCCTGCCAGGTGAGCCTGTCCCTGACAGCCAAGCGCATGGCCAAGAAGAACTGTTTGGTGAAGAACTTGGAAGCTGTGGAAACTCTGGGTTCTACCTCCATCATCTGCTCTGACAAGACAGGGACCCTCACCCAGAACAGGATGACTGTGGCTCACCTCTGGTTTGACAATCAGATCTACTCAGCAGACACCAGCGAAGACCAAACAAGTAAATGTGGCAATGGGGGATGTGGAGGGGCAATTCTTGGATCAGACCTGGGATGTTCTCTCCTCCTGGCTGCCAGACTGGTGCCAATGGGAATGTCTTTTGTAGCTAAACCAGACCTGTCCTTCCACACAGATGTACAAAGTCCCTTCTTAGACACATAGAGATGTGAAAATAAGAATTAATATTTGAACTCCACTCATAGTAAGCCTGGAGGAAGTTCTACTCCAGAGCCTTTTGCCAACAGTACATTTAGTAGGGAAATGAACAGAGAAACATCATCTAAACTCCTTCACAAGCACTGTCAACTGATGGATGGAAAATTTGGGCCAAAATGTTTTTCTCTAAAAGAACCTGTAAAAAGTGTAATTTTTTTTTCTGCAAATACACCAACTCTGCTGTTTCACACTTAACTTCTACCTCTATCCCATAATGAGCTAAAGGATGCAATGTGTGTTTTGCTCCTCTCAGCCCAGCCCTTTGATCAAACCTCTCCATCATGGACAGCATTATCCAAAATTGTGACTCTCTGCAACCGAGCGGAATTCCGGCCAGGCCAGGAGAACCTCCCCATAATGAAGGTATTGTCCACTTCACACCTGCTTATTTCCCTTCCTCTGAGAGATCAATTTGTTCTGCTTGGCTTTCTAAGTTCCTATGACAGTGGTGGTGCTGCTGTGCACTCACAAAACATTTAACACAGGGGAAAAACCCCACACAGCCAAGAGTGTGGACTCACAGAATCACAGAGCACCCCCTGAACTGGAAGGGATTCACAATTCCAGCTCCTGGCCCTGCACAGGATATCCCCAAGAATCCATATTTGGGAATATTGTCCCTACACAGCTGTGCCTGTGAGGAAAAAGGCAACACAAGCAGCGAGAATGTCTACACTAGTAATTACTATGCTATTAATTTAATATAGTGAATAAACATGCCTTAATTAATGTCTTTACACATGACTGCTTGAAGGTAGTAAATTCCAGTGACCACACTACCAGAACATATCCCTGATTTCTGCTGTTTACTCATC
The DNA here is from genome assembly GCA_013397135.1 of Pachyramphus minor. Taxonomy (NCBI): domain Eukaryota; kingdom Metazoa; phylum Chordata; class Aves; order Passeriformes; family Tyrannidae; genus Pachyramphus; species Pachyramphus minor. The sequence continues at coordinate 471,121 of VYXB01007856.1, read as the reverse complement.
CATATCTTCCTCAAAGTAATTTGCATTTGTGCCTCAGTCAGGTCACCTAGAACTGTGTCACAAAGGTTGATCACAAATCTGCTTTCCAGAATCAAACACTGATTTGCTCTTGGCTGTAGCTCAGCTCTAACTCCAAGACCAGACATTTCAATATTTACTGTCATAATTTTCCAGGACAACTTGAAGATTCATTGGGGATTCGTTGCTGCTAAAGCAGAAAACGAGTTATTGAATGATGGAAGTGCAAAAGTACTACAAGAGCTGTAAACTGTTTCTTCTTTTGTGCACACAGAGAGTTGTGGTGGGAGATGCCTCTGAAACAGCTCTGCTGAAGTTTTCTGAAGTAATTTTGGGTGATGTCATGGAAATCAGAGCACGGAACAAGAAAGTGGCTGAAATTCCTTTCAACTCTACCAACAAATTCCAGGTGTGTTTCCGTTTTGGGATTCATTTTATGCTGGATTGTTCCCAGCTTAAACCATTTCTATCACTGGGTCTAACGCAACTATTCTGTGACCTGGAAGTCTTAGTGCAGTAACTCAGTGATACAGGACATTTAAGTGATAGCAATTATAATACATTTGATGCAATGTATGATATTCTCATGGAAGAGAACATTACTTCCAAAAAAGGGCCATGGATGCTCTTTCAACCCATTTCCCATTTGTGGCACACAGCTCTCCATCCATGAGACCGATGACCCCAGCGACAAACGCTTCCTGCTGGTGATGAAAGGGGCCCCAGAGAGGATTTTGGAGAGGTGCAGCACCATCATGATCAATGGCAAGGAGGAACCACTGGACAGCGAGAAGGCAGAGGCTTTCCAAACAGCCTACATGGAGCTGGGGGGCATGGGAGAGAGAGTGCTGGGTGAGTCCAGCTGGAGGGGCTGCCTGAGAACTGCAGGAAAGTGGGATTTAAAGTCTTGGCACATCCAGCACGGCTGGAAAGGTGGTTAAATGCACTGGAGCTCTACAGGCAAGAGCAAACCCTTATTTATACAGCAAACTCTCCTCTTTCTCCCACTGTGCATCACAAAAACCCGGCTTTCTTTTCAGGTTTCTGCCACTTGTACCTGCCTGAAAAAGAGTTTCCAGACACCTACCAGTTTGACACCGATGCCATGAACTTCCCAACCTCCAACCTGTGCTTTGTTGGGCTCTTATCCATGATTGACCCACCTCGTTCCACGGTGCCGGACGCCGTCTCCAAATGCCGCAGTGCTGGCATCAAGGTAGGGCTTTTACAGGGAAAACCACAGTGATCCTACAGAAATACTCAGGATAATACAACTTCTAAGAACTTCCACCACGTTGTTGTGAAGTATCTTTCCAGCAACAGCCACCAAAAAATCCAAACATTCATTAATAACATCCTAGAACTACAACTTAAGGACACTACCAGGGGCAGAACAGTTTAATTTAAGTGGGAATCTGCCTACAGGAACTGCACAGAACCCCAAAACTGGGAATCCAAATGTGCAAAAGCTCAGATACAGCCTCACCAGACCCATTGCTAGAATATAGAAGCCATGCCAGCTGTAATTATTTGTAAACAGAGTAAGGTGACAGAAGCAACTCTTGAGAAGGCATCAGGACACCAGGGCTACACTTGCTAAGAACTTTTACCCACAGGAATCACAAGTCTCAAAACTGTTCAAGTTGAATGTGAAACAATAACTCCCCTAATTTCACTCCTAGGGGATCCACAGGTAAACTTTCAGCTCTAAGCAGGGGTGAAATCCAAATAAAGGAAAATCATCTTTGGAACTGCAGATCTCAGATGAGATGCTGAAATTTTCTGTAGTCTGAAGACAGATTTGGCAACTTTTCTTCAAGAAAAAGAAGAAAAGGATGTGTCTTATCTGTCAGGACACCTCAGTCACAAGGATCCATTTTAAGATGCAATATTCTAAGGAGCTCTCACCATTGAACATACCCAATATAGATCCTTACATAAAGGCTTCTTTATTCTGCATTATTCTCACCTTGCTGCCTGTGACAAGTTCTTCCTTTACAGCCCTGATAAAACTCTCAATAAGGAGAGTCAGAGACCAGATTACAGTAATTACTGCTCATAATCTCCCTTTGTTATGTACCCAGCACAGCTTTCTGATCCTAAACTGCTTCCTGGTCTTGCAACAATAGATATCGCACCTTATCTCGCTGCAGCCAGGGCACATCCATTTGTCACTCACCCGGAGCTCTTGTCCCTTGCCCAGGTTATCATGGTCACTGGTGACCATCCCATCACGGCCAAGGCCATTGCCAAGAGCGTGGGCATCATTTCAGCCACCAGCGAGACCGTGGAGGACATTGCCAAGCGCCTCAACATTCCCGTGGAGCAAGTCAACAGGAGGTAAGAGCAAACAGAGCACTGGGAATACCTGTGGGAATCTCCTGTGCCTGCTCCCTCCACGGTACTTTTACAGCCCAGTCCTACACCCACCTGCTTTCTGCTTTCTGTTCCTTGGCACATTCCCAGTTGTGTCCATCCAATGTGCCATCCCTACCTAAACAACACCCTGGCTCTCATCTTCACTGCCCTTGAAGAAAACCCAGCGAATTATACTTTACAGATCACATTTGGTTCACTGTCACAGCCCTTTTGACAAAACACACACACAATAAAATTCAGAATCACGTTACCTGAGGACCATCAGTCCAAATTCCTCTTTCCCCCACTAAATGTGGGCGGAAAAAAAAAAAAAAAAGAGCATCACAAGAGAAGGATAAAAGCTCTTTACAGAAGAGATGCCTTCCCCTTCTACTGTCCCTCCCTCCCACTGAGAGGCCTCTTTAAGATGTATTTTCTGCTGCTCAGGAGGACGCTTCAATGATTCCCCTCTGTATCCAGGTAACTGTAACACCTGCTGATTAACAACAAACTGCCTCCGAAATTACCTCAGTTTGCTGCTTCCCCACTATCCAGCTGCATTTCCATGCTTTGCACGGAGTGTGCTATTTTTATCTGAGCCTTTTAATTTGAAAATTCACCCAGCTCTCCCCATGGCTCTTCCAGGGAAGCTACAGCAGCCGTGGTGAATGGGATGGAGCTGAAGGACATGAACTCGGAGCAGCTGGATGAAATCCTGTGTAACCACTCTGAGATAGTCTTTGCTCGGACATCGCCCCAGCAGAAGCTCATTATAGTCGAGGGCTGCCAGAGGCAGGTGAGTAAGAGGTGGGGAAGGTTCCACACAGATATGGCTCCATGCCCTTCAGGAGCTTTCCCCAGATATCAGCCCCGGGTTGAGAGGGTGGAAGGCAATTCCCAGTGCTCCCTGAGCTCTGTTTATACTCTTTTCACTGAGCAGGAATATTATCTAACAGATTGCCACCAACACTGCCTGGACAGAATCCAAGCCACTCAGATCCCAGTTACACACTCTGAACTCCTGCTGACAAAATGAGCTTTTCCCCTGGGCTTCACTGGCTTGGAGCTGTACCCAGGCTCTGGATTTTGGGTATAACTCTGAGAAGCAGCTGTGCTGAACATAAAACCTCCTGGGCAGAGACTGCACTGCTTGGGAAGCTGCCTTCCCTTGGGAATTCCTTAAACCCAGATAAAAGCTGCCACATCCTCTCACCTTATCTCTTGTGGCAGTTTAGACCCGTGTACTGCTGCCCACAGGAATGTTCAGGGGTGAGGTGGGTGAGTGCTGGACTTGGCAGTGCTGGGTTAACAGGTTGGACTCTGTGAACTTAAAGCTCTAAAGGATTTATGATTCTAGAGGTATGAGCCCCACGAATTGTCACAGCATGATTTATGCACGACCAAACCTTATCCCTGTTGCTTTCAAAGGCTGTAAATCAACCCACAGAAAGCAGGATTTAAAGACAGTTTGTCCCATCCACGGGCAGTATTATGTAAAGGAGTGTGGAGTGCAGCCAGCACAGGAGGCAGAGAAATGACTCCTACAGAGCTCTGTAAAAAAATGCAAATTGCCATCAAAAGATCCTCCCTTCAGAAATGACATCTTCCAGGTAGATGCTGTGGATCAAAGCCACGTAGTGCTGTGCCTGGACTTTGTAGAGAAGACATGGCACAAGACATTATTCTAGTTTTGTAGTTATGCCAGCACTAAGCTTTCCAATCAGCATTATCAGCTCTTTGGGTTTAAGCCTGGGCTGCTTTCAGGAGAGTGAAAAAAAAAAGTATACAAAAAAAAAAGATGAAATGGAAAGATTTTATTTTTTGAATGGTCTCTGTTTGGCACATGGTGGGTAAATGTGCTCTGCACTGCTCACACACCCACACTCCTGGGAGATTGGGCTCTTTGAAGGATGGAAAGGAACACCCTCCCCCCTCAACTCAGTCTCCACGCTATGTTTAGTGCTTAGAGCTTATAAGCCCTTCTGTACATGGCATTATTTATAGGTAGTGACACTGAGCTAAATCCCCCCAGGGACAGGACACTCAGCATTTCTATTAATCACTTTGTCAGGCTTTTTCCCACTTGGAACACCCTGTGTTGCATCAAGCCACAAACTCCTGCATCAGCTAGAGCAGGACCTTTAGCTGCAGGATAGTTCTATGGGAAGATAACAAAGAAGCTGAGTTGGATAAGCAGAGTTTTCCACCTTTTGGATTACTAGAGCAATTCCAGCCCAGGCTGATGATGGCCAGAAGCTGCTGGGATAGGATGGGAATGGGCCCTAACTCAGCAGTTACATAGTTTACAATTAGGATGAAACCTGGCTGATTCTGTAGGCACTTCACAAAAAAAACCCCAAAAAACAGGACAGAGCATGTTGTGCCAACCAAATCTCCCACAGATGACAGAGGTGACCCTGGGTCTGCTCAGACAGGGATAGTCCATATATATAAATATGTGGATATCTAAATCTTTAATCTCATATTTCACAGAAAGAAACTATCAGATTAATTGCATTTAAAGTGCATCTGATTGAGGTGTAGGATATAGTAAATCATCTCCCTGAATTTTCCATATTTCTACTATAGTGGGAACCTAAATGACCAACTCAGAGAGAGACATCATCACACAAAAGTCTGAGGTTGCTGCCCTAACCCCACCTACCATCCCTCTGATCCCTGGCTGTTTTCTGGGGGTACAAAGAAGACTCACAACCTCCTATCAGCATCTTTTTCCTAGAGATGTAAAGAGTGTGCTGAGAGCAGCCCTGCCCTTAGGGGCAAATAACCCCTATCTCCTCACCAACCCACATCTGGATCCTTTTGTGTGTTCCAGGGAGCAGTTGTTGCCGTGACTGGAGATGGAGTCAATGACTCCCCCGCTCTTAAAAAAGCAGATATTGGAATTGCTATGGGCATTGCTGGCTCTGATGCAGCTAAAAATGCAGCTGATATGGTTCTGCTGGATGATAACTTTGCTTCTATTGTCACAGGAGTGGAGGAAGGTAAAAATAATGTTGCTATCCACTTTCTGAGCTGAGAGCTGCTGTCACACAGCACTGGCCAGGCCTCCTGATCCTTCCCCCCTGCACTCACCTCCTCCTTTTTTCTTTCTGGATTTGGAAATGTGATTTTGATATTTGGGGAAATTGGGAATTAATTCCACTTATACATGTGGAAATCTCCCCCTCTGTCACACAGCATTGATTTGCTACTGCTGTTTGATCAACCTTTTGGAAGTGCTCCAAAAGCACTTCCCAGCTTGTTCCCATGAGTTTGGAGTCTCATGAAGATACAAGTTGTGTTCTCTACATTTTCAGTCTGTTACTTGCTCTCACTTCACCTCCACCTATGACAGTTCCACCCACTCCACTCTCACCATAAAGGTTCTGGGGTTTCCATTAAAACTACAGAATGTCGTGGAATGAGACTTTTTCCCCTCAAACTTTCTCACTGAAAGGGAGTTTTTATTACACTGGAATTTTCAGGGGGCTCTAAGGGAGGGCAGGTTAGCAGTTTAAAAAAAACCAAAACAACAAAAAAACCCCTCTAAAATGCATGAGGAAACATATGAGGAAAGTCAACATAAACAGTAAATGTTTTCATTTAGATAAAAANAAGTCGGGGTGTTTTAAGTCCTTTGCTGCTGGAATATCAAGGGAGAGGGAGCTGGGTGCAAAGGGAATGCAGAACAAAGGAAGATTTCACTGCCTTACCCTGCAGCTGAGTAACAAAGTAGTGAAAGAGGAAGTTAAAAGCAGCCAGGGATAGAGAAAGAAGAGTAGAAAACAACAACTGCCTGCAGAGGGGGAGCAGGAAGCAAAGCCTTCTGATCTGTGCTGACAAGAGCAATTAGAAGTGAGCAAACACCACTGTGTTTCAATCAAGAGATCACAGAAATCACTGCAGGTACTGCAGGGGATGAACACCAGAGCCAAGGGATCTGAAAGGCCCTTTAATGGTTTTCATATCCTCCAGCTTTTTCCGTTGTCATGTGATCACCAGATCTGGGAAAAACAGTCTCAGGCTTCCCTCAAACCCTTGGAACCTCTCAGGGATCCTTCTCCCCTTTACTCTGCCTGTCCTGACCCGGCAGCAAATGTGACCAGAACCACCTGAGAACTGAAACTTTGCTGATAAACCCCCAAGAAACAGGCCAGTGCTGCCCCCAGGGCCCTGATGGGTTGTTTCTGTTGCAGATCCCCTCAGTGGCACTGGCCTACGAGAAAGCTGAGAGCGACATTATGAACAGGAGACCTCGGAACAAGAGGAGAGACCGGCTGGTGAACGAGCAGCTGGCCGTGTACTCCTACCTGCAGATTGGTAGGTTGGCCTCCCAAACACTGCCTTGCATCAGCAAAGCAAGACAGGGTCAAGCTGATCCATTTTTTTAAAAAACTGGAGAGCTGAAACTCGACTCCTTCCTCTACAAATTTGCCAACTCCCTTCTATTATTCAACGCTACAACAGGGTTTTACCTACAGGGAGCAAGAAACTCGAAGCACCAAGAGCTCTAAAACTACCTGTAGACTCCTGGCATGTTCCCCAGTGCTCCTTAACTTGGTTCTTCCTCATTGCAGCCCTTTGATTTTGCAGGTATCATGCAGTCAGTGGGAGCCTTTGTGACCTATTTCACTGTCTATGCTGAGCAAGGTTTCCTCCCTTCCACCTTGCTGGGTGTCAGAGTCAACTGGGAAAGCAATGCCATCAATGACTTTGAGGATTCCTATGGACAGCAATGGGTAAGGAAGCACTGAAAATTCCTTGCATTGCCTCTCCTTAAAAATTCTATACCCTCCTTCAAAATAAAGAAAGGAAAAGGAGGTTTAAATGCAATTATAATTAGTTGCCATGCAATGTTCCTTCAGGATACACTCTTCAGAGCTTCCTGCCACCCAGCTTTCATTCAGCCTCCATTCTTTCATTCATTCTTCTATACTTTACCCACTCTCTCATTCAGAGCCTCTGGAGATGCCCCTTGTTCTCTGGACTTTATGTTTAAGCCCCTCCAAATCAATCACAAGCATCATCTCTCAGCCCTGCTTCTGAACAGCACCTCTGCCAAGTACTTTGCAGTCTCTTCCTCCCCCTTTCCTTCCTCACTCCCCCTCACTCATCCTGCAGAAATCACAAGACAGAAGCCACTAATAAATGAACACAAACACCTCCTCACACCCAGCTCGTGCTGCAGCCTCGTGACTCAGGCACAGGACCTGTTGGACCACGACTGGCCCAAATCTGATCACTGTGGATCTAAATCTGGAATAACTCTGCATTTACACCTTGGGAACTGAAATAAATTCCTACTCTCGAGGTTTGCAGCCGCCTGCATGAGATGTGAGTGTGTCTGATATAACACTCTCTGATTTTTCTTCTCTTTGCAGACTAAATACCAGAGGACCTACCTGCAGTGGACAGGCTACACAGCCTTCTTTGTGAGCATCACCATCCAACAAGTTGCTGATCTGATCATCAGGAAAACACGGAGAAATTCCATTTTCCGGCAGGGCCTTTTCAGGTGATTTTTGCAGATCTGACACATGGAATTCCAGAATGGTTTGGGTTGGGTTGCTGCAACATCCTTGAACACTTCCAGGGATGGGGCAGCCACAGCTTCCCTGGGCAACCTGTGCCAGGGCCTCCCCACCTTCACAGTAAGGAATTCTTTCCTAATATCTAATCTAAACCTATGTTTCAGGTTATCCTACAGCTCATTTCAGAAGCAGGTCAGCTCAGTGATTTGACCCACTCACATTCAGCCTTTGCACAAACACCAAGTCTGGCCTCAAGCAACCACAAATCTCAGACAAACATTTCACTGCACCTCCCCTCACCCCCTTTCCTGCTTCAGGAGAGGGGTTTTCTTCTAAAGCAAGACATTGTATTCATTACTATGAAAATGCATCAGCTTTAAACTAACTCTCCATTCATTCAAATGTTCACTACAAAAAAAAAGGGGGAGTTTCCTTTCCAGATTATTTTCTCAACTTCTTTATGTGGTTATCAACAGATAGCACCTTTGGAGCTCTCTGAGATAACTCCAGGCTCCAGAAGGGGAGATACCAGCTGGCCACCCTCTGCACCCTTCAATCCCATGGGAGCCAGGGAATTCAAAATATCTACTGGGACAGAGGCCCTGCAGAAAATCTGGCATTCACCCCGAGTACTTGTGATAGGAGAGCGATTTGTTCTCCATCCTTTATCTGCAGGGCCAGAGCCCACACCTGTGTGCACTTCCTTACAGCAACACCTGAGTCACGCTGGGCACGCTCCCAGTGCACAGCCAGCAGCAGTGTGTGCATCCCAAAGCTTGCTGCCAGCTGGGAATGCTGCCAGGGAAAGCAGGAGCAGCAGGCAGGGCTGCAGAGCCCACCCTGTGCCCGCAGTGCCCGCCTGGGGTGGGTCATCCCACCTGTGCCCCCCCCATGTGCAGAGGGGTGTAACTCTTCCTCTTTGGTCCTTCCCCACAGGAACAAAGTCATCTGGGTGGGTATATTTTCCCAGATAGGAATTGCTTTGATTCTCACCTATGGCCTTGGACATGTGACAGCCCTGAATTTCACACCTCTCAGGTGAGTTTTGGTGCTACTCAACTGCCCTTGTCTTCCTCATATAAACACACAAAGGGAACCCATGCAGCACCACTCAAGGCTAAATATTGAAGACTATTCATTATAAAGAGCAGAATGGGCTATTTCTTAACCAGAAAGGACATTATTATCATAATGTCCACATTATTCCATAGATTTACTACTGAAGATCCAGAAACCTGCTTGTGTAAAACAGGTTTTTTTCCCCAGCATCTCCAATGTTTTGCTGAAAATAGACAGCATTTAACTTTTATTCTAAGCAGATCACTGTCAGATATATCCCATTTTTCTGCCATTTTCAGAGGCTGTAATACCACCAGGCAATGTTTCCTTCTGAATGGGATCTGGAATAGATTAATTCAGTAACTATCTAAGACTGAGAGGCTTTATGGGCACATTTGAGTGCTTAGTTAAGACAAAAGAAAGAGGCCCAAAAGTCCAGATTCTTGTTTAGTGACATCAAGCAGCACAGAGCCCCCAGAATGGCAGCTGGGTGGTTGTTAATGCCTCTGACTGAGACCCTCTTCCCACCCTGCCAGGTTCCAGTACTGGTTTGTGGCTGTGCCCTTTGCCATCTTGATCTGGGTCTATGATGAAATCCGTAAGCTGCTCATCAGAAGGTACCCAGGAAGTAAGTACAGGATTCCTTCAGTTTAATATTTTGAATTAATGTGCCTTTTCCTACCTTTTCACTCACACCCCCATCCCAGCCACCACTCACAGGTGGCTGCTTAAAAAGGAACCATTTGTTGCCAGTGATCACTTTGCCTTTCTGAGGGAAAAAGAACTGATTCTTTTTTTCTCCTCTCCCTTCTCCTCCTGCAGGTTGGTGGGACAAGAACATGTATTATTGAAACAGTCCTTACCAAAGGTTTTCTTCCTCCTCCTGGAGAGATTCTTCCCCCCCTGACTCAGCCTCTGCTGCTTTCAAGTCCTGTCTGTGCAATACCAAGCATGGATTTGCCCCATGATGGGGTGAAGAGATTTCATTAATTTAATGAAGAAACAAGGACTTTAGAGGCTGATGAATTACCTCCCACTGTACTGTAAAGCCAAGACTTGTCTAGAAATTAAATATTACCTATTTTTGTAATGACTTCAATTTCCCCTCGTTCAAAGATGGAGTTGGAGAGTGCTCTGAGAGGAACACACACATAAAGGACAGAAAAAGAAATTCCATATAATCTAAGGCATTAATTTGCACTGAAGGTGTTGTTTGCTGATTTTGTTCTGGTGGAACTGAATTCAGAGTGAGTGCATACACAGATCTGCATTCCCTTACCGAGGGTAAAAGTGCTGTATAGGAATAATTTGATAATAAAACTTTTTCCAGAAAACTGTTCTCCACCTTATTTTCTTATAAAAACTGAGAAAAACTGAATGGAACAGGGAAGAACCTGCCAGGTCACAGGGGAAAGAGGTACCGCCCTTGCTTTTTTTTGCCCCCCTTTGCAGCCCAACATATTTGAAATACTTGTTTGACAAATTTGTTCTGAAAATCGAGGCACAAAGCAGAAGATTTGAACACTTTGAGAGCCCAAATTCAATGTTCCCTTTCCAAAGGTGACAGTCTCCAAGGCAAAATAGGATTAGTTAGGAACAGCTACAGCCCTCTTTGAAACCAGGTCTTGAATAGGGTCATTCCAGCAGGAACCAGGAGGTCCCACATCTTGTTTAGACCAGGGCTCTACCAGTTTTAAAGCAAATGATAAATGACATGTATGAAATTTCACACTTAAATACAAGCCTAGACAAGTTTTAGGGAAGAAACAAGGGCAGAAAGAGAACTCCTGTTGCATCAAACAGCAAGAGGGATTGCCAAGGAGGGAGAAACCAAGCTGAGGGAGGGGAAGGAGTGTTTTCCAAGCTAAAGCTGCCTGTCCAAAAGTCCACACCCTTCTGTTAGAAGCTACTTTGCATTCTGTGACCTTCCTTCCTTAAAACTCCTCACCTTAATACCTGGCTGGGCATTGCACTGGGTATCAATTATACTGGGAATCAATAGAGGGACAGGAAGAAGAGGAATTACCAAGTAAGAAGGAAGAGGGACAGAAAACGAGCCTGGAAACAATGGGTGAGCCCAAATTCCAGATAAATGTGCTGCTTATCACTGGTAATGCAATCCTGGAACAGGCCAACAACAGCAGGAGAGGTGCCAAGCTGACTCATTCCAACACCTTGGCACCTGCCAGGAGCCAGCACTGATTTGTTTTGTCTCCTGGTTAAAAGACAGGAAAGATATGAGGAGGAATTGCACGGGTGAGCAGCATGACCTGCTTTCCAGCATCTCCAGACCGGCCAAAAGATCTGTTCAAATAGGGACAAGAGAAAAGAAAGAGGAGGGACTTGATGTGAGGGGGCAGTTACTGCACAGAACCAGGACATAATACAGCTATGGTTGATTTACTTCAAAACCAAAATATATTTTATTGAAGCAACTTATTGAAAAAATTAATGGATAGGTTGTAGAGAATATACAAGAATATACAAGACTAAAAGCACAGGGCAAAAACACATCTCGAGTAAAGAGTGTTTTCTCCCACTGGCTGAGGACCAATCTACAACAAATTCTTACAAAAAGAACTTTATCTTGTAGTGCTGTAACTCCTGACAGTTATCACCTCAGAAACACATCCCTAGGAAGGAATGGGAGAGTTTCCCCTCCCAGCTGGAGTGCAGTTTGTTCCCCGTGTTTACCTGGATAAGCCCAGCACCCCTGACTGCAGTCACAGCCAACACACCACTAAAATCCAGCCAGTGCAAACCAAACCCATGCTCAGGACAATTTCTGATTGTAGCCACAGGTTCCCAGGATCTCACAGCACAGCAGAAAAGACTGACAAACCCACAGGGCCACAGGAGAGGAGTTTCCCAGGATCCCAAGGCCAAGTGGCAGCGTTACAGCTGTAACACTGGAACCTGATCTGGCTGCTTCTTGATATTTCTAGGAATGTTCTGTTGCCATATCACAAACCTTTCAGTCTCTGTCTGACAGCTGCAGCCTCCCCACTATCAGAGGGAACTTTGCTCTGGGATGGAAGAAGAGTCAAATAAAGAAACAGGAAGAAACAAAGCGACACAGGCTGGAGAAAAACTCAGCAGCAGAGGAGAAAAAAAGAGAAGTTCTGAGAGGAAAGCTTAGAAGATGGATGTGATCCATCCATTTTGACATCAACATATGCTGCTGAGAGAGGAGCAAAAGAATTCTGCTCTTCTGTCATAGCAGTGCCTGGAAACCACCAAATGTCTGTCTCCACGTCCCCCCTGAGCAGGAATGAGTGGGGAGGAATAGCAGCACCACATTTCCCACATGTATAAAAATTTCAGGGGGAAAAAAGCAACGTAGAAGATCAGTGACAGAAAAAAAACAACCAACCCACACCACACAAAAAACCCCATCCCAAACCAAACCAATAAAAAGAATAAAATAATAATTAAGGGAGTTGATGATCTGGAGCAAACACCTCGAACCCTGCAAGTGGTTCTGAAATAGTTTGCTCTCATAACTGTAGAGTCAGTTTTGCTTCTAACAAGACCTGCCAACAAATGCTCCTTTGTGTTTCCAATGTTGCTTAGTCACAGCTCTCCTCAGAGGCTGAGATTAGTCTGTATGCACCCTGTCAGCTCTGTAGCCTGTGACTCCATCACACCAGCATTCCTTTGAGAGACAAGATGTTCTCTGCAATCTGTTTTACCATATCAATGCCTGAGCAGAAAGCTCAAATCAAAGCAGCTGAAAAGACAAGTGAAGAAATCAGAATATTGACATAATTTTCCAGGGGGGCAAAGCCCGTGAACGCCTAAAGACAAGAGCCACTGTTTCTAAATCTCAGAGCCTTCCCAGTATTACAAAAGAAAAACAGACAAACAGGCCACAGGCATGGAAAGAATGAATCCTGCCTTTGCTCATGGCATTTGTGTTGGTTTGAACCAGCAAACCTGGGAACTGCTGCACAGGACAGGGCAGGTCATTGCATGAGAGCAGTGCAGGGACCTCCCAGCCCAGTGTCACCATCCTCTGTTGACATCCAAGGCATGAGGGTTTGGGATCTGATGCAAGAGAGTGTGGAACTCAACTCAGGCCTCTTTTAACCCCATAAACTCCGAGAGCACTGCAGTGTTCACAAGGAGAAGGTGGCACAACCCAGCTGCAAACTTCAGCAACTCAAATACACACAGAAGCATCTTCCCTCACCTCTCATAACGAGTTTTTAAGTAGCAGCATCACACATCAGTTCTTACACTTAGTGCTGCATCATTTATTCCCTTTAATCTGCTTTGTCTCCCATTTGTGAGCAGGTTAAGGATGTTCACCATGGCAACTTCGTGTCCTTGTGGCTCCCAAATTAAAAATGTTACTGGGATTCAGTTAAATTCCAGATCAGGGCAGAATACACTATAATCCAGGCTCTGAAAAACTGAGCTGGCAAGCTCCTTATATTATAGCTGGGAAGGAAGATAATTTGCTTTCCTGGTCAGGTCTCTGTACAGCTTTTTCACTCAGCCTTGCACAGCCTGTATCACACAGAGCCTCCAGCCTTGTGTAGGTTTATTGTTACTCCATGCACAGCCTCATTATTATTATCATTTGAGGGGTAAGAAAACATGCAGGAACAAATGAATCACGAGAAATACTTCTGTGCTAGATACTACAACAAAAAGAAAATGCTCTTCCTCCACGAGTTCTTTCTTGTAAATGCCCTGAGTCAGTTCTGCAGCCTCAGCAGGAACAAACACTGCTCTCAGTCTCAGTAACTTGTTATTAAGACATGCAGTGGAGAGCAGCAGATTTTGAACTGTAAGATAAAAGGCCTTTCAAAGAGGCTGTTTCTGTTTTTGCTACAACTCCACTACAAGCAAGCCAAGAGTTAACTTACTAGCTTATAAACTGAGAAATCCTTCTTCAACACAAAACTCTGCCTTCTTGCTCCAGCCTCAGCCAGACTGGACAGGTCTGATGTCCCCACTGATTACACTGAACCTCACAGCTTTCCTTTACCTCCCTTTGCTGAACACAACAGCTCCTCTGCTCAGTTTTCTCTGGTTTGAACTGGCTCTCAGCATCTCCCCCCTCCCACCTCCAACAAAATCCAAGCACTCTCTCCCCTTTCACCTCTGTGTTACTGGCAATTCCTGCATCAAAAGGAAAAGGGAGAGCTGGCTCAAGGCAAAGGGTTGCTCTGAAGCAAGGGGGAAAGGGAGAAGATGAGGGTGGCAAAAACTGTTGTGCAATGCAGTGTGTAAAAGTCTATCCATGCTTGCAAATTGCACTGGTTGCTCTGTCATGAGGTTTGTCTCCCGACCCCCCAAAATTTATTCATAGCAAGACTTAATACTAGAATTAGACAGTGGGATTTTAGATCTTACTTCCTAACACACAGATTTTGAACAGGTCAGAGTTACTGAGCAATTTATCTTGGAATGAGTCAAGCTTTAAGATGGTAACACAAAACAGTACCCAGCTTGTACCGTAACTGTGTGAGAGATAAAGTCCTGATGTGTGGCAGGGCTGGATTTTCCCTTATGCTCAAATACAAAACTGATTGTGGCATTAGCAAAGAGATGTGTTTAATACTGAAGTGCAGTATGTAGACTTTTCAGTGATGACTGTGTACAGCATATTCCCTTTCCTGTAGGTGAGCTTGGCAGACCTCATGCAGGACACTCATTCCCTCTCCAAATAACTAACAAGGAATTCCCAGTATTACATTTTTAACAACAGAATGTGATTTAAGAGCTGAAGAATCGTTTGAGAGAGCCTGTGATGTTGAGACTTGAGTGAAGACTGGAGGGCTACAGTGAAGACTTGTGAGACTGCCTTCAGTGCCACCAACTCATAGGGAGGGTCCACATTTTCAAACAGACACTGCAGCCAAATTATTCAGTGAAAACTCTTCTCACTGCCTTTTCTGATGCACCACCTCTCGTGCAAGGAACCTCTCTGGCAGACACCAGGACACTGCTGGCCCACGTTTCCTCGAAGAGGAAAGAAAAACAGAGGAAACAAAGCAGAGAAATTCCCATTCTCACATAAACATTTGCAGAGAACTGCTGTGACACTGCAGCGTCAACACCTGCTGAAAATAGAACTGATGCTAGAAAGGCACACCCAACTCACAGTCCACTTATTCCTGTCATTCAAGAGGTTACTGCTGATGTGCCACCACACACTGAACTCTGGGATGGCAACTCCTGAGAGCAACCAGGTCCCAAGGGCCTTGCTGGGAATCTGTGATGCAGCAAAGGAAGTTCACATCAACACTCAGGCAAGTCATAAGGAGAGAGACAAAACTGCACCTGAAGAATACAGTTATGGTGACAATCTTGGGGCTTTACACAGCCCCAGAAATTTCTTTGGAGTTACAGAGACCCCAAAGATCTGACCCAGCCCCATCTCTGACCGCTCCCAACTGGCTGCAGAGTTACTTCTGATGCCAGAGACCTTCAACTGAGGAACTAAGTCATGCCTTGTTACACCTGCCTTAACTAGGTCAGTTCATGAACTTTTTCCAAAACATTATTTTGCAATGACTGAAAAACTAGTCCAGACCCACCAGCACCAAAGACCACCCCCCCGGGAGCAGATAAATTCTGGCAGCACTTCACAGCCCACAATCGCTCCATCCATCGGATTCCAGGCAGCAGCACCACAGAGCACAGCGTAGTTTGCATTCCTAATCACTGTATCCTGCTCAGACCTCAACACAGCTTCCTCCAACTCCACACTGGGGAGGTTTAAAACTCTCCTTTTGGCCTGAAAATGATTTGGAGGTGTGAAATTCGAGGCCGTGAATGAAACGAAGACAAAAGCAGAAATTCCAGATGCAAAGTTGTTTTACCCCCAGCAGATTCTCCGGACTAACAATAATTCCCACACCAGCAGAGCCACCTTTTGTAACCTGGGAGATGGTATCTTCAGAGCTCATTTGGCACCATTTAAATGCTCACATTTCTAAGCAAGCTATTTAAGAAACAAAGCTCAGCTGGAATCAACTTTAGCTGGTTTGGTGCTGCTAAAAACCCTTGTAATATTTTGCCAGGAATTTCAAGGAGAATGCCCAGTCAGAGCAACATTTAAGGACAAACATGAATTTTTTTCTAGCAGATCCATCAGCAAAAATCCTAAATAGGAACTATGTCTTTTATTTAACAATCCACACCAAAACACCACTATGTTTTGTAACTAATGCCCCTTAATTGGAAAATTATTGCAGCAGTAACAATTCTTCCCCTCCCCGAGGGGATGGTCCCCTTCCAAACCCCAAAAAGGTGCTGCCCAAGGACTTACCCCAACAACAGCCCCAAAAGCACAAGTTCCTCAGCATGGGCAGCTATTCCTTGTCTGCTTGGACCCACAGCA
Source organism: Pachyramphus minor (assembly GCA_013397135.1). NCBI lineage: Eukaryota > Metazoa > Chordata > Aves > Passeriformes > Tyrannidae > Pachyramphus > Pachyramphus minor. Next base: position 454,795 of record VYXB01007856.1, on the reverse strand, counting down.
CAGCAGGTCTGGCCAGGACAAGTGCCTGGACACCAGCCCTGTGCCCAATTCCCATCCCAGAGAGCCCCAGCTGTGCCCAGTTTGGGTGGGCTGTCCTGCCCTCTCTGCCCTGGCCATCCCAACCAGGAGGCACCTGTGTGTACCACCTGTGCCCTGCCCCACACTGGCACTGCTGTCATGTGTTTTACTAAATAAATACACACATTTCAGTATTTATCCTCCTGAAATGTTCAGGTGACCTGAAAATAGGCTTTTATACCAAATACAATGAACTTCCCAGAAGGAGAGGGCAGGACACCAAAGCCATTCCCAATCAGCAAGATGTGTAAGTGCTGTAAAAATGGGCATCAAGCAAATTCAGTCTCCAACTCAGCAGGGCATGTGTTTAACTCCCTGCAAGAAGAAAACCCCCTGAAGCCCCAAAAGCAGAGTTCAACACTCACAGCTATAAAGCAGAAGCATTTCTCTGTTCCCCAGGTGAATGCAATAAATATTCTTCAGGACAACAGACGTGTAGTTAGGTGTAAAATAAGCAGAAAATATAAAAACCAGTAAAAATGGTACCAGATTTCTCTGCCAAAGGAGGTGGGTTTGACAACTATGAAATCTCTCCCCAGCAAGTCAACAAACCCATGTGTTGTCACAGTACCTGAGATCTGTTCAGCTGAACTGATCCTTTTATAACACCCCAAAAAACAGTGATTTTGTAACAACTATGGCAAAAATAGCCTGGCCTTTAGCATGGCCTTCAGCTTCTCACACAACTCAACTGTTGCTGAGCCTCTTTCCTCCAAATTTTACCCCAACAGGGACTCTGTAACTGGTCCTTTTGTACATCCACTGATAGATCAATGACCCCATCTCAAGGTGAATGATTTTATCAGTCACCTACTGCCAGCAGGCAAGAAATGCCCTAAACTATGAGACTATCTTGACAATAAAAATACTGGAAGTGATTGCATTATTTATTTTTCCAAGCCATGATTTCTTCAGCCATTCAGTTGCTCTGTCCCTCTGTTCCAGCCCCACATATTCTCCATATTTCTCCTGCCACCACTGTCATGAAAGTGGAAGACAGACAACTTTTGGGGCTGTGCAACTGAGGAACTACAGGAAAAACCACATTGCTCTGTACAAGTCTTGCTTCTGAAGCAGAAATTCCTACTCTGGCCAGGCCTGGAGCCCTGTAAGACTGACCCTCTATTCCAGACCAGACCCTCTGATGGAGCAGTGATAACTGGGATTTTAACTTAATACCTGGATAGGCATTTCCCTGATAGTCTGAGTAGGCTCAAATCAGAGTGTGATGTTTGAATTTTAAAAAGAGTATAAAATACACTTAGCAGAGTCATGGGAGCAACAGGGATGGGGAGAAAGGTGGGCAGAGGGAGGAAAGCAAAGGTGTGTGGGCAAATGCACTGTGTGAAACAGCTCAGCAGTATCAGAAGTTCTGCACAAACAAAACCCAGAATATGTTGAGTGAGTAGATAAGAGCCACAAGACAAAGCATAGGGAATTCCCCCAAGGCAGAAAGCCTGATAACCTCAAGAATCTTATTTTTCCTGGGGGCAAAAGTGGTGGAAGGGGGAGAGTTGAAGTTCAGCTCCCTCACAGCAGCACTTGGCAGCTGATCTTGAGCTGGGTTCTGCTCCCTGCCTGCAGGGAGGGCTGGGGGAGGAACCAGCCAGGCAGAAGCACTGGTTATGTGACAGAAAGAAGAAGAAAAACACACATACTGCTATTTTTAAAGATGCCTGCAGCACTAGTTCCCTGTAGCCTTCTCCATTTTTAAAGAAGAAAGGAAAGGCTGGCTAGTGAGAATTTCAGTTTGTAAGACAAGGGGTGTAAGGTCAAGGGTATTCAGACCCAGACAGGGCAAGAGCCAGAGCAGGGGCAGGCTGGGACAAGAGGTACAAAAGGAACACATCACAGAAATCACATTAACACCTTGCAGAAAGAAACTTGGAGACAGCAAAAGCTTTTGTAAACTCCCCTGATCACAAGGAGCACGAGCAGGAGAGTCAGGTTCTTACTTTAAACCACGGAATACTGAGACAGCCCAAAATGGACAGTGCAGGGAGATCCTCTCAGATTATTCCAGTCTCAAGCTGCCAGTTCCTGAATTGCAGTAATTCAGGAATGACCCTTGGATTTAATTTGATCGTTTCAACCATCTTCACTGCCCCCAGTAAAGCAAATCTCTTTATCTTTTCTCAGTGAAGACCTTCTTTTTCCCCATGTGGTGTTTTGTTATCGCCCCAAAAATAAATCCATCCCAAAAAGAGTGACTTGAGGGCAAAGCACACCTCAAATGTCATTTCCTATGAGATTGTAAGAGATGATAACTGAAGTCAAGACAGGGATTTCATCCCAGGAAAATTGGCCTGTGTCTGCCTGGTACACAAATAAGAGGCCTGTGACCTAGAAGGGCTCAGAAATAGCCTTTTTATGAGTTCTGAGAGTTACCATCCTGTCACACAAAGGATGTGCTGGCAGGGAACTGCTGACTTTCAGAACCAGCAGCACTAAGCCTTTCATCTGAGGATGTCCATATGGTTCCAGAACTGGAGGCCTGAATCCCTGCAAGGTTTGGAACAACATCCTGATGTAATGCTGTCACCTGGCTCCACTTGCCTAAAAACCAGTGGTGGGGAAAGGAGAGCACAAACCTGTGCCAACAGTCCAAACAACCTCAGCTCCAGTTTTCCTCCGGGGTTCCCAAATACTCCCCAAACCACAAAGATTAACAGCTTTATCAATATAACAGTGGAAAGCAGCTACTTATAGCAAGTTCCCCATTTCCAGGTACACATCCTCAGGTGAGGCCAGAAGGACAGTGTTGTTATTTCATTTCAGGAGTCCAGCTCAGTCATTCTGGGAACTGTGGTGAGCTTTTTGTGTCCTAACTCTCTCCAGCCCTTTGCCAAGCTGGGAGCAGCACAGGCCTGGCTGGAACCAGGCCCTTCCTTGTGGCTGGAAGGAATTTTGCCCTAAATTCTCAAGGATCTCGAACCAGCTCTGCTAGATTAGGTTTGAATGACTCTGGTTTGCATTTCTGTCTGGAATAGCCAGGTCTGAGCTGCTTTGGAGGGAAGTTCATTCCATGCTGAACAGACAGAATGTTCCCAGCTGTGACTGAGCTTTCCTTACTGGGCAGGTCAACTGGGGTGCAGGAGAAGTGCCCCCCACTCCCCCAGCACCACCCAGGGAGGTTCAATATAAACTCAGAAGGGGAAGGAGGTGCTTGACTTCCCTGGATCACAGCTGGATCCAGCTTGTTGCTGAGATTAAACTCCTCCACAAGGTGAATTTCTCCTTGAGTGCAGGATCTCCACGAGCCAGGGTCAAATTTCCTCCCAGTCCAGAAGGTGAATGTGTCAGCAAGTGGAAAAAAACAAAACAAAACAAAAAGGGCCACAAAAGAATAAAACCCAAGAGAGGTGATTCTCTGTATGAACACTTTCTTTCTGAGCTTAGCTAAGGGGTTTGGAGCTGCAGTTTGCTAAGAGGGGGTGGAGAAGCCAAGGTAAGCAAAGGATTTACAACACTACAAAAAGTCTTCCTCGTTCTTAGTTACTGCTGACCTACAAAACACAGGTAAATACACTGCAGGAAAACTCCTTAGGGTGGTAAATCATTGATGGGAGACATTTGCTGGTGGACTTAATGCGGATCAAATAACATTTACATCTTAAATTTAAAATTATTTCCCCAGGAAAGAGGTCAAGGATTGTTTACTGCATGTACAACTCTTCTTTGGCTGGAGGAGAAAAAATTAACTCTGGCTCCTCTGAAAAGACCAAAGAAACCCCCCCAGGTCCTGACCTCATTTATAGCAAAATATATCAAAATTTCATGTTTATGGAGTAAATCCAATCTCCCAGCAGCACGGAAAGAGAGAGATCCAGGTCTTTTTATAGCTGCAATTTCTGACTCCTACAGCAGCATTGTGATGTAAATCCAGCCCACAATTACCCCTCTGGTGTCACTTGTGAGAATGTTCATCAGGTGGCCCTTTTCCAAAGGGCTGTTGGCCCAGGTTCTATAGGTCTGGGTCATTCATCCTTCCTGCCCTTCACCCTCCAGGCCATTCACTCAAGAGTTGGACTCGATGACCCTTGTGGGTCCCTTCCAACTCAGAATATTCCGTGACTCTGCTCAGCCTGTGGATCCTGGAGAGCTCAGTGCTTCAGGCAAGAGGCTCTGGAGAACAGTTCTACCTGCCAGGAAGTGTCTGACCTCAACACCCAGGGCTACAAGAGGCCTTTGACCCACACAACATGTTGACTTCCCTGTTGACCACAACCCAGTTATCGCCTCCCCGGCGCCGCTCACAAAGGTCAGACTGAGGCACTTGGGCTCTCCAGGAGGGTTTAGCAAGAGCTGGGCTCATGGAAAGCACCAGCTTTCCTCAATGCCACGTTCTTCACTTTATCTGTGTTTGCCTTGGCACATTTGCTCCAAGGAATAGGTTTATTAGCAGCTTTTCTGCCCACGGGAGCACCACAGGTGTACACTTGGTGTGGTTTCGGAAGGGCAAAATAAAGAGCTGTTTGCTTGGTGGCTCCAAGGTGTGGGAGTGATGGGCTCCAGCAGATTTCCCACAGGGAACAGTGCATAGTTTGTGGTATTTTTGGGCTTTGATTTGTCAGAACTTCCACCGGCTGACAGATGGGTGAGGGGGAGATGGGGAATTGATGCTTATTGCTTTTGGTAGATACAAGTGGAATTTCCAGGTCTCTCTTTTTCAGGGTCTAATACTCCCAAGTCAGTAAAAGGCAACAAGGAAAACCAAGTTTCTTCTTCCTCAGTTCAAGTTTCTTCCAGTTCTTCTAATGACTGGACGCCCGACTTACTCAAAGACAAGATTTTTGTCCTGCTTAACTTCTTCCCTTGAGCATCAGCTCCTTGCTGAAAATATGACACCACTTTCCCCAGGAACAACTACATTCTTCCAAGATTTCCATACAGTTCTCACAAAAACAGACACAGGTGATTCTCACTGCATGTGAAGCTCACTGGGGAGTCCCAACAGCCCTTTGCTAATCTGGGGGCCACAGTTAAAAAAATACATTTTGGAAGTGTTTTTGTTGAATTCAAAATATTTTCAGCAATGAAAGAGTTGCATAAAACCAAGTGCTGCAAGTTTAAAACTGTCTGTGAATTTATCTGAGATCAATGTACCACTGGGTGTTGTAGAGAGAAAAGTCCTGCTCTTGGTGATTAGGTTTTACAGCCTTTTTAATTTTTTTTAATAGGAACCTTGAGGAAGAAGACTTCATCTATAGGTTTTGCAAGATGATCTGCATTTTTACACATAGTTTTAATATGTTTCTCATTGTGCTTCATATACAAGTGCTCAGCACAGCAGATCAGCAGGGCTGATGAATCAACAGGTCTGTGTAAGATGGGACAGGGTCCATCCCATGAAGATATGAGCTATCTCAGGAGCTATAAAGTTATTTCAGGAAGCTATGAGATAAAAGATAAAATCGCTAAGAACTTGTTAATTGGACACTTCAACGTTTCCAGAAGGAAAACTACTGTGTTAAAGATAAACCAACTTGGGGCTGCAGCTTGTCCTCCTGCCAGTGCCTGTGATTCACGCAGTGTCTGCGAGGATCAAAGTCACTGGGCATTTCCCTGGCTCCAAAGTGATTCCCTGCTGAACCAGGTCAGTGGACTGTTTGCTCAGAAATGAAGCATTTGCTACTTCAGGCTTCTGACAACAACCCCATAAATTCAGTGTGTCATCAAGGAATAAACCAGCACACACAGAGCTGCCTCCCGAGCTCAGCACCGAGCAGCTCCTTCCCTCTGCCACTTCTGGTGTCTCCCAGTTCCTCTGCCAGTGGGAGCCCCAGTTTTCCTCCTGTTGGCCTGTGGGGAATGACTCCTTTTACCTGTGGTAGAAGCACAACACGCTCATGGACAGGACCCCAAAGAAAGGGTAAGCACTGGTTTCACTCAGCTCAAGGGCTCACCTGGGGATGGGACTTCCAAAAGCAGCTTGGCTTTTTTTGCCAGATTTTCCAGTTTTCACTCTGGCAGGTGAAACTTTGGAATCTTCACACTTCTTCAGCTGAGCTGCAGAGAGAAAAGGGAAGATCCAACATAATCCTTGTACTTCCACGTCCACACCACGTCATCCACAACTCCAGGACTTCACACACAATGCAAAGACATTAAGAAGCATTCTCCTTCACTCATAGTTTTTTAGTTCTGGCCAAAAAAAAAAAAAATTCCCATTTTGACTATAAATTAAAAAACCTTACTTCAGGCTTTTATTCCTCCCATAGGAGCATAACTCATAGGTTATCCTCTCCTCTCATGTTTGAGAACAAGGTTATAGAAACATCTCATTCAGGCTCATACCCAGGATCTTTGGAGTGGCAATGCTGTGACCTTTCAGCAGTGGTGTGAAAACAGCTTCTTGGGAACCTTCGTGTCCTGTACAGGATAAAACAATGGTAATAAAGTCAGAACCCTTTCAAAAGAATATTTCCTGGAGGTAGAACTGGCAAATCTCTGTACTACATGAAGGCAATCTTGACTTTTACTGGAGCATTTTCAAAACCAGCCTTAATTTCAGAGTCCAGTTTCTGGGGTTTAGCTCTGCCTTGAGTAAAGGTTCCACATCATCACCTCTGAGTGGAGCTAAGGGTGTTCAGAAGCTAAAATTGGGACTCCAGAGCACAAACCCTCTTTATCTTTCAATCTTCACCCATGTGGGGGTATTTTTTAGCTACAGAGGAAAACAATGCAGAGGTTTGCAAACTGACACACGTGTGACTTGGAGCAGGACACACAACTCCCTCTCCTGCAGGAGCTGCCAGGTGTAGAGGTCCTGGTTCTGCAGCAAGTTCTTCACCTGGCCATGAACATCTGCCAACTCAACTTCACCTGGAAGCACACAGGAGGCAGAGTTCAAGGGCAGGAAGCTACAAAGAGCTTTGGCAATGAAACAAGAGACAAGTCAGCTATGCAAAGATACCCACATCAAGAAATACCCCAAGCCTGGGAGCATTTTAATTGGGAACTACGATTCAGGAACTCAAAATACCCTCATTGGATATATATATATATATTTTCATTGGGCTTTTTATTCTCATGGCATTCAAAGGCTCCACATCTGTGTGTGTCAGAGGAAGGATTAACCAGGTGATGGGCACAGCCAGGGGCAGCCTCTGGAAGTGCAACAAAACACCACCAGGAACAGTCTTTGACACACTGGGAGGCTTGACCACAGTTTCACACTGGAACACAGGATCAGCAGAAGCTCATTACACACCTGGGGGTGTGTAACCCTCAGGGCTACACACAGCACTAAACCAAAGAGGTTCCTTCTCAGGGATCCCAACCATACCTTCCTTCTCACAGCCACAGCAGTGTTTGATGCTCTTCCAGAAGGGCTGAATTTTGCACTGAGTGTTGAAAAGGGCCTTTTGATTTTCTGTTAAGAGAGGCACAAGTCAAGGCAACCAAAGAAAAACCAACAGCCCTCTGACCCTTCTCCAAACACCAAATTCAGTGACCCTGCACTCCATCACTCTTATCAGCAGGTCCAGGGAACCAGCACCCTTTACATGTGAGGAGACTTCCCAACTCCTCCATTCAGTGTTGGACTTCCAGGAGGACTCCATATAACACTATAAAATGAGCTATCAACAGTAAATACTTCAGAAGCAGGATAAACCCCATGATTGCACCACTCCTCTTTTTATTTGTTCTTTCCAAGGGACTGTTAACAGAGCATGAAGAGATACACTGTGAAACTCTGCTCTTTTCATTGCTATTCTTTGGTTTGGGGTGGGGGGAAAGACCCAAAACATTTTGAAACCAAGTTGTTTACTCATAACTGAAATGTATTTCTTAAGAAGACCACAGTGGGGGTTTTGTTGGTAGTGGTTTTTTTTTTTATTTATTTAAAATGAAACATTTTCATTGAGAAACTGCTACCATAAAAATTTGACAAATTGTATTTACTGCTGCCTTCCACCCTGCCTTTTACAAACAGAACCCCAAACCCCAGAGATAACTTTATCACCTGCTGGGTACCACGTTGCCCTGTGGATATCAGAGACAGCAAGCACTGCAGGCTCTTACCTCCATGCAGGCCTGTTATAAACATATCTGCTGATAACCTGAAAAAGAAAGCAGTGAAGAGAGCGACTACAGGGTTTTTTTCACTACTACATTCTACAAGAGGCAGCCACAGTGACCTACAGGTGCTCTGCATTGTTTGTGTTTGCTGAAAGTCCCTTCCAAGTGTCAGTAAAGTCCCCAAATTCTCCCAAGGTGAAGCTGCAAAGGAACTGAAACAAACCTTTCGGTTTTGGAACTGGCAAAATGAGTGGATGAGGGCCAAAGAAAACCCCCCTGCAGCTCCTGTGGATCCACCAGCCACACCTGGCAGGGGAAGCAAACCTGAGAGCTTCTGTCTTGGCTCCTGGGCAACCAGGTGTCCCTCTCTTCACACCCCCCGTGGTTATGCAAAGGCAGAAGGAGCAAACACGGGTTTGTGTCTAGGAACCAGGAAGGAGCAGGGTCACAAACCTCTCCACACATAAGCAAGTCAGTAAATATTGCAGTGAGAAGAGATCAGGCTTTGCTGTGGGAATCCCACTCTGGGGGGGTTGCCAAGGGGCTGTGCTGGCTCACAGTCAGCAGGTCTTGTGTTGCTGCACTTCACCTGGAGCTGAGGAGTATTGTGAGGATGGAGCAGGTGGTTCTGCTCCTGTTCCACAGAAACAATGCCCCCTTCACAGCCAGGCTCTCCTGCTCTCACAGAGACAGATCAGCAGAAGCAGAATGGTAGGAAGGAGGTTTTCAGTTTAATTTCTGGCTCCCAGCAGCTACACAGATCCCTGCAGTCACTACTACAGGAATAATTTATTGGTCTTCTTTGCTCAGAAAAATCACATCTGTAGAGACCCTGAGGGTATCTGCCAGTAGAACTTACTGAGATCAGCATGAGTGTACTGAAAACATGTAGAGATGCTGGGCAAGGCTTAGAAGTATGGCTCTAAAATACTTGACAAAGTCACAAACATCCTTCATGTCAGAGATCACAAAAGCTGTACAGAATACACTGATAAACTGGGGGGTTTATGCCACCTGTGGTCTTATGTTTTCTGTTTCACTTACTTAACAATGAGAACTATATAATCAAGAAGCTCAGCTTCCTTCTCCCTCTGACAAATTATTGATAATCCAAGACCAGTGTGAAAGTATTTCAAGGTTAAGCAAACAGAATATGGATTACTCATTAAGTATTTGACCAAATACATCCTTAATTAAATACAAATCTATTCTTATATTTCAGGTAAAGCAGCTCTGTCCTCAGACACACACACACTGCCCACAATCCACCTCCAGTCAGTGCCAGGGATAAGGTTCCTCAAGGAAGTGAGTTGGTGGCTGTTTTACTGTGCAAAAGATGAAATGCTTCTGTCTCTTCAATCCTGTGAGCAGTGCAGCTCCTCTTCATTCCAGCAGCAGGGCTCCATCCCTGTTTGTAGCTCAGAGGAGGGCTGAGCTCCCTGTGCTTGTTTGATGTTCCCTGTCTGTCAGAGAAATTCAAAGTGAGGGCAGAGTGGAAATGCAGTGCAGAGCACCAGGGGCTGCTGTGCCACCACTAATCCCCAGGGCACAAACCAGGCCAGGACCTACAGCCAGCACTGATCCCTGCCCAGGGACTCGAGGGTTTGTGCACATCCATGGCACATTCAGGCCTTTGCAAACCCCCTGGATCTGAACTGCAAAATAATGCAAATGATCCACCCATAATTACACCAAACCCACACCATTATTAGTTTCAAACTCTGAGCGTCACAGCCTAAAAATTCAGCAACTGCTTGAGGAAAATGTTCAGTTCAGAAGGCCTCCTGGTTATTTTAACTCTTCATTTACTGCTATAAGCCAGTACACATGAAGAAAACCAGCTGCTTTACTCTTGTGCTGGTAAATTGGTTCCTAAGATCACAGATCTTGGCTGTACAACTTTCCCTAGAAACCTTCTATGATGACAATAAATTAATCAATTAATTCAGTGGAAGAAAAAAGGCAACAAATCTACATGTGTGAATTAGTCAAGCATTGCTGTCTGCTTATTGACCTTCTGGTGACTTCTTTCTAATGACCTGCAGCAGATATTGGGGTTTATTGGGCACCAAGAGATAACTTCTCCAGCTTGGTAATCTTCTATCCACTACATGGAAACAGAAACTGCAGTCAGACTAAGATCTATTACCTGGATTACCAAGGTCTGAAGGTTCCTGCAGATTCACCAAGGCTTGTTTGATCTCACACAGGGTCTTGGCAAGGGGGGAAGCTGCTACCAGGCCCTCCACCTCCAACTCAGTCAGGTAAGGCAACTGGAGATCAAAACCTTGGAGAAATGGGGAAACTTTAAAGCCCAAAGGAAGAGGCTTTTCATGGCTGGATGGCTGAAGGAAGGAAATATTGCACTGAGCAGAGAGAACACCCAACCAGAGGTTGTGGTATAGAATCCTCCTGACCTCCCCATATTGGTATTTAATTAGTGTAATGACTCCCATTTTCCTGCCTACAGTTGGCCACTTGATATAAAGGTGTAAATGGTCTGTAGGGATGAAAACTCCTGCACTTCTCCCTTACAGAGGAGGCAGAAGTGGCTCCCCTGAACTGGCACCTCAGCAAAAAAAAAAACAAAAACCAAAAAAAGTGAAAATAAATATCATAAATGACAAGAAATAATTATACATTTGCTCTATTAGCAAACTTACACAACTCTCTTAGCCCAGACTTCACTGAGTCAGCCCTTTTTGTGATCTGTGACAGCACCCATGGCACCCCCAGCTATGGCACTGCCCTTACCATGCTCTTCATATCCAGGGAAGCTGAAAAAAGCATCTTTCCTGCTGAAGAGCTCACACTGCTGAGGCAGCTCATGATCCTGTGGGACAAAAAGGGCCCAAGAGTTAAAGAAATGGGAAAAACCAGCAGAAAGGAGAGAGATGGAACAACAACAAACACCTGCAACTCACCTGCCCTTCCATTACTTCTGATTTATTGTCACTGGCCAGGCTGCCCAGGGAGGGCACAACTTCCATTGCATCCTGTGCTTGGACCTTGTGCTCCATCTCCCCTCCCACAGCTCCATTCCTGCACAGAGCATTCCCAAGCAGCTCTTCCAGAGCTTTCATCAGCTCTCTCACTTCCTGCCATGGAGCACCTAATGAACCTGATAAACAAGTTAAATGGGCTTCTGCAGAACCATCTGAAGAACCTCAACTACACCCAGAACAAAATCAAGAGCAGGAACCTTTCTTTGGAAATTTCACAAGGTGCCTCATATTGTACAACATTTCCCAATAAATGTGTGTTTCTCTCCTCCTGAGCTCACAGACCTCTCCTCTCACTGAAGTGAGATGAAGACAGACAGAACAACACTGAAAGACACAGTCTTGTGGGATCTCTGTGTGTATGAGCCAGGTCTTTTTTTTAACTCCTGCACTCCTCTTCTCCCTTGCTCTGCACTCTGGTCCTCTCACCTGGCTGGAAGGTGTTGCTACAGTGTTCATCACACTGTTCATCAGCCTCTGCTGCCCCACTGCTGTCTGCAGGTTTGTGCCCACAAATCCTTTGCCTGGCAAAGATTTTCAGGGCATCAGGGTCCAGTGCTTGCACCATGTCCTGTTCACAGAGAGCAGCAGTGTTATCCTCTGTTATACTCTGCCAGCAATGTTACACCCTTCAATCCACCCATTCCACATTCTGCCTCCCATATAAAAGCTATTTAAACTATACAAACTATGAACTAACTATATAAACTAACTAGATAAACTTAACTAACTATATAAACTATTTAAACGATATAAAACTATTTTATGCCAAAATAACATACTGAAAGGAATAAGACACATCTCTCAATAAACTGTCGCTTCAGGGGAACCATTTATCTTACAAATGCCACGTTTCCAAGACTCCCTTCCCTCAAATCTTTCTTCCCACTGACCACAAGACTTTGGAGCTGGTGGCTGATCCCGTTGTAAAACACCAGCACATCCATCCTGTGCTTTGCCAGCTGAGATGCCACGTGCAAATTCTGATCCTCCAGCTTGTCATAGAGGGTGCGAACGCTGAAATCCTCCAGAACCCTCCGTGCCAAGGGCTCTCCTGAAACACAAGGGAGGGCTCCCACTGAAACACTGGCCAAGCACTTGATTTCCCACTGCCTGTCCCCGGGGGACAACAGCATTTTGTGCTGTGTGAGGGAGGAAAACAGATGGGGCAAGAGGTGGCGAGGGGGAGGATGACAGAGCGTTACTATCAGCTCCCGACTCGCCCAGAAAACTCGGGATGCTGCTGCTCTCGGAGCTGTTCCCAGCACCACTTCCTGCTGCCACCTGCTGTTCCCTCTGAACATCTGAAATTCCCAAGATGAGGTCATTCCCAGAAAGCAAACCAAGCCCAGGAGTCACGTTCCTTCGGAGAAAAGAAGGACCAACAGAAGAAGCCAAGGCCAATATTTGTAAAGATTTTATTTTCTTTACCAGTCATTTAGGTTTGCTGCTGTTTTAAAGGGCTTCTCAGGGCTGGCCACCTCCTCTCCTAACTCCTAAGGGAGAAAACTCCACCCCATTCCAATCACAGGGGGTCACACTGCCTAACTGAGGAGACCAAAGGCACCCAAAATGGCAGTGGGTGTATGTGGGTAATGTCTCTGGGTAAATGTGCTCACACATGTGGGTGCACAGCCCCCAAAGGGCCTGTGTGACCTCAGCTGTGTGCTCAGACTTCTGGGTGAGCAGGTGGCCAAATATCACACCAGAGAGTCAACACAGGACAACAAAATGGGGAGTGAGTGGCAAGAAGCCAGTTGGAGAAGACCTGGGGTTGGCCCAGCACTTCACCTGCATTAGGGGCTGTTCCTTTCTCTCCAGAAGCAGCATCTCCTCCAGAGCCACGAGGACCAAGCATCTGATAAAACTGAAGGCTAGAGGGAGTGACAGAAGAGGGTGAAGAGCATGTCTTTCTTCTCAGCAAAATCACATACTGCAATATCACCAGCCCAGCTCAGGCAGAAGGACAGATTTCTTGTCTAGGCTTTCATACCTACCATGCAAAGGGGGTTTACCTGTCCTTGAGGAGGATGTACTCTGGTGGGATGTGTGGCTCACCCAGGCTCCTCCAGCGTGGCTTCCAGCCCTTCATGGGGCTGATGGCAGGGCCAGGAGGCTGGAACACTATGGCCAGGGCTGTCAGCACCACAGTGAGGGAGCCCAGAACAAAGAGGATGGCTGGGGAAGCAGAGAGGGATGGTACGAAGTGAGAAACACAGAAACTACCATGTATCCTGCCCAAACCCAACATTTAGCAGCTTTCATATCGATTACAGGGGCTGCTGCTTTTCCTCTGTTGGTTGGTGCATCAGACCAGGAGCAAAGTGTTTTCTGAGGGGACAGAGCCAAGGATCACACTTGCAAGCCACACTTTAATTTCTGCTGTTTACTGGCCTCTCACTGATGGACTGGTACGTGCAAAGCACTCACACAGAGGTCTGGCTTTCAGGAAAGACCTCAAGTGACCTTGTGTTTAGCCTTCAGTCAACTTTCAAATGATGTATTTAACTTCAGTTTAGTTTATTATGGAAACACAGTGTCACTTTCTGCTTTCCAGCCAAGGAAAACAAAGCACCCTCAATTACTTGAATTCTTCGAGCAGGGTGTGGGGTGAAACACAACTGCTCCTTCCCTCTCTCACCACTTCAGCTCCTACGCAGGCAGGTTCTTGGCTAGAGAGCAGTGAACTTTTGGGAAGCTCCACAGGAGAAAGGGATTAAAGCTGACAAAGTCAGTGGTTTGATGATGTTTTTAAAGAAAATGCTTGTTTAAACACACTTAAAGAAGTACAAGAAAGGTCATAGTTAAGCCTCAAGGTTGGTGTCCCAGTGTTTTGTCTGTACCTGTAATAGCAGCCCAGTTGGGAGCCAAGTTCAGATCCTGTTGCTTCAAAACCCCATGTCTGGCCAGCTGGAATAGAGAGGAGGGCTGGAAGGGCACAGCCCTGGGGTCACAGCTCACATTGGCTTCATTCACAGTCACAATCAGGAAGTGCTCCTGGACAGTGCTATCCCTGAAAACATATGTGCCAGACTCCAGGAAAACATGGGCAAACCTGAAAGAGAGAAGCCAAGAAGGCACTGGGTTGATCCAAGATTCCTTTGGCCTCCAGCTGTGATGGTGGATTTGAACACATACTTGACGTTTTCACTGCCAAGGACCTACTAATCCCACCTAAAACTCACTCCCAAATCCCAGGAGAGCAGCCAGGATTTGGGAGTGAGTAACACATGCATAACACATAACACAAGCAGGGTCATCCACAGCAGGTATTACCAGGAGAGGTTGAGGTGAGTCTCCTGGATGAGGTGGTTTAGCCTTCGGAAGGGTCCAAAATCCCAGCTGGGGTTGCTGTTATAGAGATGCTGCTTCTGATAAACAGGGTAATGGCTGGATGCACGATCTGGGAAGGGTCCAGAACAGTGTCAGCAGCTCTGACCTTCAGCTGGGACAGCTGGCACTGGGCTGGTAAAGCACTGTGTTTCTTTTGTAGGGCCATGAGGTGTCAACTCATCCGAGTTTAAATTACTGCCCAACAAAGATTTATGCTGCCTAAGAGAGGACAAGTTTTATGTCTATTGTACAGAAATCCAACCAAGAAGTGAAAACCATGAGGTAAGCCCCTGTCAGAGCCCAGACTGCAGTTCTGGGGTCCCCTGAAGGCAAGAGAGCAGGGATGAGAAGGGATGTGCTCACACAGGGAAAGGTGGAGTTACTGCTCTGAACGGGTCTGGACACACAGATCTGCAAGATCCAGCAACACTCACCCTGGGAATTGATGCTGAGCTGGAAAAGGATCGTGTCTCCTGCTTCCAAACACACTACAGGGTTAGGAACCAGGGGCAAGGCCTGGGTATCTTTGGAGGAAGTCCTCTGGAATCGGTGACCTTTCTGCAGCAGCTGACTTGATGGAAAATCTCCTGCCAGGCAACAGAACAAACCAGAATGAATCCTACAAAATGAGCAGCATGTGAAGACACCCAACCCTTGGCAAGGAAGAACTATTTATTTTGTGCAATTACAGCTCACAAGGCCAAATTCTGCTCTCAGTCACACCACCCTAATTGAGGATCAAATGGAATCAGGAGCCAGCACACAGTTGCCAACAGATTTGCCTCCAAATGGGGTTTTGTTCTAGTTCTTGGAAATCCAGAATCATCCTGCAATCTTTATTTGACCCCTTCCCAGGGAACTAACCATGCAGTCAGCACAGTTCCTCAATGTTTAATCCCAGACAGAACAAGATATCTCCCTACTTTCTAAATAGTTTGGAGCATCTGATAATAAATTCCCACTGTGCCAACTTGAAAGGAAACAAATGGCTCAGTCTGGCTCGAATTCAGGTTCACTCTCAGGGGCTCTCAAGCCTTACCCATGAGAAATGCATCCAGAACATCTGTGCTGGAGACAATGAAACCCAGCACTCCACTGGGGCTGAACAGGACCAAATGCACCCTCTGGCTGTTCTGCACGTGTTCATCCGGGCCCAGGACATTTGCCACTTCCTTTGGGAAGCAGAGGGAGACACTGGTCACTGATACAACCAACCCTGGGCTCAGATCCTGGTTTGTGACCAGTCTGAACTGCAGCTGTACAAGATTTCTCTAGTGAGGTTTTTTCCCTACAGTTCAAGAGCTGTCATTTCTCTGTAAAGCACCAACCCTGTAACTTCAGGACCCACGAATCCCTTTCCCAAGGTGTGATCTCTAAGAGCTCCCTGCAAACCTGCCTGCCAAGGAAGCATTCCCTCCACCCCAAACCTACCCTCACTTCTCCTTCATTCATCCTCAGGAGCAGCTCCCTATTGATGCCAAATGCCAGGGAGATGCGTGGGGCTCTCAGCAGGCACAGCTGGTCACAGAGCTCCTCAGCAGAGATGTACTGCTTGCAGTGACAGCTGCCAAGTGGACAAAAGGCCCTGATCAGTCATGAGCCCTGAGCTGCAACATGCTGAGGGTCAGGACAGACCAAGTATCTTACAAATTATAGCAAGTGGGGCTACTTTATGTCCATGAAAAACAGGAGGGAGCAAACTCCTTGTCCATCCCATCAGTGCCTTGCCTGCTATTCAAGGCCAGAACATGACCCCCCACTCTCTGACAGTGTTTGGTTGGTGTCTAATAGTGACCAGCTCAGTCCTGTAACAGAGCATTACACACCCCTCCCTAAAGTTCAGCTTTAAGAACAGGGTTGACAGAAGCAGAGTACAACTTTAACACACTGGATTTCTGTGCAGTCCATGTCAGGAGGAGATTTTCAACACAGAAAGAGAAAAAAGAGTGATAATCATACAACAAGAACCAGCTTCAGTGTTTCCCTGCCCATGACAGGGGGGTTGGAACTTTGTGATCTGTAAGGTCACTTCCAACCCAAACCATGATTATTCATACTATATATATATATATATAAAAATGATAATTATTTATATAAAAATGGATATAAAATTTATTATTAAATGGGGGAGGGGAATAAGGATCAACACCCTCATTTCTGGTCTACACCTCATAGAGTGATCATCCACTTCAGAGGGGCTCAATCTGAAGCAAGTGGAAGCAAATGTGAGCTCTGTCCACCCTCACCTTGTCAGTCCATGTTCATTCTGGTGTCTCCACCCAAGGTACAAACCCCCCAGGTACTGTTGGAAACACAGGCACAACTCCCCAGGCAGAGGAATGGGGCCAGTGACTGTGGGCTGAGGGCCAGTATCTCCACGGGAAGGGACTCCACCAATGGAAACTTTCCCAAAAAACACCTCCCACCTCCCTGCTATGTGGACTGAGTGACTCTGGCAGGGAGGTGGTGGTTAATGAGGGGCTGAGTGGGACTCACATGCCCAGCTCTGCGTGGAGCTCTCCCCCTGCTCTCCCACAAGCCGGGGAGCAGTCGTGGCGCTCGGGGACGACGCAGCGTCGTGTGGCTGCCAGACGGACCTGCCCGGGGGCACAGAGCTCATCCACCTGGAAATACAACACCCACACCACGTGGGAAAGCAACCAGCACTTCAACCACTCACAGCATCCCCAAAATTCCCTCCCTCCCCACAGCCTCAGACCTTCAACATAAAGAGTAGTCTGCAGTTCTTTTCTGGCGCCGTGTATTGTCAGCTCGTCTAATTACTGCCCAACAAAGACTTAGGCTGTCTAACAGAGGACAAGTTTTCTCTCTTTTCTACAGAAATCCAGCCAAAAAGTGAGAAGCAGTGGCTGAAGTTACTAAAGTGACCTTTAACAAGGTTAAAGGACAACTTGGAAAGCATGGAGGGAAGAATGTGACAATTTCCCCTCCCATCCAAATCCCTCATGCAAGCCTGATGAAGAACTTCTTGTCAACAATAAGAAAGCTTAAATTCCTGCATTTGTCATCTACATGAGACAGCGCTGCTCCCCTCGTAGGGAAGTATCCTTTGCCTCCATGCCTTATGAATTGAAATTCAGCCTCAGAAGTTCCTAGTAAAGAAATCAAGAGCCATTATCCTACTAGGAAGGGTAAAGGGTCTCAAGAAAAAAACCCAAAAAAACCAGTTAAAGGACTTGTTTGTGTCTTCAGCCCAAAGCACTGCTTGGGCCAATTACTCTCCCTCTCCTGCACAAAACAATTTTGTTTTGAAGCCAAATTTTACCTGAGGTCGACAGTCCTGGTCACTGTTGCTGTCAGGGTCTTTCTTGCCTCTCTCATCGTAGTAAACATAACCTGCCTGGCAGATGCAGGAGGCATCTGACTGCTGGAAAGCTCTGTTCAGCCCCTGGCAGGTACAGCTGGTGGCACCTGAGAGGAGAGGTTGGATTTAGAGTGAGGAATAAAAACTGTGCTCTCTGGAAAGGAGCAGTTTCAGCGTCCAACACCCTTTGTCAAATCCCACTGCTCATTTTAGTGACACTGCTGGAGCAGAGCTGAGGGCAGGCAGCTGGAGCCAGCCTGCCTTCAGCTCCACCAGCACAGCCATCAGACCATTTCCTGCAGCCCCATTTCAGCAGAGATGCAGAAAGGCCCAGCTGCTCATTTGCAGCAGTTTTGACAAGCCCTCCATTCATCTCTACTTTAAGCCCCTGGACTTGGTAAGGACCCAATCAGTCAAGGCTGCCAAGCCCCTCTTTGTGCTTCAACATCTCAAATCTACTTGATTTGAAATGCTGGGACAATACTACATGAACACTGAGAAAGGCAATATGCATTCTTTATTGGGCACAGCTGCCTACCTTCCAGTTTTCCACCTTTTTCCCACTGTATCATGCTCTCAATGCCCAATTTTTGCTCAGAAAGCACATCTACACTTAGCACAAGCTCCCTAATTCAGGGCTAAAGTACTCCTGGTGAAACTCCACTGCTTCCAAAGCAGTGACAGAGCAAGAATTACTGGAGCTACTCATCTCTTCCTTCCTTTAAGGAGCTCAAATCCCCTTGGTTAACAGAGTGTAAGAGGGGAAAAATAAAGACAGCTTTGAAAACTGAATTCTCTTTCTGAATGGGACAGAGGAAGAGCAGTTGGGCACTGGCACCATGAGGATGGCAGGGCTTGTGATAAATCATGAATCCACACGAGGGAATCATATTTCTAGGTGATTTCCTTTTTAGTCTTTCTCTTAACAGAGGTGGAATTTCACTCACACACACAGGAACTCACCAGGCTGAGAGGAAGAGGAGCTGCCACAGGGGAAACAGGCAGCCTGGGCAGGGAGGTGGTTGAAGGTGCCAGCAGGACAGGGCTGGCAATCCCCTCTGTGCTTCCCAAAGTGGCTGCTCCTGTGGGTCCCTGGGGGACAGGGCACGGGGGCAGGTGCCAGGGAAGGGCAGTAGTGCCCTCGGGGACAAGGCTGCTGGTGGTAGCTCTCACTGCCTAGAGAAAAGGCACTGCTTAAGGACCCCAACAAGTGCTAAGAGAGGGCAGAGACCACCTGCTTACCCCCCTTATACACAAATATATACATATAAATATATATAAATACACATCTGTGTATATAAAGTTAATTAACCTTCAGCATTTTCCCATCTAATTCATATTTAAATACAAATCTCGGTTTCTTTCTCCCAGCTCTTTCACTGGACAAATCCAGTGGCAAATCCACGTGGCAGCCCACAGGCAGGGTTTCATAACTGCAGAGGACCCAGAGCTTTGCCCACACAGAGCTGAGAGCTCTCTGGTTCCAGCCTGAGCTGCTGTCCCTTGCCCAAATCCCCCGGGTACCTGGTGGGCAGAGGAAGCCAGCAGGGCAGGGCTGGCAGGGGGCTGTGAGCAGGGGGGCACTGCGGTAGGTCCCTGCAGCACAGACCCTGCAGAACTTCTCCCAGGAGTCCCTCAGACCAGGCAGGGTCAGGGCCATGGACCCTCCTTCGCACGGCACCGGGTGGGCACTGCCAGGGGGGCAGTAGTATGGAAACACACACCTGCAAGGCAAAACAAGGCAGGGAGAGGGGAAAAAGCCTCTAAAAACCAGTTTGATTTCTGGGCTCAAGGACCAGTGCAAACAGAGGGCAACATTAAAAATGGTTCTCATCTAATTCCAGGCTCAAGCTAATTAGCAGAAATCATAAATGGCCCTAGTTGGTCTTAGCATTCACCAAACCTGGGACTGCACTTACAAAGATCCCTTTGCTTTTGCACAGTGCATAAAGACTGTGGTTTAGGTTCAATCCCAGGCACAAATCAGAGGTTTTAGGAGGTGAAATCTGGCTGCACCAACACTCCAGGTACTCACAGCTGCTCAGGGCTGTTGTATGTGGAGGATCCTTCGGGGCAGTGGTACCCAGCAGGACACACAGAAGGCTCACCTGTGAGAGCACCACAGTACAGGCCAGCCCTGCAAGGCTTGGGATTTACTGAACCTGGGGGAAAAAGGGTGAACAGGGATGTATTATGTGACATACCCAGAACAGGAGACTGTGCTGGGGAGACAGGGAGCAAGAGGGTTTTATTAAGTGTCTGTAAACATCATTGCTCACAAAAGGGCACAGATCTGTTGGAAACCAGTTTGCTATTTAGCAGAAAATGCTAACACCTCAATACTTAGCCCTGCAGGAAGATATCTACTCCCTTTCTAGGTACAGACCACTTCCTCTGGCAACCTCAGCTAAACGAGAACAGGAAGGGAGGGCTGGGAGTGACCATGTCCTGGGAGCACAGCTGCAAGAATGGGACCAGAATCACTGCTAAATGCCATGGCTGTGCCTGCTGATCTGCCTTCTAGACTCAGAAATGGCTGGGAATAAGGGAAATAAAGAAAACAGAGGCCCTGTCACCTGCTGGGCATTCATAGCCAGCTTTGCAAGGTACTCCCTGGGTGTTGGGCAGCCCTGTCTGTGCCGGATCCGGGCAATAATATCCAGGTGAGCAGAGATCACACTCTTCCAATGACTTTGCACCAGGCTGGGCCCTGGAAGTGCCAGCTGGACAAAGGAAAGTGTCCCCTTTACCAGGGCACCAGTACCCAGGGGGGCATGGATAATCCTCAAACCTTGTCAGACCTGTGAGGGAGAGAAAGGAGAGAAGAAAGGGAAGCTGAGTGGCCAGGAGGAGTTTTGGAGATAATTGTGGGCATGACTGACTACCTCATCTCTAGGAGTTTTGTAATGAGCTCTGGAGGTGGGGAAGGGCTGGATTTCCCCTGGCACTGACCTGACAAGGGGCAGTGGTACCCTGGAGGGCAGGGCTGGCAGTCGGCCGGGCTCCGAGCTCCCGGCTGCCTGCGGAACGTCTGGGGAGGACATTCCTGAGGTGCCACAGGGTTGCTGTGCCCACTGCCATTGCCCCCAAAGCAGTAGTGTCCTGATGGGCACGGATGGGCCTCCGAGTCCCCTGACAAACAGAAAGCAAGGATTTAAAGAGTCATGTTCACTGTGATGGAAACACCTTTGTTCTGTGACCTCCTGGGTCCTTCCTAAGTTACTGCACTGCCTGTGCACAATCCACCTGCACCATCCAAGCCCTGCTTCTGACAGGGATGTTTGGAGACTGGTTGTGATCTCAGGCTCTCCAACATTCCCAGTGCTTGCTGGAACAACATTAGCACTGTTAAATGCCTCTTTTCTCTGCAGACACTAGAACTCAGTACTGTGTGTGTCCCACTGCCAGGACTGTCCCACAATGCCATGTCTGACTCAAATCCAGCCTTACCAGGTTCAGGGACACACACAACTCTCTTGAAAAGCAACTCCCATCCCTTCCCCTCAGGATTTAACCCAGAGTTCCAACCTGCTTTACACCAGTGTCCTGGTGGACAGGGCAGGCAATCCTCCCTCCTCACAGCCCCTGGAAGATCTCTAAGAGTGTTGGCAGGACATGGTGTGGGCACCTCAGATCCCTCCAGGCAGTAGAAACCTACAGAGAGGGATGGGAAAGAGGTAAAAGTAAAATATGCAAGTCACAGAATCACATAGAATCAACCACATTGGAAAAGACCTCTGAGATCATCGAGTCCAACCCATGACCCCACACAAGCCTGTCAACAAGACCATGGCACTGAGTCCTCCAGTGACAACAATGTCTGAGCAAAAATCCCCTGTTGTAGGAGAATGAACATTCACACAGCTCCTGGGAGGCTGCTGTGCACACAGAAAGCCAAGCCAGAAGCCTTCAAACTCTTCTGGAGGAGCAGTTCAACACCATACATTCAAGGTGCCTTTTTGGTCAGGCACACAAATTTGTCCAAAAGGTGTAAAAACAGAAGAAACGAACAAGCAGTGACAATTTAAAAGAAGGCACCACAGTATATTATGCAAGACAACATGATTTTCCAGTTGGTTAGAAGCAAGCCAATAATTCTATACCCTAAATACCACCAAGGTCCTCACTCACCTGCAGGACACAGCCCTGCACACGCCTGGTCCCAGCGACACCCGGCCAGGAAGCGCCAGGAAAAGCTGTGGCCCTGGGGAGCAGCCTGGGAGCTCCCAGCCAGGCAGAAATATCCAGCAGCACATTTCCCCTCCAGCTGCCCGTGCCTGGAGCAGAGAGAACAGCAAGAGTCCACATACAACCCCCACTGCTGCTGATCTGGGGCACAAGCAGAGCAAGTATTGATGCAGTGAACTCTGTAATGAAAAATAACTTCTTATGCTGATAGGAGAGACAAAACAGCCCCATTTTTCCATATGGAGATGACTAGAGTGAGCCAGACACTTGTGAGTTCAAATTCCATAAACGTGAACTGCTTTAGATGACTTTGTGGATGATTTTCCACCAGGCATTACTTCCACGTTTTTGTAAGTGCTACCCCTACCATCTCTCTTTCAGCTGCTTCTTTGTACCACGACAAGGATGTCAGACTGCTTTGAGATGCCTCCCAAAGTTCACAGATCCAACAGCTCTGTACCCAAAAGCTGTGTCTAAGCTTATAGTTCTTTACTTTGAATGAGAGAGGTGTGGTGGAGAAGCTGGGAGGAACTTAGCACCCACTTATTGGCACCAAGCAAGGATGTCAAAGACAAAGTGAAAAACAAGCCAGACTGAAATGATTCATAACCTGCAGTAGTGACCAGGTAAGCAAGGCAGACATTCCTTCTCATTCCAGAGGCCAGTCATGTTTCCAGGAGTGAAGGTGCCTTCAGGGCATGTGAGAGGAACTCCTGTGCCTGGAAAGGAGACCACAGAGACAATAACAAACCTCAGTGAGGCTGTTGTGGTCTGACAAGGCTCTTGACCCGGATCAGAGACAAATAACTCCCAGGACACACTGGCTCATTGCCACCTCCTTGTCACCTGGCCTGCAGGAATTCACACATGAGGGTTGGACATCCCTGGGATCACAGTGAGGTACACAACACCTGAACCCTTGGCATGCAAGTTCCAGTGTACCTGGGGGACAGTAAGAATGAGGTGGGCAGCGCTTGGGGTCCCCTGTCACCAGGTCCTGGCAGTAGAACCCTCTCTGGCAGGGGATGCAGGATGCAGAGCCTGGGGCTGGCTGGTACTCTCCAGCAGGACATGGTGTTGGCTGGGCTGTCCCTGACTGGCAGAAGTGACCCTGTAAGGACAGAGGAGGTGATGCCAAACCCAGTGTCTGTGTCACTAAAACCTCGGGCAACACTCTGTGTGGATGTAATCAATGTGTCAATGAAGTGTGTGACCCTTTGCCACTGTGGGAACTGCCCAGAGCTGAGTCCCCCCCTCCCTTCACCCCCTCAGCAGTACCTTGGGGCAGAGCAACGCTGTGGGGCTGACAGAGCTGGAGTTTGCTGGGCAGTAAAACCCCTCAGAACAAGGTCCTGTTGGAGAACTCAGCCCAGCAGCAGCACAGAAGGACCCGGGGGAGCAGGGCACACAGCTCTGTGGGGAGGCACCACCTGAGGGCAAAAAACACCTCAAGGCCAGCGAGAGGGGGAGGTGGAAGAACACCCAGCACAGAACAGCAGCAGCAGCACTGATCTGAGCTGGGAACACACAGGTACCATCAGGACTGGCCAAGGGGCAGCTGCTCTGCCACACCAGACCCATGGGTGAGGTCACACTCACCCGTGGCATTGTTCAGGGTCCCAGCTGGGCAGGCAACTGGGAAATGGGTTCCCTCTGGGCAGTAGTGCCCGGCTGGACAGGGCCCACTGAGAGGGAAGGCAGGTGAACCACGTGGAGTGGCATCAGTGGCTCCTCCTTCACAGTAGTACCCAGCTGAGCACAGACCTGCCAGGGCAGAACAGAGAGGGTGGCACCTCCTCAAACCCTCAGAAATAGGCAGATAACTCAGAGAAGAGAAGCCAAATCCCATCCTTATCCTACTTCGTCACTGCTGATACCCTGGGCAGCTCACCTTTGGTTTGCCTTTCCTCCTTCTCATTAACCTTTGGCCTCTGTCACTTGCTTTCTTTACTTGCACTGACCTCATCTGGCATTTGCTTACCTTATCAGTTCCCTAACTAGTTCCCTATCATTTGTTTCCTGTGGGAAGAGTCCTGCCTCTCTTCTTTCCAGGTAGCCAACCTTGGCATTTTGCCCCAGTGACAATCACTCTGTGCTTAAATGGGAGGGGAAGAATTTAAGAGGACAAAAAGGGCAGCAATAAAAAGTGTAAAAGCAAAGGAAGAGAAAGCTGAAAAAAACAAAAGGAGAGAAGGAAAAGCAATGCACCAACATCTAAAATAACATCCAAAATAAATGCACAGTGAAAAGAATGAGACAGGGAAAAAGAAGTGCCTGCTAGGCACAGGGTGAAGGGAGCCTTTACTCTGTTCATGGAGGTATTTTCTAATTCCCTGCATGCTGAATATCCAACCCCTATGCTGTGAGGGGGGTTATTAACCAAACTCACCATCAGGTTCCCAGTTTGCCTCTCCCCTGCAGTACCTCCCCCCTGGGCACAGCCTGCAGGCAGTGGGGGCCAGTGCCCCCTCCAAGGTGTTCAGTGTCCCCTCAGGACATGGCAGTGGGGCAGCAGTTCCAGCTGGGCAGTAGTAACCTGCACATGGAGAGGGGAATGAACACAGGAGAGAGAGGAGGGAATGCTGAGCAGACACCCCATTCCCAGAGGGAAGTTCTGCTCTGGCTCAGCCAGCAGGATTCTGTGCAGGTTTCCATCCCGCCTCCTCCCGTCCGTGTTTGGGGTTTTCCTGCACACCTGAGCCTCACCTCTGGGGCAGCTGAGGGGCTCCACAGTGGCAGCACTTCCACAGGCCATTCCAGGTGGGCAGGGCAGGCAAACCCCTGCCCCAGGCACGGGGCTGAAGGTGCCAGGCTCACACGGCAGCTCCAGCCCCGTGCCCGCGGGGCAGTAGAAGCCTCTGGGGCATCTGTATCCATGGATCCCATCAGAAGGGCAGGGACCAGAGTTTCCTTCCAGGCAAACATACCTGGAGAGAGAGAATTCAGACTGAAACAGCTCACAGCCCCACTCAGAGGCATTAAATGGAGGACACATCCCTTGAAAAGGCAGCCTGTTTCAGTTTGGCTGGCAACTTCCCTCCCATCCATCTGTAATTTGGTGCCCACCTGAAAATCCTGCTATAAAAGGCTTTTTTTTACACTAAGCTGCCTAGAAAGCATTCTCATTCTGGAAGGAAAAGCCTTTGAAAAGTAAAGTATTTTTACTTCAAAACACAGGGCCCCAAGTGTTCAGTTCCTGCTGCCTTCGCTGAGCCTCTTTTTAACCCCAAGTCTTTTTGCAGGCCCCTGTTTTGATGCCATCAGTGACTCTTCCCTTTACCACTTCCCTCCCACACCCTCATTTCAAGTAAAGATGAGGAAATACAAAAATCACAATGGTTCTAAGAGATGAGCAACAAGGAAATGAGAGCTGTGATCCCATCATCTTCAGCAGACAGGGATTCAAACTATGTGGTTTCTGAAGAAGAAACAATTCCTTGTCCTTAAAGAAAAGGAACAGCAAAACTGCCTTTTTTTTTTTTTTGCCTGGAAGCAAGATCTGTTCAGACTGAACAGCAGGTTATGGGCAGTGATGGATGTTACATGGTAGAGGTGTTGAAAATCAAGCTGGGCACAGCCTGCTGGGGGGACAAGGGCTTCAGATTTTGGAAGTCGAGGATCATTTATAATCATGTGATATTCAGTGTCATCCAGCTCACAAACCTGCTGCTGTAACATCTTTGTGGGTTTAAAGGATGTTTTGGGAACATTTCAAATTTGACTAGGATGTGGCAAATCCCTCTTACTCCCAAGAAGTCTGGTTTGGTGGGTCATTATTTATCCTTTCTAAATGTAGCCTTCACATGTATGCTGACCTTAGCTTCAACTTCCAGACACATTTAATTGTGATTTTCCCCACTAGATTCAAGAGCCAGCTGTTATTAGAAATCCTTCCCCAGGAAATCTTGTTACACTGCACTGAAATCACTTCTAAGACTCTCTTTCACATATAAAATCGAGTTTCTGTAGCCTCTTGCTATGAGGAATGTCCTGAGTTGGACAGATATTGCTCAGGGCACTTCCCTTGCACACAGGCTGGAAATGGTACCTTGTCCCTGGTTCTTGCACCACCTTGTGGGAGAAAGGAACACAGGAGGGAAAAAAATGTTCAATTCTCAGCAAGGGTGACTATGAGGCTAAATAAAGGACTTGCAATAGTAAGTTATTGGTAACACTAATATTTGCAATGATAATTTTTTCGCTGAAAACAGTGAAAAAACACAGATAAGCCTGGGTGGAATGTCAGGCAAACTGAGGGGAAAAAAGGAAAGGCTCTGAAACATCTACTGATCTCACTGAGGAGGTGCAACATCCCAACCAAAGGGGTAAGAGCAGCCCAGAATCTGTTGGTTTGGTGTCCCTCAGCCATAACACACAGCATGGCTGTGCTCTGTCACTGACAACAGCTGCTGTCACACACCCTGGGTCACACAGCGAGGTCTGGGCCAGCTCAGACAGCCCTGTGCCACTGCAGTAGTGCCCAGCTGGGCAGGGCTGGCACTGCTCCTCTGCCTCCAGGCCCACCGAGGGGGAGAAGGATCCAGGAGGACATGGCATGGGATGCCCTGTGCCCCTGGGGCAGAAATGTCCCACGGGGCAGATGTCATTGCCAGGCAGAGCCAGGCTGGAGGATTCCACCTGCACCAGAAAAACACAGAGGAAAAAGCGTCGTGAAAAGGAGATTTAACACAATGTACGCAGAGACAGCTCTGGGAAGGGCAAAACAAAGACCATGGCTGGCATAAAAAGGGGCTTGGATGCTGATGTGTGGCTGTGCTATCCCTCATGCCAGCTTTTGGAGGGGATATTAGATCACACACTCCAGTGTAATGTACAGAAACACAGGTCTGGCCAGAATTTATCAGTGGGCAGTGACATATTCCAGCTGACACCAAGAAGCAGCTGAGGAGCGTTCAGGGGCAGCAGGAAAAGGCATGAGCAGCCTCATGAAGAGCAGGAATGCTTGGAAGATATGACAGCAGAAGCCACGAGAATGTGACAGCCCAGTCCTTGTCCCCAGGTCACTGGGTTTTCCTGTGCTGCTGCCTGGCACTCACCCTGTGTTTGAAGGGGGCTGGGCTGACAGCTCCCTTGGCACAGTGATAACCTGGATAGCAAAATCCAGAGGGCTGGGATAGACCTGGGGCTGAGCAATACATGCCTAAAATGAACAGAAAACAGCCTCGGTGTGAGGAGCTGCACAGACCATCATAATTTGAAAGGAGAACTCAT
Organism: Pachyramphus minor; assembly: GCA_013397135.1. Taxonomy (NCBI): domain Eukaryota; kingdom Metazoa; phylum Chordata; class Aves; order Passeriformes; family Tyrannidae; genus Pachyramphus; species Pachyramphus minor. The sequence continues at coordinate 427,612 of VYXB01007856.1, read as the reverse complement.
GTTTTCCTCACCCTTCCCAGGTACATCCCCGGGGTGCCCCGTGCCCAGTCCATACTCACCTGCTGGGCAGGGCTCACAGTCAGACTCACGAGTGGCACCAGGCCTGGGGCCAAAGGTGCCCTTTGGACACGGGTGCTCTGTGCTGAGGTTGGTCCCTGGCAGACAGAAGTGCCCAGCAGGGCACAGCTCAGGAGTGTGTGCTCCAGGACCTGGGGTACAAAGAACAGCACCTTGCTCAGCAGATACAACAGGTCACAGGCAGTGTCCTTCTTTATCAACATCCATCTCTATCTCTCATCCCCTATTCCTCCCTATTGTGTTCATCCAGACACAGAAAAGGAGATCCCATGGGGCAGGAGAAGCCTCGTGGATAGTGATGGGGACCAGGTCTGGCAGGTGAGCAGTAACAGCAGAACATGGTCCTTCAGAAGTGGTTTTGCCCAGATCACACACAGTTAAACCCCTGTCTCCTGGAATCATGATCTCCTCCACCATATACCTCTAAGAAGCACCAAAAAGCACCTATTCTCTGAATTCTCTCGCTCAGCCTCAGGCAAAGAACATCTTAGTGCACAGGTAAGTCAGTTCTGAATTAAATCCCTGGGGAAATCAGGGGGTTTTCAATTAAAACGCTCAGCTGGGATTCTGAGGCTCCCAGCTGAGGTTCCAGCTCTGCTGAAACTCGTGTTTTATCTCAGTCAAGTCATTTCTTCCCCGTTGTTTCAGTTCCTCACCCGAGAAAGGAAAAGCCCCTTTTTGTCTCACAGGAGGTGATGGATGAATTTGTAACTGTCACAGCGTGACCACAAATATTTCAGTGCTGAGGGGAGCAAATAAACACCTTGTGGAGGCAGATGGTGAGAACCTCTGAGAAGGAGCAGCTGTCTCAGAGCACAGGCTCTGGCTGCTGGCCAGACCAGGAACTGCTTGCCAGGAGGGTTTGTTTCCCTGAGAGGCCAGAGACATGTCAGACACGAAGAAGAAGTGGCTGAGCCAAGAAATAAAGAAGTGCAATAGCAAACAAGAAGCTTTATGGGTGACCTGAGGCTGCTACTGAGAAACCAGCAGGAGTTCTGGACAACAAATGATTTGGGGCATTAATATTTAGTGTGCATCACTACCCAAAGAGGATGTGAGGCACTGAGTTTGTTCTTTCTTTGTCTGCTCAGGACCAGGGTGTAAGAAATAAAGCTGTGCTGGGTGTCTGTGTGTGACCCCCCAGCACAGCAGCAGAGCCTCACCACTGCAGGAGTACCCAGCTGGGCAGAGCTGGCAGTCTGCTGACTGCCATTTTCCACTGCCAGGGTTGAAGCTTCCAGGACTGCAAGGGATTGGGAATTCAGAGCCTTCAGGGCAGTAGAAGCCAGGGGGGCAGTGCCTGTGATCTGGTTGAGTGGATCCAAGGTCACAGAAATACCCAGCGTAACATGTTCCTGCCAGAAAGAAAAGCTTTGGTGTTAGGTTTAATATCAAGGGGGGAAAAAAAAAAGCAGCAAACTGGGAGACAAAAGCTGTGTTAATTTTTAAAACAGAATTATTTTTATTTTTAATATAATATTAATTTAATTACTATAAAATCATTAAAACATGTTAATTTAATGACAAAAATACAATGGAATACACACCAGAAACTGCAGCCAGGCCTTCTCCTTGGCAGAACCTCCCTGCGGGGCAGGGCAGACAGGAATTCCGGAAAACCATCCCAGTCTGAGGCAGAAAGGTGCCCGTGGGACAGAGCTGGGGTTTGCTGCTGCCTGGGGGGCAGTAATGCCCTGCTGGGCACAGGCTGCCTGTCCCATCCCTCACAGGGTTGGGCACACGTGCCTTGGAAGCGCAGTAATAGCCGGGAAAACACGGACCACTCGGGGCTGAGAGTCCTAAAGAGGAGGAGCATCCATCAGCTAAGCCAAGGGCAGCACATAAATCACAGCCCCTGGATTAAACAAACCAGACAAGCTTTGTCACCACGATGAGTTCAGAGCCCACTGGCCTGTGAGAAGCTCTGGGACTTAAAAAGCTCGATCCATACTCCCAGTATTTACTCACACAGCTGATTCCCAGAGAGCTAAAAGCCCAAACAGCTTTCCAGATCACTCTCACAGAAGGGGCTGATCCTTACAGGTCTATCCACTAAGAGACAATCAAAACCAAAGGAGTCCTACAACCCACTTGACTTTTGGTTTTATAACCTTTGTTAGAACAAACCCATCTTAATCTGCCTTTAACTGAACTTTCAAAAGATACCTTGCAAAAAACCATTTAAAATTATGACAAAGAATCCCTACTCCAGGAATCCCAGGGATCACTACAAATGGTTCTTGAAAGCCACAGGAACTGCACAGGATGTTTCACTGACTGGTGGAACTTTTTGACTCTCCTGGCTACAAACCAGCCTGGGACTGTGTTTAATCCATATGTGATTCCCACCTGCACTGGCACAGAAGGTGCCTCCAGGACAAGGCTTGCAGTCCCTGGGGTTTCCCAGTCCAGTCTGGTTGCTGTAGGTGCCCTCTGGACACGGGTACTGGTGGGCAGCCTTTGTTCCTGGCAGGCAGTAATATCCTGCTGGACATTCCATTGGTTTGACCACACCATGGGAGATGTTCTCTTGGAGATCAACTGGGTGATCTTCTAGGGCACAGAACCTGCAAAAAAACCCCAAAAAACAAAAACACCCCAACCCTAAACTAAGAAGTTTCTTCTGCACAACAATGACAGTCTAAGACACACAATGAAAGTAAATTCCTTGGAAAGAAACAAATGGAAAACTAAGATATAATCTCTCGGGACCACCCTGTCCATCCCAGCAGCCAGACCTACTAGGATGGGTTTGCTATAACACATGAATTGTGGTCCAGAAAATGACACAATAAAGGCAAAAGTGATCTGAAAACAGAAACAGGAAAACCATCTCTTACATCAAAGTGTGTATCTTGTGTATCAAACACAGAGCAGCCTAAGGCAGAGGGAAATACACATTTAATTCCTAATAAAGCATCAAGAGAAGGGAACAAATCCATGTCACTTACATTCCTGCTGGGCACGTTTCACACTGGATTTTACCAGTCTGGTCCTGATATTCTCCAGGGGGACAAGGCACAGGCTCTGGGCTGCCAGTGGGGCAATAGTGACCCACAGGACATAAATAATCTAGGATTAAAAAAAAAAAGAAACACACTTCTACATCACTGCTGATGGTTATTCCTGAACAGCTGCATGGAGAAAGCAGCACCACAAACCTAGAGTTGGAAGATTTAATAAGATAAAGTCTTGATGAAGAATAACCTACCACCAGTTTTGTTAAAAGCATTGCTGCCCTAAACAGCCTCCAGAGATCTGAAGGGGCTGCAGCCTGTCTGCACTGGCTCATGGGTCACTAAATTCCATGTCTAATACACCAGGATTTGAGCCACAGTTATCCCTCCATCACCCTCGTGAAAGGGAGAATGGACAATCCCATATAATCTCCCTCTCACTAGTTTTTTCTTACAAAGGTGCAAATATCACAAGGAATAAGCTCCTTTTGGGGTATTTTTCAGCTTGTTTTTTACCTTGGTAAGATCCCCTGTTTTTCCTACTATATTTACACACCCTCACCCACTACTTCAAGATGTGTTACTTGGAATAACTTTTGGAAAGCATATTTTAATCTCAATAGCTCTCCATTTCTAAACCTAACTTGAAACTGTAAGTAAGGTCAGATTTTAAGATCCTGCCACTGTAGCTAAAGAATGACCCCAAAGATCTCCTACCTGACTGCTGCTCTGACACAGAGCCTGCTGGGCAGAACCATCCTGCCTTACACAATCCTTCTGGGGAGCTGTGGCCATGCTGGGAACAGAACCAGCCCGGGGAGCAGGGCTGGCAATCCTGTGCTGACTGGCCCCCATGGTGAGCCAAGAAGGAGCCTGGAAATCAAAACCCACCAAAATCACACTCTCACATCGTCCCAGGCCCTGCTGGAAGTGGTTGTGGGGCTGCTCACACAGTAACTCTCTGACTACACTGGTCCCAGCTCCCTCCTGCAGAAGATGCCAAAAGAATGCTGGATATGAAGGAATTCCATGGGAATGTAGTTTTAACACTTCCTTAGGTGACAGGTTCCTCGAAGAGGGGTCTGGGAGAGCTTGGTCCTGGTTGCTGGCTGAGGTGAATTCTATGATCCTGTGATTTATTCCTGGTCTAGTCTGAGCAGTGCAATCACTTGCTTAGTGTAGCCATAGATTCAATCCAGGAAAAAACCAACCATCCCACAGCCTCTCACTACACTTAACCCTCTGTCCCTTTAATGATGATGATAAAGGACAGAGGCTCTTACTGTGACCTGTCCTTCAGGAGGGCTCAGCCAAGAGCTTCCCCCCCCACCAACAGCAGCACATGGGTTCCAGGACCAGCCCTGCAATTCTTGTCTAAATGCAGATTTAGGGCTGATTTTCCAATACAACAGCACTGCATTAGAGGCTGTTTTCATGCTGATAACAGCTGTCCCTCAGGGAACACAGGCAAGGCTCAGCACAACATGACAGGAGGCTGCAGAGCAGAGCTTCAGGCTCAGACAAGCTCAGCAGCTCCCTGGGCACTGGGAGGAGAAATGACTCCCATTTGACTCCCAAAGGACTCCCAGCTGCCATCAAACCTACCTGGGGGACAGGGAGAGGGAGAATAACTCCCTGCAGGACAAAAGTGGCCTCGGGGGCAGATGTTTCCCACTGCTCCATCCCTGGGGTTGGGGAGTGTGGAGCCCCCCGTGCAGTAAAATCCAGCCTGACAGGGACCTGACGGAGCTGCCAGCTCTGAGGTGGCACAGAACCAACCTGGAGCAGGGGACAGAACCAAGATCAGCCTTTCAGAGGCACAAAAACCAGTCACAGCACGACTGGGTTTCCCTGGGGATCTTGGCAAAAGGGGAAAGAACACAGAGGTACAAAAACTGCAACCCAGCAAACTTGTGCAGGAAAAAAAGACTCTTCTCCTACCTGGAGGGCAGGGAAGAGGAAGAAATGACCCAGCAGGACAAAAGGTTCCTGCTTGGCACAACCCAACAGATCCAGAAGGTGGGGCTGCCATCCCTGTTAATGGAAAAGACACAGCCTAAGATGAAACATAATTGCAAACATTACTGCAAAAATCTTACTATGAGAGCTGAGGAAGAACAGAACTACAGCACTGAATTCAGGAAAATAAAAAGGGGAAAAAAGCCACCTTGAACCTGATTAGGTCTTTCAGGTGACCCTAATGTCCTCCTCAAAAACAACCATCATCACAATTTATTGCTCCCCTTCATACCAGACATATTCCCAGGAAACACTGGTTTGCTTGACATGGATCCAGGTGGACAAAACCACCCAGGCATGCACAGTCCATCTGGTCTTGCCAGGCCTGGCTTGGAACAGACCCTTCCAGGAGGGCACAGCTGGCACTTGGAAGCATCCCAGAGATTTAAAGCTTCACTGTAGGTTCCAGGGGGACAAGGATATTGCGTGGCAAATTCTGTATTCCTGGGGCAATAATGACCTAGGGAAGAAAAGATGGTTTCATAACAGTTAACACATGCTGGAAGAATCACACATGGAAAGAATTCCCCTCTTCTCTTCCTGGGAAGGACTGATTGTGGGCCCATCCTGCAATTTGTCATTATGTGTCACAGAAACATCCCAGGGGCTGCATCAAATAAAGTGATCAGGGCTGAGGAGCAGCAGGATGAGGGTGGGGAGGTGCAGTCACACCCACCTGCAGGACAGTCTGTGTAGTTTGCAGAGGCAGATGTGCAGTAAAAGCCTTCTGGGCACCCCAGGCACTGTGCCATCCCCCAGGATGGGCTGTAGGTCCCTGCAGGGCAGGGCTGGGCTCTGCTGCTCCCCATCACACAGTGATGGCCAGGGGGACATGGACCTCCGCTCACTGTCGTCTTGGAAGAGAAACTCCACAGTTACAGCCTGAAAACTCAGAGGCTGCCCTTGCAAAAGGGTCTCTGTCAGACTCCACCGCTGAAGAGAATGAGAGTATGAAATCTGTGCTCACCCCTCAGTCTCCCAGGCTGCACACACCTATCTTTTTCCAAAACAGAAGATCAGAATTCTGCCCATAATAAATCTCAGTGGGCTGTGGCACAAGGCCAGTGCCTTGTTGAGTTATCATCTTTACAAATTCATACTGTATTTTGCCTCAGAGGAAGGCTGACAGAATCAGCATTCTAATCAAACTCAGGCACTCCCAACCTCTGTAATTTTAATCAGATTTGGCATTCCACTCTGCTCTGCAGCATCAATATGCAAAGAGAGAGCTACTTTTGCCCAGCTTTGAGATGTAAAGCTCAAAGAAGGCCAGGTGTGTTTTGTCATCTCTGGCCTCTTTCACTATCAATAAATCAGATATACCTGATGAGATAACACAATAAAAGAGAGTTTAATCCAGACCCAAAAACCTAAGGTGCCCTTATGGCTTTCAGTTCCACAGACATGATATTTTGTGGCATTTATATCACAAGCACAGCTTACCTTGGGAGGTTTAGGAGAAATGGTTCCTCCACTGCAATAGAATCCAGCCTCACATAACCCACTTGGAGAGACAAGTCCAGCCCCATCACAGAAATATCCTGAAATTAAGAAGGACCATAAATTAAAAAGACCATAATGATACTGATGATCCTTGTGGGAATGTTCTGTGATATTGGCCACAAAGACAGACAACAGCAAGTACACAGTGAGGAAACATTCAGTGCAGCACCACAGTTGATGTCACCCACATCTCTGCTCCTGGAGATGCTTTCACTGGGAATGGCAGCAGGGGCAGAGCTTCCATGCCTGAACAAACAACCTTTGTGTCATCTCTGAGTGTGAAAGCATCTAGAGAAAGGCTGGAAAGGGAAACTCTCAGCTTGCACTTCACTGTGAGTATCCACTTCTGTGGGAAACGGGCAGATTTCGCCTCTCTGTGCTCTGCCAGCACCTCTCTCTGAGCAAGCAGTGGTTCAGGAGTGCCTGCTCTGGAACCACAGCTTCTCAGGAGCCCCAGAATGGCACAAATCTCATCAATCCTTTCTTCAAGGTCGTACCTGCATCACAGAGGAGGCAGCCCTCGATCCCAGTATTCCCAGAGGAGCTGCTGTAGTAACCAGGAGGACACAGCTGTGGGAAGGCAGAGCCCAGAGGGCAATAAGCTCCCTTGGGGCATGTGTTCCCCTGAAGACCATCTGTAGGTGTTGGGCTGGAGGCACCTCCAGTGCAGTAAAACCCAGCCAGGCAGGGTCCTGTAACGTGGGGCTGCCCTGCAAGTCCACAGTAATGCCCTGAAAAGCAAAATAATGCCACGAGGAAGAGTAGAAAAATCCAGAGAGGTACTTCAGAGACACACCAACCCCATCCACTGAACCTCAAAGACGTTCAACACCCATTTTCACACATTGTCCTGTCACCCTGCTGAGAGATCTGTGTTACCTGGGTCACAGGGGGTGCAGTGAGACCTCAGGCTGCTCCCAGTCTGGGGGTTGTAAGTCCCTTTGGGGCATGGGAACTGAGCTGCAGAAGCAGTACCTGCAGGGCAGTAGTGGCCAGCTGAGCATTCATTCTCCAAAAAGGAAGAGGAATTTTTGGGGCAGAAAAACCTGGTCCAAAGAGAGATTAAAAAAGAAAAAAAAAAAAAAGGGGAAATTTTTTTCCTAGTAATATTCTATTCAAATAATACATATTTTATTTCTATCTATATAAAAATATATACTNAATTCATATTTTATTTCTATCTGTATAAAAGTATATAATATATAGCAATGGTATATAATATTAGTAATATACAATATATAATAATATACAGTAATGTAGAAAATGAAACCATAAAATATAATAATATCTAATAATGACAATAATATATAATTATAATTACATATAACCTATAGCAATAAAGCATAATATCGGTAATATAAAAATATATAACATATTGTAGAACATATACTATATTCTAGCAATATTCTAATTTCCCTAGTAATATTCTATCCACAAATACCCACCCACCAGTGGTGGGACCAGCTTGTCTAATGTGGCTGCTGCACTGTACTGACCAGTAAAGGCAGTTTCTTATGCATATCACTGCATCCTCAGTTGTTTCCTNCAAAAAGGAAGAGGAATTTTTGGGGCAGAAGAACCTGGTCCAAAGAGAGATTTAAAAAAAAAAAAAAAAGGGAAATGTTTTTCCTAGTAATATTCTATTCAAATAATTCATATTTTATTTCTATCTGTATAAAAGTATATAATATATAGCAATGGTATATAATATTAGTAATATACAANATAATATCGGTAATATAAAAATATATAACATATTGTAGAACATATACTATATTCTAGCAATATTCTAATTTCCCTAGTAATATTCTATCCACAAATACCCACCCACCAGTGGTGGGACCAGCTTGTCTAATGTGGCTGCTGCACTGTACTGACCAGTAAAGGCAGTTTCTTATGCATATCACTGCATCCTCAGTTGTTTCCTCCTGTGCCAAATTGATGGCATAATTGCAAAAGCCACAGAGACATAATTTTCTTAACTTGAGTCATAACACATCCAGGCTGTGATTCATCAACTTGTAAAAGTTAATCAAGGTCAAATCCACTGAGTAATTGGAGATAAATCCCCCAAGGAAAAGCCAGGCTCAGCATCAGGTGATTTTCAAGATCCTCTTCCCCTTCAACAGGCCTCTGGCAGCCTGTTGCCAAGGGAACCTTCTATTATCTCCAGACAGCAGCAAAGTTTATGGTGCCAGTTGGTTTCTGTGCTCTGCACAGCCTAAATCCCCTTCCATGGACATGGAGTTAGGACTTTTCCTGGTCCCATAATCATCTACACAGTGTTGTGAGACAGAGCTCAACAGCTGCTCTGCTTCCTCATGGAGACAAGTGCCTTTCAGTGGCAAGATAACTCTTCTTTCCACCTCATCCTCTTCCCTGTGCTGCTTTTCCCACCACATCCAGGATAAACAATAATTTCCACTAGTCCCTTACAATGTGTATAATCCTAAGATTACCCTCTCATTCTTACCCTTCAGGACAGGGGAGGCAGCTGGTTTGCCTTTGGGAAGGGTTATAGGATCCTGCTGGACAAGCAACTGGAAGAGCTGTGCCCTTGGGGCAGAAATACCCTGGGAAAGAAAGACAGGACAGCTCAGAATCAGCAGCCTTTGGAAAAATCAAGGGCAAACCAGGCATTTAAAAGTGGGAGCTGAACTCACCCGGTGGACAGGGCACTGGCTGCTCACCAGAGACACAGTACTGACCCTCTGGGCAAGGCTGGCACTGCTCCCCGTGGGTGTGGGGCAGGTGGGAGCCAGGGGGACACAGGGCTGGAGCTCTGGAGCCAGGGGGACAGAAGTGACTGGGGGGACACGGAGCTCCCGAGAGGCCGTCGGTGGGTGTGGGGCTCTGGGCACCAGCAGCACAGTAGTACCTGCAGCAGGAGCACCCTGGGTGTTCAACAGGGTACAAAACCCTTTGTAGGCCACCCCTGCTCACAGCAGAGTGTGCAAACGTGCTTGTTCTACTCACCCTGGGCTGCACTGCCCTGAGGGAGCCCCCTGCCCTGAGCCATTGCAGAAATATCCCCCAGGACAGGGCTGGCATTCCTGCAGACTCCTGCTGCCCACCCTGCCAGCCCATGTGCCAGGAGGGCATTGCAGGGGAACTGCTGCACCTGGAATCAACCACCCCAGAGTGAGGAAATGGCCCCTCAAGCTTCCCAGGAATGAAGAAAAGTCATGTTTCAAAGCACCCACCTTCAGGACAGTAATGCCCAGCAGGGCAGGGATGTCCCGACTCTCCATCCTGGGGATCTCTTACCCTGGCACCACTTTTACACCAAAATCCCTCAGCACAGTCTCCTAGAAAACATAATAATCTATGCAAAATACAATGAATATATGAAAATATAAAGGCACATAAACACAAATTTCAGAATGCAGACTGACATTCAGCATATATCATGCACAGTGCAGAGCCACTGCCAGTGCAAAAATCAGGAAATGGTCAGCAAGCAGAGGAGCTGCTTGTAAGTGCCAGGAGGGCACAACTGGCAGCAGATGCCACACTGACAGAAAAAGAGCACTTCCCTTTGCCCTGACTGAGCACTACCTCCACATCTCAACAAGTATTCAAACACATTTCTCTTTAGAATCGTATTCAATACATCCCAAAATATTAAAGAATTCCATTAAAGTGCTTTGCTGAATTAGGGCCTTTTAGGACAAGGACCAACAAAAAAAATCATCAGCACTGATGTGGAAAAACAATCTTGAAAAAGATGGAGATGTCCTTGCTGGGTATTTCAGCCACTCTTTCTCTGCCAGACTTAATCACCTGCACATCAGTCACATGAAAGGATTAATCCTTTGGGAACTGGGGTGAAAAAACCAAACTAATTGTAAAAAACAAAATGCCAGACAGGTTTGACACTGAAAAACTCCTACTGTATTTTTTATTAAAGCTGCACATGTAGAATTCTAGTTTCTGCAGTCATTCTTTCACATCTTGCTTGGGAAAATGAACCTTTTTCTTTCCCAGGAAGTCAAATGGGACAGTTCACCCAAGGTGGGGTCAGAACCCAGGAGTCCAAGCCCTGCATTAACCATCAGCCACTGACATGACTCTGTAGCAGGAACAAGGATGCTCAGAACAGCAACTTACCTGTTGGGGCAGCAAGGCCAGGGGATTCACAGTATTTTCCTGGTGGGCATCTTTGACATTCCTGGATAGTTCTCAGTTTTTGCCTCGGCCCAAAGGTTCCTGCAGGGCAGCTGTACTGGGAGCTCCTGCTGGTCCCTGGTGGGCAGTAAAAGCCTCGTGGGCAGGGGTAAAGGGTGAAATCAATAACTGGCCCTTGCTGGCTGTCACAGTAATAACCTGCAGGGAGACAGAGGGAAAGAAGCTAAATCAGAGAGACATGAGCTACAGAGGTGCTACTCATTAGGAGAGAACAGCTTCTCCCAGCATACAAAGCTCAGTGGCCACTCAAAAAAAAATAAACCTCCTGCTGGCCCTAAATAACTATTGATCTGACTCACAGCACTGCTGGCATGAATGCATAGCAAAGCTTTCCACTTGCTGCACTCTTTAGAAGGAAATTTAGCACTCAGAGGCCTCCAGAACACAGGACAAAGCTTAGAGGTGACACAGGAAAACATCTGAGGACACAACATTGATGTCTCTGTTTCCTTTCAGGTGCTGAAACCCTTCAAAGAAAGTTTTCCCAGTGAACATCGGAGTTTTCCCCTGGCAGTATTTAAATTGCTCAGAACACGCAGATGTTGCCATTTCTTTCACATTTGAGTTGTTTTAACCTTTGCTGGCCTTTTCACATAGAGACAGAAAATGTTCTCCACCAGTGAAGAGCAGGAACCACCAAGGTAGGCAGAAAGTCTCTAAACTGTGACCCATAGGAAGGCTCAAGAGTTTGTAACAAGCAGCCACTTTTTGTATGAGGGAATCACAGAATAACATTTGGATAATAACTTCTGTTTTCTGGATGCCTGTGTGGACCACAGCACCTCAGACTCCTGTCAGCTCTCCCAGCAGGGCAATAGCTTTTCCACTCTCAACCAGTGACTCAGAGAAGACATTTATTTTGGATTTGTCCAGTTTACACTGACTCACACTCCCCTGAGCACTTCCCCAGAGTCTCTGGGGGTCTGCAGTGCAGTTCATGCCCCACTTACCTTCCCAGCACTCCCCAGTCGGGGCACTGAGCCCAGGTTCCTCACAGTAGAAGCCAGAGGGGCAAGGCTGGCACTCAGAAAGTGTTTTCCTCCCTGGGAGGCTGGAAAAGGTGCCAGCTGGGCACAGCTGGGGCACTGCTGATGCTGCAGCTGTGAGAAGAGAAGCAAGACAGAGAGAGATGAACAAGGAAAGAATGGAGAGGACATTATTACCCTCATTTTACTCAGGGAAACAGAAATGAAGCCAATTATCTTCTAAAGTTCAGGTATTGAGACAAAAATATCACTTTATCACCTTCAAAAAACAGGCCAGGGGAAGAACTGGGGAAAGAATTTGGGACTTTATGGTCAGACCCCAGCAAGTTGGCTACCACACCCTCAAAATCACCCACCAGAGCCTCAGATATTAAAGGACATGAAATTTTTAGTACTTCAGGCATTATGGGACGTGGAATCCTTAGTCCTGGCTGTGCTGGATACTCACTGCAGTAGGTCCCCACAGGGCAAACATTCCCAGTCACACCATCTGTGGGTTTAGGGAGAGCTGCTTCCCTTTCACAGTAAAACCCAGCAGCACATTCCCCACTGGGGACAGACAGACCTGGAACACAGAGAGGATGGTGACACTCAAAGCACTGAGACCAAGGGAGAAAAGCAGGAAAAACAACTGCTCACATCCTCCCTCTGGAAAACACCACAGGCATCTCCCAAGCACAGCTCCGTGCAAGCACCAGGATAAAACAATTCCTACTGAACACACTGAAAGAAAAGCAAAAGGACAGAAAAGGAGTGGGAGGAAATGAAGCATCAGTCAGTATTTCAGCACCTGCAGCTCTGCAGAAGCAGGGTGCAGGTAATTTGGCAGCAGACCCTGGTGCTCCACACCCATGAACCTGTAATGAAGTGTGTTCACACTGGTCCTCTGAAGATGGGAACATGGCCACAAAGACACTTACTCAAGGTCACACAGCAAATTCTGGCAAAATCAGGTTTACCACCCAGAAATAGAACTTAGATTTAGGGTCCTCTAAAGAGCTCTTAAAAAGCAAACATTCCCTTGTCCACACGACGCCTTTAGTTTATCTCCACTCCAGAAAGGTCACTGCTGTTCCCCAGAGAGACAAACCTGAAGCATTGCAGTAAAACCCAGGAGGGCAAGGAAGGGGCTCTGGGCTCCCTCTGGGGCAGTAGAACCCAGCTGAGCACTTCCCTCCAGTGGCAGTGGCTGGGCAGAGGCAGTTGGCATTGGTGTAGTTATCCAGGTCAAAGGGCTGGGAGGTCCAAGCAGCTGAGATGCAAAACCAGCCTGAGAAGAGAAAGCATGACTGAGACCCTGGAACTATCCTGAATAAACCAGCTGGGATGGCTTTGTCATGTCTGCACAGAACAGCCATGAGCACACAGAATAGGTTAACACCACCCAAATTTAACACCACCACAGAACAGTTTTCCACGCAGTGATGCTTTTACAGAACACCACAGCAGCAGAGATTCTGGGAGATCTTGCAGCCCTAAGTTCAGTACTTTTGCTTTCTGATCCCAGGGCTCAGTTCAGCTGCCTGGGCAGGTTCAGAAGGCAGATGCAGAGACTGCTCGGGGTGACCAGACACATCCTACATGAAGCCTGGGCCCATCTGAACCAGGAGATGGGACTCAGGTGGATGCCCAGGGTGTGTTCAGTCATACTGAACCTACAGGTAGGCAAGGGAATCAAGCAAACCCATTGGAAGGTAAAAGCTGCAGGATAAAAGCATCAGCCTCCCAAACACACTGTCCCCAGGTGCTGTGCAACATCACAGCCAAGCTGCCCCACACTCACCTGCATCACACTGGCCTGAGGCTGCTGTCAAGCCCTCCTTGCCACAGTAGTGCCCAGGGGGACAGGGCAAGCAGCTATCCAGGCTCTGTGTCATGGGGTCAGGGTTGTAGTAGCCCCTGGGACAGGGAAACTCAGTGGCAAACCTGGTTCCTTTGGAATAAAGAGAGCAAGAATCTTTCATGGACTATAAACATCATCTATTGATCCTGCTTTATCACTTCATGACATTTTTTCCAGTTTATCTCACTGCTGATCCCCACAGCCTTTCCTGGCCAGGACAGTCCCTGGGTACTGTTTAATTTGCTTGTGAGGGTGTTAAACAACACCCATATCCATGGTTTAAAACACTGTTGGTTTTTTCCCCTGTGAAGAACCAGACTGACACATAAACATTTTGTTCACAGAGCTCATTTCTTGCCTTTAAGAAGGATGTTTCAGCCTGGCCAAGGGATTGCTTTGTGCCCAGGGCCCATCTCACCTTTGGGGCAGTAAAACCCAGCTGGGCAAGGGTTGGTGCTGTAGCTGGTGGTGTTCTCTGGGCAGTAGTACCCTGCAGCACAAGGGGAGCAGGCAGTTTGTCTGGTGAGGTTGTTGTAAGTCCCTGCAGGGCAGGGGAAGGGAAAGCTGCTTCCTGATGGGCAGAAGTGGCTCACAGGACAAGGACCTCCTTTCTCCCCCAGACCTATAGCACAGAGAGGAGAAGAGGAGTGGAATTGGAAGTCTTCCCTGGAAATTATGATTTCTGAGACACAATAAAATGACAGGCTGTGTCCATTACAGGCAGACACCCATAACCTCCCCCGTGCAAACACCTCATTTGAGAGCACAGACCAGCTGCTTCTTCACCCTTGGTACAGCACAAATCCCTCAAACAGCATTTATACAGGGGGTTTGGGTGACTGAGAGGAGGCAGGGGCAGGAATACTGTGGGAAAAGGTGGCATTTTTTAAAGCCACTTGTTTGCCAAACCCCCAGATGGGTGTTGCCCCAGTGCAGCTCACCAGGTGGGGATGGGGAGGAAGCCCCAGGCAGGCAGTAGTAGCCAGGTGAGCAGGGTCCTGAGGGGGCTGTGAGGCCAGAGGAGCCACAGAAATGGCCAGATGGACAGGCTGTGCAGCTGGAGTCCTGCCAGTTGTGGAGCCTGAGAGGGACACAAGCAGGTTTTGTGTTGGCAGGAGTGCAAGCTCAGCAGGTACAACACTGGTGCCTTCAAATCTGGCAAAGTGAGAGCAACCATGGAGCTTTCATGATCAGTGCAAGGACATGTGTAGTGAGCCTTCCTGAGCTGTATTTTGTTGCTTGAAGGACTAAGGGAGAAACAAAAAGGAAAAGGAAAACAAAAATTTGGACCAGCAGAGCCCCAAATCTTACCTGTCTGAGTAAGTGCCCATGGGGCATCTCTGTGGGATACTTGTGCCAGCTGGGCAGAAGTGTCCAGGTGGGCATGGGCCACCAGTGCTCGTGTTTGTGGCTCCATTAGGGTTTGGGACACTTGCTCCTACACGAGGAAGACAGAGCAAAGGTATCCTGAACAATATGAGTTGCTATCCATAGGCAAGTCCTCCATGTCCAAAGAATCATCTCCATGGGTGACAGAAGAGAATGTGACTTATTGCTGGTTGTAACTTATGACAATAAAGCCAAAAATCTGTAGTGGGCTGGAATAACTAACACCAAGTATCACAAGGGCCACAGCTTCCTACTTTTTCACTCCTTTTGCCCTGTGAACACTGAATTCAATACCTCCTGTGCAGAAGAATCCTGGCCAGCAGGGACCACTGGGAGAGGACAATCCCCATTCTCCACAGAACATTCCTGGAAGACCAGGGAAAAGAGGGAAAAGAGTATCAGTAAACTGGGAGAAAAACCAGGAGAGGTGCTGTGCTGCATTCACTGATTGGAAGGCAAAAGGGGAAGATTTTTGAGAAAGCAAATCCCTCAGCATCAGCATAACTGGGACAAAATCACACTCCATACTCCTGTGGGAAACCCTGAATGTGACCCCAACTCTCCTGCAGAGCCTCAAAAACCCTGCAGCTCACTGGGGACGCCACCAGTGGGACAGGGATCCTACTTTTACTGTATATTTTAACATCTGCTTTTCCTAGAGGGGAAACGCGCGTCAGAAAAATCAGGAAGGGAGGGATGCAGTGAGATCACCCCCTTGGACACATCCCTACAGGGAGAACCAGAGTCATTTCCTCACCTGCAGGGCACTGTTGGCACCTCTCAGCCTGGCTGAGGCCGTAGGAGGGGTTGTAAGTCCCAGGAGGACAAGGATAAAAGTTGATTCCCGTTTTCTGAGGACAATAAAATCCAGGAGGGCAGCGACGTTTCAGTCCTTTGGAGCAGTGAAACCCAGCAGGGCAAGGGAGGCATTTGTCTTGACCTGTGAGGGAAATTCAGGAGACAAAAGGAAAAATAAAAGGAAATGGAGGGAAAACACCATGTGCACAAATGCTCTGGGAAGCAGAAATGGAAATAAGGTTGTTTTGTGAGCTCTCCTGCGGTAACTGGCCTTCAAATACACACTTTCTCCTGGGAGCATGGGATTCAGCAAACTTCCCAACTCCATCTTACCAGTAACCTCCACATCTCCCCATTAGGTGGCAGGAGGAACAGAGGGAAAGCTGGATAATGGCTTACAGCCTTCTGGGCACTGTCACAGCTACAAATCCAACCCCTGAGTGGGGAAATATATTCCCTATGTAACACCAGAGGATAAAAAAACCCCAACAACCCCCCCTTCCTCAACCCCCTTCTCTACCTCAATCCCCCAAAATACTGAATTTTCACAATGGCCAGCAGCTATCAAGTGCTTCTGGGATGCAGATAAAACCCATGAGCAGTGTTTCCATCTGCCCCAAGGCACAGTGCAGCTGCAGAGCCCCAGTCCCTGACCTGTTGCATTGTTGTATTCCCCACTGGGGCAGGGGGAAGGTGCTGCTGAGCCTGCAGGGCAGAAATGTCCTCGAGGGCAGAGATCTCCAGTGACCCCATCCTCTGGCTTTGCAGTCTTTGTCCTTCCCCTGCAGTAGTAGCCTTAAAGCAGAAAATATTTAAGTCCTCTCTCCCAGTCAAAACCAAATAATTTCTAATTTCCTGGCTCTGTCTCACCTCGTGCACAAAGTCCCACAGGAGCACCTTGGCCAGACGTGTTGCAGAAAAACCCAGGGGCACAAGGGAGGCACCACGAGGCATCCTGGGCCCCTCTCTGCCCATTCCAGGTGCCAGCAGGACATGGCATCTCTTTTGGGTGCGTGGTGCCAGCTGGGCAGTAATGTCCTTGTGGGCAAAGATCTCCAAATGGAAGCCCCACCTGGGGCAAGGAAAATAAAATTAATACGGTTTATAAAAGGTTTTGTAGAGACAAGAGGCCTTGAGCAGCATAAGGGGTTGAGGACTCACAGGTGAGGAGGTGCTGGAACCTGGGCTGCAGTAATATCCTGGCTGGCAAGGTCCTTCTGGCTCAGCCAGCCCAGCTGTGCTGCAGAACATTCCTGCTGGGCAGGGCTGGCAGGAGCCTGCCCTCACCACATCTGAGTAGGTGCCCTGCACAGAAAGAACCACTCAGTGCCCCTGCCAGGGCACTGGGAGCCTGCTGAAAACCACTGCTCGAGGAACAAGTCCGTATCTGACTCTTACCACTGGACATGGGAGAGGCAAGGAACTCCCAGCTGAGCAAAAATGCCCTTTGGGACAGTCCTGGGGTGCAGCCAGACCTGGCTCAGGGCAGAATGTTCCCTCTGGGCACTCCCTACAAAGAGACTGAGCACGGCCCTAAGGAGAAAACATGGAAAGGGCTTGACAGGTTCATGGGAATAAATAAACTTTCCACATTCTACCAACTCCCAGAGAGTCCCTGCTACGAGATAAACCCCCTGAAGGAATGACCTGCAGCCCAAATGTGACAGATTTGGGGTGTCTGAACAGCACCTTGTGTCATTAAAGCAGGGCAGGCACAGCCCTGAGCTAATAATAATTACAGCAGTGACACACACACGTGTTAATTCTGCCCTGCAAGGCCAAAGCCTCTGCAGCTTTCTCCTAAATTTGAATCATGCAAGAAAATTTAAGAAAAACTGCCAAATGAGCTCCAGACAACAGCCCTGGACTGATGGATCTGATGCCCTGACCCCAAGGTTCTCAGTTCTGCACAGGGTGTTTCTGTTGCAGGGTAAAAGCAAAGGGGGTGGTGATTACCCAGCTTAGCAGAAGACCCAAGTCCTCCTTTTTTTAAGCCTCATGAATTTCTATACACACATTTTACAGTTTCCAAGGGCTCTGATGACCCCTAGGTTACTAACACAGGGAATACCACCATACTCACAGGCTGGAAGCTGCCAAGGGGACATGGCTCTGGCTGGAAGGCTCCTGCTAAGGAATAATGCCCCTCCATCACCACTTGCTGAAGGGGATTTTTGGCCCCTCCTGTACAGAAGTAACCGGGTTCACAAGGTCCTGAGGGAGTTTGGCTGTTTGTCCCATCACAATACAGGCTATGGAGGGGAAAAACAAAAGCCTTGGATAGCCATAATGCCTTTTTTTTCTACTGCATAGAACAGTTCCAATACAAAAAAATCCCTGGAATCTTAGAGACCTGTTCCTGTTTGCTTGAAAAGCAGTTACAGAGCTGAAGGTAAGGATGGGCTGTGGATGACACTCACCCAGGTGGGCACTCCAAGCACTCCTGGAGGCTCCTGAGCCCACTGAGGTTGCTGTAGGTTCCTGGGGGGCAGGGGATGGGTGAGGGGCAGCCAGGGGGGCAGTAGGACCCAGCAGGACACACATCTCCTGTCACACCATCTGTGGGCAGCTGGAATTGGGAAAATTCAAAAAGTGGAGCAAGTGAGGTTAAAGTATTTAAGGCATCGCAGTGATGTGAGCAAAACAGAATCAAAAAAAAAAAAAAAAGAGAGATAGTACAGAGAACAGACAAGTGGGAAATGCAGCAAACACAAAGAGAATAAATAGGGATGACCTTTTTACAGAAGCAATCCCACTGTGATTCACACCCACTGACCTTCTAGTGTTGAGAGGGAAAATATGCCATCACCACACTCCCTTTGAGGGCAACACAAGGGTCCTTGTGCCACAAACTTGACTGTGAGCAGCACTAAATTGGGACTTTTGAAGTCACTGGGTTAATAAAAACCACCACAGTGGGGGAAAAAAACCCCAAATCACAGCAGAGCACAATCAGACAAGGAGGAGAAAAACTTGCCAACAGGACTTACTGGGGTCAGGGCTCTGCCCTGGCAGTAAAATCCAGCCTCACAGGGACCAGTTGGCCCAGTCTGTCCTGGGGCAGCACAGTAGAAACCACGGGCACAGGGGCTGCACTCCGAGGGTCCTGACAGCCCCTGCTTGGCACTGGAGGTGCCCTCTGGGCAGGGCTCAGGCTTGGAGCTGCCCTGGACACAGTAAAAGCCCTGCAAAACAAAGCCAGCTCAATCCATTCAGGGCTCTCCTGTTAAATAGACCCCCCCCCCAGCAGCTCCTTCCATCAGCTAAGCAGGGAAAACAACTCACTGCTGGGCAAGGTTTGGGCTCTGCCATGGCAGGAGAGTCACAGTAGTGCCCAGGTGGGCTTGGTTTGCAAACATCTTCCCCCTCTGTGCTGGAATTATCCCAGAAGCTGCCTGGCATGCAGGGGAAGGAGAAGGGGAATCCAGTCCCTGGAGGGCAGTTGTAGCCAGGTGGGCAATCCCCTGTCTGGGAGGCAAAACACACAGTCAGGTTTTGTTGCCTCCTGCCTGAGGAAGAGGAATCTGCTCACATTCAACACATGGAGATCCACTTTTTATCTCAAATTTGAATAACCTGGTGGTTTTTTTCATGGCAAGAAAGTGGGGCAATAAAGAAAAAGAGAATGAAGGAAATTTCAAGTCTTGCCAGTAAAATTCTGACCGTGTAGGATGATTATTTTAGCTGAGATGGTTTTAAGGTAAAATCCTCTCATTGAGACAGGCCCTACATGTTTTGTCTATACAGTTATGTGGAAGATACTCTTCTCCCACACTTGGCAAAGAGCTGTAACTGGGACACAGTTATTACCTTGCTCTTCCATAAAACCATGGATTCATCCACATGGCAAAGAACCTACCTTCATTTTTTCACTCTCATTGAGACTTCTTTTTTTAACAGCTATTGATATTTGAGGAGTTCCTTCTTTCCAGAGACAAAACAATCACAGTGAAAGATTCCCCCAAACTCATTAGATAAGGAGCAGCACCAATTCCTTCCCTCTGAACTCTCCCAGCCTGCATTGACAGGCAGGAGGCAAAGTAAAGACAGAAAACATTCATTAAACTTGCTCCATTAGCAGTGGGGTAAAAAGCTGGGAGAACCTGGGCTGTACTTACAGGGTGGGGGATTCCTGGAGGCTCCATCCCATCTGTGTAGCAGTATTTCCCTGCAGGGCAAGGTGAACATTCCTCAGCACTGCTCAGCCCCCTCTGCTCCCCAAAGGTGCCATTGGGGCAAGGCTTGGCATGCAAACCCTTGAGAGGAAAGAGAAAAATTAGGGTTTAACACACTGGTGTGACTGCTGCAGCCCACAGCAGCTACAGCTGTGAAAATAATTCAGAATAATCACACACAGCATCTCAGAAAGCATTATCCTGACATTATTAACAGCTTTATATTATGATATTATTAACAGTTTTACATAGGCAAATACTGCTAAGATCTTTAACACACAAAGAGTACAGAAATCAGTAAAAAAAAAAGCCATTAGGAAAAGTTCTCCATAGCAAAACTCATCCCAGTGTGCAGACTGTGGCTGAACAGCTGGAGAGAATGATGAATTCCAAGGGCAGATTCACTCACAGTATCTCCCTGGGGACAGTAGTATCCTTGGGGACAGGCATTTTCAGTGGGATCTGGGACATCTGCCAGCCCCCCTGGGCACAGGAGACCTGCTGGGCACACCATGACCAGGAGCATCACCTCCAGGCTGGTGTGCTCACTGGAGCAGTAGTGTCCAACTCGACAGGGCAAGCAGGAGGCTGAGCCTTGGTCCTGCAACAGGGAAGGATTCACTTTTAGAGTGTAAAAGAATCCTTTTGTACATCTGTGAAGTTGTGTTGAGGCCCAAAAGGAAGGAAATGAATGCAAACAACTCTACAGCAGACCCTGCTTTTATGAAGCATTCCACTACGCTCAGTAATACCACAGGTAACACAAAGACTTCCACTTCAAATTCCCTCTAACCCCTGAACAGCAACAGCATGGAATTCCATGCCTTCACCCTGCAAAAAGCAAGCCTGTGCTTCACAAATAGGAATCAGGGCCCATCATGCCTGTGGATTATCCATGAAAAGGATTCTGACCCTCAGAACAGTCAATCCAACACCCTCTGCCAGCAGGAGAAGGGGAAACACAGACATATTCCCTCATCTTCCTTTGTTAGGCTGAACTCCAAGAGCAAACAAGAAATAATCTGGGTCTCTTTGCCACACACAAATCTCCAGGCACCATTTATCTCCTCTCCAGTCTCAGCAAAGGGTTGCAGTGACTGCCACCAAATCTGTGCTGTGACAGAAACTGCTCTGGTGAAGGCACTGGGGTCCTCTGACAGGAGGGATGAACCCACTTGCCATCAACAGGGAAACATGGCAATTATCACTAGAACTCTTCATGACAGTTTTGGGGCAGAAAATAAAAAAAGCAGACCTCAGCATCTGCTTCTAAGAAGGCCTGTGTCATCACTGCTCCCCTCTGAGGCTCCACCCTGTTGTTTTACCTCCCAGAGAAAAAGGTGCAGCTCCATTGCAATCAAACACTTCCTTTTCAAGCAGGGGTGATGTGGAGGTGGCTGCTTTTTGCCAGGGTGAAAAATGTGTCATGAGAACCTGGAGTATCCAACTGCCCACAGGACAGATGGACTGGGATTCCCAGCTCAAGCCTCTGGGGTGGGAATAACAGCAAAAGCAGGATTTCACATTTGATAGGTGGTTTTGGAGCTGACTGGAGCAACTCCAAAGCTGATGATGTAGGAACATTCCCAGTGCTCTCTTTGGAATAGCATTTTAACTCCTCACAGGGCCAGCACAGGTGGCCAATATTGTTTAAAGCTCTGCACAAATCACCCTGAATTCCCAGACCCATCATGGAAGGAGATGGGCTTGTTCCAGTGCCTCCTCTCCAAGCCTCCCCTCAGAACTCCCCTTTGTGCCAAAATCCACCAAACAGATGCCAGGATAAAGTTGTTGCTGCTTACTGAGAAGTTCCCAGCCCCACAGGTCCTTGGGGTGACGGTGCCAGGCTGGGGGCAGTGGTACCCACCAGGGCAGGGGGTGCAGTCTGCAGCCCCCTGTGCCCCCTGTGCCGAGCGATAGGAGCCTCTGCAGGGGAGAACACAACAGAACCAGAGTCACAAACAGCAGCCAAGGGAGCAAGGGAAGCTCAGCACAGCTCTAGCCTGTGTTTGGGGGGGTTTGAATAGGTAAATGTGCTATTTCTGCAGCAAGAAACTGCCTGATACAGCCAAAACTTGCCTGGCCCACCCAGTAACAGCACAAGGGAAAGGAATCTTTAGCATTTCTGGCACAGAAAGATGTTCATGACAAGCAGAGGAGCTCTGAAACACCACTAAATGATATTTTCTTTTATACCTGCCCGTGCCCTGCACTTACACTGGGCAGAGCACTGGTTTGGAGGTGCCACTGGTGCAGAAAGCCCCTGCAGGGCAGGCAGAACAATCTTCCCCCCTGCCATTCCCCAGCCGGGTGCTGTAGGTTCCTGCAGGGCAGGGGAACTGGGTGCCCCTCCACGAACCTTCCCAAAAAAAATAAAGAGAGGAGAGAACCATCCTCGTTCTTAACACAGCCTTGGAAACTTCAGGCAGCAAGGCCTCCTGGTCTTTGTTGCTATTGTCTATGTGATTTACTTGTAAATACATATTTATATGTAAAAACATCACACACAGCTCTGAGAACAACAACAACAACAAAATCAACATTTCGTATCTATTGCAGGAAGTTTCAAAATTAGAGTCGTGCTCGTACCACACACTTGATTGGGCATTTCAATTCTTTGCAAATTAAGGGGGAAAAATAACACAAATGTGCTTGGTTATATATATAAATATATATGCTATATATATATTTAAAATATATATGTAATATATATAACATATATA